>CM017322.1:40418702-40626451 GCA_006937295.1 Carpinus fangiana
GTAACAGAAAATTTTATGTTTGAATTGAAAAACGCTGTCAGCTTGGGGGGGGGGGGTAAACTGTAATTTTCCCATATATAAACCTTGCAAAGCATTCATCATAGTGAAGTTCATTTTGATGTCTTCAGCCATACAAGAACAATGTTATAGAATATTTGTTAATAATTTAAGTTACTGGTTCTTAGTTACTAGCATAAACTTTTGAGATAATTGATAATTAAATTAACAAGCAACTGTAGCCAAGAAACGGACAAGTGACAACCCAAGCTAACCAAGGTATAAAGTTTATACTTCTCTATGGAGTGGTGATTTTAATTAGAGAGAATATAGCTCCGATCCTCCATAGACGAAGTGAAATATGTGAGATTACTTCAAGAAACAAATTCAGCCGAAGCTAACTAAATTTCACTGCTTTCTGGTTAAACCCACAATTAGTTATCTATATTGGGGAGTAATAGTTGAGTTTATTTGGCCTTGATTAACAAGATCAAGTCTGACTTCTTTAGTGTAAATGTTTTTGTCTTGTTACTACGTACTTTAGATGGTGGGTAACGTGGGTTGGCTGGTAATTAGACCATGGACAGTAGCAACTGTCAAAATATTAATTAAATTTATTATTTACTAGTTATTAATTTAATATTTTATAATAATTTGTAATTTAATATGCAGGATAGTTCGCCCATCTAATTTATCTTAACTAGCAAGTTATACATGATTTTTACAAGAATCACATCAATAAACGATGATATATATGGAAGTTCAATATTAATGTGACAATAAATTCTTGAATATATATATGTAGCTAAAAAAAAAAAAGCTCCAAGGAAAATCACAAATGGAGCCAGACTAGTGCATGCGCGCACCTCCTACCGAGCTTGCGCATGAAGTGCAAAATTATTAAGAAATATACCAGATTTTTATTTAACAACTATCCCATAATATTGTTGATTGGTCGTCTTAACTAAACCTTTTTTTATTTTTTTGATATTGAATATTATTGATTCAATGATTGTTTCGAGACTACCTTATATAATAATATAATATAGTTGTGTGATAAAAATGTGATATATATTTTCTAGCGTCAAATTAATGAGCAATTATAGGTGAAGTACAAGATATTAATCATGGCATTTTTTTTCTTCTTCGATCTCTATTTAGGATATAGAATTATAGTATACATAAGAACGTGTTAAGTGTGGATATATATGTGGTAAAACTTGTAGGAAGGTTATTACAAGAATATAACACTAAAATATGAAAATATATGTAAAAAAATCCCATTAAAACATCTATAAAAATAATAAAATTGTCCTTATCGGATTAATGTTGGAGTTTGAAGCCTCCAAGACACCAAAGCATAAAGGGACAAAATGAGAAAGCTTAATTGATTGAATTAGATTGATCGTGGTCACTGGTCAGCATGGGAGCATCTCTCGGGTGTGGGAATACGGTGGGCCCGTGGCCTGTCTAGCATGCGTTGTGCAACGTGGCTCCTGTTGGGCATGCTTTGTCTTTATGGACATTTTGACCCTCTTGTGTGTTTATACCCTAGCTCTCATGTCCTCCTAGTGTGCCACACATGCATTACTAATCTCACCTATAATATTTTTCTAATTAAGACTGTTTGCTTGTCTGATTTATGTTTATACGAGGAAAGTGATTATTTGATTCAGCAACCATAAAACATAAAGATTTCAACTTTATCAATTTTTCCTCAGTGTCGTGTAAATTGATGTTTCTTAAGAAAATTGATCGATGTAGTTGTTTACGTACGCGACGTTATGACCGTATTAGTCATTAAATAATTAAATTTACTTGTCACGTTTTGTTATTTAATTGTTCTCCTATATTGTGACAGGACAATTTTTCTTTAACCTAGTCTATAAAAGTGATATGTGTCCCTTAAACATGTGATTAGATGTACATATTTTTTTAATTGTAGGGATAAAGTTGGAATAAATTTATTAAAAACTCATATGCATTTCACATATTATTAAAAAAATAGACACATGTCACTTTTATAGACGAGGTTAGAGGAAATTTCTTCAACCCAATTTGGAGGAAAACTTTGTCCATTGTGATATGCATTGATGTATATATTATTTCAGTATATAAATCAATTATATAATACCCAAATATTTTTTTTAGTGTAAATAGTGTTGGACCATATTGACATGAAATGTTTTTTGTTTTCATTTGCAAGGACCGACACCCCCATTACAAGAATTACACTTTTCACTGATGAGCTTCAACAAGTAGGACCCATAATTGGAAGGAAAAAAAAAAAAACTCTCCTTTTACTATGGAAATTAATTAACAGCAATATCACAAAATTTGTAGAAACTTATTATTAATATAAAATAAGGGAGAAATAATGGAAGCGAAGGGAGGGAAAATAGACCCAAAAAAAAACAATAGTTTAGTTTTAGATTTAGAAGCCTATATTTATGTTAGGACAATTCATCTATGTTGCATGTATTGAATTATTTAGATTTGTTATAGAGAATTTAAGGTGTGGTAAATTAGGTAAATTAAGTAGTTAATTAATAAGATGGTAAAATTATAAAAAGCCTAAAAACAAACAGGGAATATATATATATATATATATATTCTACCACATATATGCAGTTTACTTGCTATAGTTTCATGTCAATCGATCACAGTGGGTATTTGAAAACTTTAGCATCGGGAAAATATAATTGCAATGACTTTAATTAGTCACTCCAATAATGCATGGTCTCTACTGTATGCGACATTATCTTTAAAGCCATTATTCCGACCTAAATTTTCGAAAGTTAAACAACCAATTATAAATATCGATCATGGTTCGTTTCCAATGAGAGAATCAGCTAAAATTTCTGTGTCATTTAATTTCTTCATAATTTGATGTCATATTGAGTTATTAACTTTGTTCCCTCAAATGAACGACTTCATCACGCCACTACCTCGTAAGATTGTCGTCAACTCTGTGATTGATCAAGAGAATATGGAGGAAAAAAAGAATACTAGAAACAAGTATTTCTTTTCTCATCCTAAATATATATATATAAGCCACTATTTCTATTAGTACAGTGACCGCAGGCCGTTCACCAAAAAGAGAATCTGCAAGGAAAAAATGAGGTTAGAGGGTGTCACGGGATTGGATTCGGTGAGACCCCTTTAACGGCCTGAGTGAATACCACGACTTCCTTTATATATATAGGTCATCGTGTCTACTCTTCCTGTTTAGGGTTCATGAAAACCGAGAATCAATCTGTCGGTGACGACGCCCTCCCATCTCTGTTACCACTTCTTTGGGCTTCCATATAGATATAATGATCGATCAGTAAGTTCATGAGTAGTTTTGAAATCCAAACAAAAGGCCATATATCTACTAATTAATCACTGACGACATTCATCGCATTGATCACTACTTACGTGGCAACTAGCACAGTGTTTTTCCACTTTTTCAATTAATTATTTTGCTATTACAAACAAACATGCATGTTCTTGCCGACCCCGCCGCTGAAACGTCTCACTCATCAGCTGGCATATCTATAATAACCAACTCGACCAATCACGTTCTCCCAAATGAGTGCAGTGAAAACGAGCGTTGAATCAACGATGGCAAGCATTAAGCAAGCTGGTGTGATAGTTTTCCGTTAAATAAAAACAACGTTTATTGTTAGACTTCGACATGTCTATGTCGGTCGGCGCACGTATTTAAGCTTAAGCGCCAACCAAAAGCTTCCACGTAAAGTGCTGGCGGTAAGCTTTTGAAAATGGAGTAGACAGCAGTCGGAAAAGATGATGAGCATGGATGGCAATCAGTGTAATGGTTGACTCGAACGGCCTTCCTTTTTCGAGAACAATCATGCCTATCATTCCACGCAACAATGCAATTTGATCAACTTTTCATGCAAAGATAAGGATCATCCAACGCCTCTCAAAAGTAAGTAGCTAGCTAGAGGATATATTTCAAAAACGACAAAAAAAAAAAAAAAATTTATGAAGAAAAATAACAGCCTTAATTTGCTAGCTAGCCATCTCCTGATCTACCTCAAGAAGACAGTATTTCAAATTAACTAATTAATATTTAAGGCTTACATCAAAATTTAGTTTAAAGAATCAATATGATGATGGGATTCATCTCAATTCTTTTTGGAGAAATTTCGCAAAATTTTTTAAATTTTCCGTTAAAATATTACCTCATTCCATTAAAAATTTTCATTAAATATTATTAAAATTTCTAAAATACCATTTTTTATATTAAAAAAAATTAAAAATCTTGCAAAGATGTTGAAAAAATATTGCAAATATGTTTACCCATGAATCTTTATAATTTTCTTATGATAATAATAAAAAAAAAATGGGTAATTTGAAAATTTTGATAAGATTTAACGAAAAAATCCTAACTTATAAATAATTAAGGTAATTAAAATAAATTAAAAGATCGATACTTTTAATTAAGAGTTTTTTTTTTTTTTTTTTTAACTTTGACCGGATAATTTCAGAACAACTAAAAATTTATAAGGTTTTTAAAAGTATTCCTATAAAGATTTGTTTTTTCTTTTCTTTTTTTTGACGATTTCGTTTAGAAACGCATGTTTGGCTGCAAAATTATAGGGCAAAACGAATTCTTTATTGTAAGGCTGCGCGTGGTATCAATGTGTTAATTAGAGTCGTTAAAAATCAGTTAAGAGGCCAATTTTAATAAGAAATATTTCGAAAATGGTACTAGACCTAACGACGTCCTAATCCTTCTCAAACACACTTTCGGCAAGAAAAATCACTTACCGTTGAAAAAGAGGAACAGTTGTTCTTCACTCCCTAAACTTTATTCTCTTTTAGATACATATATATTATTGATGGATTCTTTTCCCACAGGCCACATGTCCATTCTCTAAAACACACACAAATCTATGAACCCGCCCCACGAATTGGGACTAGAGAGCATTTTGGACCCCCATTTGAAAAAGCCATATATAAAGATGCATGTTCATTTATTATATCTCAACCAGTTGTCCAACATCCCAATCTAAATCGGAATAAAATCATCTTTAATTCATTGAAATTAGCGTTCTTAAGAGGTAGTTCAATTGATTAATTAGGACCACGCCTAATGAAGCGGAGATCACTAGTTTGAATCATCCTCCCTCTCTTGTGCAAACATGTTAAAAAAAATTGTTGAAATTGGAGAGAGTATTCAGTTAATTATATTTATGGGGTTTTTTTTTTTTTTTAACTTTTTGATAGGACAAAAAATACTCCTCTAATATATATATATATATATATTGACATATCCACATAAGAGGGAGGGATTCGAACTAATGACCTTCACTTTATAGGCGTGGTCCTAGCTGATTAAGCTACCTCTTGGGGACCCCTCTAATATAATTAAGTTCAAATAAATGGCAAAGAATCCTAATTCATCTAATTCACCTATGTCATCGCACCACATTACAAATCTACCAGATAATTTTGAATTTTTTATGATCATTTATTGTAGAAAAAGACAATAGAAAGATAATTGTAGAGAAGAAATTTGTATTTCTGATGTACATCAAATTGTACAATAGAATGGCCTATTTATGTTGAATGAGGCCTTAAGAAAAATGAAATACAATAATTACAAATTCACATAAAATCAGCATATTTACAATAATAAATATTACGGAAATATAATCTTCTAATACCCCCCCCCTTACAATAATAAATATTACGGAAATATAATCTTCTAATACCCCCATATTTACAATAATAAATATTACGGAAATATAATCTTCTAACACCCCCCCCCCCCCCCCTCAAACTCTAGGGGGCAAAGCCAACTTGAGTTTGGAGATAAGATTATTGAATCGTCTCAGTGGATGAGCTTTGGTAAAAATGTCCGCCAATTGATCTGCAAAGGTGACGGAATGAAGATGTAAAATACCATGCTGAAGATGATGTCGGATGAAATGACAATCAATCTCGATATATTTTGTACGCTCATGAAAAACATCATTATGAGTAATCTATATGGCACTCCGATTGTCACAATGAATAGGAGAACTAGTGGACTGAGGAACACCCATGTCGGACAAAAGCCATCGTAACCAAAGAAGTTCAAATGCAGTGTCAATAAAAGCACAATACTCAACTTTAACTCTGATACCATGTTGAAACATATATAAAATATAAAATACTAAAATATTAAAGTGAAAGAAAATAGAGTGGAAGCAGAGAGATGTATGGGCTACATCTTGTATATTCACTATATAACATAAAATAAGCATATTTATAATAATAAATATAGTGAGAATATTATGAGAATATAATATTGCGAAAATATAATCTTCTAACATTTATAAAGCTTATTTTCGCCAAATAAGTAATTTTAATTTAACTAAAATTGCAACTACGTTTAATGCATTGTTGCTTTATAATTCATCAATTCAATGTGAGCAGTTTACCCACTTAATAGCCTATAGGGTGTCGCAAGCCTAGAGTTATCCATCTTTCTGTTGGTAAATAAATGCCTACTCTTTTTGTTAACCATTTTTCATTGGCTCTAGGCGTGCTGACTAGCGAATGCACAAAAATACTTTACTCTTCTTTTTTTTTCTTTTTTTTGGAAAAAAGTACCCTCAAACTTAAAGGTAAAAATAGTTCTGAATTTTTATATTTTGAGTTGGTAGTATTTTCAAAAAAACTAACTAAAAATAAAAATAAAAAATAAAAAAGAGGTGATCAAACAAAGGCAGAGACTTTAGGCACCAAGAGTACAATTTGCAAATTCCTTTAGCTCCAATTAACCACATTAAAGGCAAAAAAGCTCTGGCACCACAAGTTAGTTGCAAGTCTGCAGAAAAGTGAAAACATTTACAGGTAACAGCCGGCCGCCACCTAAAAGCCTCAGCTGGTGTTTAAGCTCTAGGCATACAATAGCGCATTGAGAGGTGCTGCTATATGGTTGTGGCAAAAATTATGGGCTTTTTGCCCACCAATCATCAAGTGACACATAAGCATTTTAAAAAAAATCCAAAAACTTCAAATGTAAACAAAACACCAAATCAAAATGAAAGCAACCAATAAAAGACCATAACAACAGGGTGGCTGTGCTGCCACCACTAGCCACCGGGTGGCTCGCTAGCACCCCATATATGGCTGGGAGTGGCCGGCGAGCCACCCTACTCCAGCCATCCTAGACAGATCTGAGCCACCCCCGCCACCCTTGGGGTGGATTGGCCACCCCCCTCCTTCCCTCTTCTTCTTTCTCTCCAAAATCCAACACAACCCAAATCGAACAAAAAAACGTAGAGCTTCTCTTTTTGCTCTTCCTCTTGCTCCACCTCCAAACCCACCCCATCGTCTCTGGCCAAAGCCACCCCATCGGTTCAATCTCACAGGTGCGCTCTAGCCGGACCACTCCTTCACCAACGACAAAAAGAACAAGACAAGTTTCAAAGCAATGCTGACGACGTCGGCAGATCTGAACACAGAGTTGGTAACATCTCTGCAGTCGGATCTGAAGTGGAAGAGCAGCATCCCCATGAAGATTCAGATGGACACGAGAGTGAAGGTGAAGCTCGGAGGGATGTGAAGCAAGAAGGTCGGAAAGAGCAATAAGAGAAGCTCCATATTTTTTGGTTTGATTTGGGATGGGTTGGGTTGGGTTGGATTTTGGAGAGAAAGAGGAGGGAAGGAGGGGGGTGGCCGATCCACCCCTGCCTCAACTGGGGTGGCCGGCCACACCTATGCTAGTTTAATTTTATTTGTTTTTTAATTAAACCTAATATAATCAGGTGTTTTTGTTTTATTTTCTTAACTTGTTCCATGCTGAGGTGTCATATTTTTATTGGTGGGCAACAAATGAGGGTTTTTTGCACCAACCAAATTGTAGATATTTTCCATAGCATTACAACAAGAAGTGTCTTTTTGGACAACTTTAATCCTCAAAAATACACTAATTAGATATTATCCATTTCAAATGAAATTAAGATGATCACATACTGGCTTTGATTAGAAGGAGGTGGTGAATTCACTTGGCAAAAATAAGGGAGAAAATTACCAAGATTTGAATGAAGGGAACATTAAAACCCAGATCCAGCAGCCCTTCATTTTGAGCATTTTAGGTCACAGGTAGCAGAAATGCAGATCTAAGAGCACTTTCTTGCTGCCCTTCATCACACAACACATTCATCTGTAACACAGATCGATATGCAAATTGAGCTCTTGCACTTTCACAAATGCAACAAATTAAAGATATCAACTGTATTCAATTTCTCAAATTATTAAAACATTGTCAATATCTCCTCCAATGACAAAACTTCTAGAAAAAATCTAAAACTAATATATATAATTCAAGGGTGGCCTTAACTTTAAAAATTCATTTTTATAATAAAAAATCTATTTTTTTAATAAAAATTGAAAATTATCGTTTTTTAAATAAAATTTTTGTTTTCAAAAAAAAATAAATTATATTTTTCAAATTTATAAAGTTATTTTTGTCTTATTAAGAAATTTATAAGAGCATTTTTATCATTTTACTAGGTTTTTAAGGGGACATTGACAATATTTTAACAATTTTAAGAGAAGATCGTTACAATTAAAAGTTTAAAAGAAACATTTATGTGAACTTTCCGCTAAATACATTTACAAATTATAATAATGTAGCAAATCGAGAAAAAAAAAAAAACATTACTTGAAAGGGCATACATTTACATATGCCCCTTCACCTCGAATTCCTATTGCAAGCTGGATATCCTTTGGCATGATAGTCACCCTCTCGGCATGGATAGCGCAGAGATTTGTCTCCTCAAACAATGTTCACGTGTTGGCTTAGATGTTCCTGTCACACGTGATGGAGCGTGTTGGAAAAGTCCCATATTGTTTGGATATTAAAGAGATATGCCATTTATAAGGATGAGGAAAAATCTTAACCTATAAGCTAGTTTTTGGGTTGAGTTAGGCCCAAAGATCCTTTTCTTAATATGGTATTAGAGTCAAGTTTGGCCCATCATCTCCCTTTGCTACACATCTTAAGTCTGTCAAAAACACGTGTTTAGCTTCGTCCAATTCACTGTGGCTTACCGTCTCCCATCATGTTCACGTGTTGGCTTGGATGTTCCCGCCACACGCAAGGAAGCGTGTTGGAAAAGTCTCACATTGCTTGAATATTAAAGAGATTGGCCATTTATAAAGGTGAAGAAAAAACATCAACCCATAAGCTAATTTTTTGGTTGAGTTAGGCTTAAAAACCCTTTTCTTGATAAACAAACCAACAAGGTAGGCCTCTGCAGCCTCCTGAAGTGCAATAACTGCATGGCTCTGGAACCTCAAATTCGTCTGACAGAAAAACAACAACAAAAATCACCTAGAATTGAACAAATATCAAGTAATGACGTTAGGAATTATTTTCACACCTTAGAACAGATTAAAAATTGAGTAGAAGAAGAAATTAATCTAGAAAAATCTGGACAAAACATCCAAACTGGCAACGAAGAGCAACAGTTCCTGGGCGGTAACGGTGGGGTTTCTTGACTCCACCTGTAGTAGGAGCCGACTTCGATCCTGGAGAATATTCATTTAATGTAAAATGAAAAATAATATTGTAAATTTAATCGTTCAACTTTAGTATTAAGACAATATTACATCTCATTTTATACTAAATAAATACTCTCAATTTCATGTTCTGCAAAACAAATTACCAATCAATAAAATCCCAAATAACAGATACATAACCATAAACAAGTAAGAGGAAAAAAAAGTTTAAAATCATATTGATGCTACGCCCATAAAATCCAAATAGTTTCACCTCATTGGATTTCCAGAATCTTCACGCTTGATAATGAAAGATTATGTAAACCAGAGCAACGCCCATTTCAGTACAAAGAAAGCATCTATGTATGCACATAAATCAAACAAGAAAATGGGTGGACTGACAGCATGAGTTCCATTTTACAATTTCACAAAATTCCACAATCTCTTTCTTTCAATACAATTTGTGTTCATGAACGCAGATAACGCAATAAGAAAGTCGATCTCTAAGGATCACATTCAAAAGTTTGAGGGTACCATATAGACAATGCTTATACAGCAATGCTCAATAATTATCCTCTCACTTCCTTCTGAGATTTAAACAGATGCTCCACATTCAAATTCTGCAATTTCACTCAGATTCGCGATAGTTGACTAATTCCAAGAAAAGAGAAAAATCAGTGGCACGTTGGAAGCAAAAGCCTGAAAATGTCAGTTCCATTACAACTCCTAAAAAAGCAGATTACGGGAGAGTTACATCGATTGCTTGAAAGTTAAAAGCAAACACTTCCTTCATAGAAACCAGAGATTCCATTTCCTATACACAGGGAGACGCCTAAACTTTTTAACACTTATTTAGCAGCGGCCTTCCTGGCCCTCTTGGCGGCAGGGGACTTTATGGACTTAGGCTGCTTGGGCTTAGAAGGGGTCGACTTCTTAGGCTTCTTGGGCCCAGGCCCAACATTCTTAGTGCTCGCCTTCCTCTTCGGGGCTTTTTTAACGGCGGTTTCGGGCTTTTTCGCCGCAGCCTCGGGCTTTTTCGCCGCCGCCGCCGCCGCCGCCTTAGCCTTCGGAGCCACTTTGGTAGTCTGCTTGGGCTTGGCCTTGGTAGTCTGCTTGGGCTTGGCCTTGGGCTTTTTCTCTGCGTTGGCGGGCTTTGCGACCGTGACCTTCTTGCCCGTCTCAGAGAGCTTGTACGACGCCTTGATCTTGATGAGCTTCCCTCTCGCTGCCGAGTTCTTCAACTGCAGACCCAAAATCTTCTTGTAGTTTGACGGAAGTTCTTGCTTGTGCTTCTCTTCCATGTACTTGGCTATGGCGTACGGGCTCGACCCGCTCTTCTCGTCCAGAGCCAACAGAGCCTCCTTTATCATCTGCAAATATCAACAAAACACTTAAATTCGACTGTAGAATTTTTCTAATTCAAGTTTTCAGACCTAAAAATGCAAGCGATTCTAAAATTTTCGGATCCAAGAAGCGAAAATCAAAATTCGCATGAGAGTGCAAAAGAAGCTTCCATTATCTACATGACAAACTCAAAATTCAATTATACATGTTATCAAATATTTGGCAAGCGAAAATACCTGGAAGTATGGGGGATGAGCAGCGGTTTTGGGCAGTTTGGGCTTCTTCTCTTTGGGGGCCTTGGGCTTCTTCTCCTTGACAGACTTCTCAGCCTTCTGCTTGGGCTCCACGGCGGCAGGTGCCTCCGTCGCCGGTTGCTCGACGGCCGGGGCTGCAACTTCTTCGGTGGTCGACATTACAAATCACAGAAACGAGTACTTGTTTTACACACAAATGCTGAGAATATGACTTTAATCTGACGCCATTGGATGTGGCTCTCTGGTTATTTATAGCGAGGGAGCGATCCGTGTCAGTGCGAGACTCGGCTTCTTATTGGCCCGTTTTGGGTCACCCGGATCGCCAGCTTTGTGAATGGAGAGTTCTGGAACGTACACGTGGAGGAATATCTGAGCGTTAGGTTTTTGTGTGTTTTTTTAGTTAGTGGGTCAAATGGGAGACAGGTGTGCTGAATGGGGATAGGAACTCCAGCGTGGCCTTCTGTTATGTTTTGCTTCTCCATGGTGTGTGAGAAGGGTGTGTTTTCTAATTGGGTTTGTGACTGATTTTCTGTTGATTGGTACGGAATTCCAACATGATTTTTGATTCAGATTAAGGCTGAGAAACCAGGGATTACAATGTGGGTTGAATGGGGTAAAATGGTTAGCATCTGGGTGTGATATGGAGGCATGAAACAAAAACAGTTTTCCATGGTGATTCCAAAACATAGAGTAGATTACTCATAACTCATAACGGCATCCTACTTTGTTTGAAATTTGAATTTATATTTTTCCTAAAATGTCTTTTTTTATAAGGGTTAAATACCTGATACTCCCTTAGGGTTTCACAATTTTATTTTTTCTTCCTTAAGATTTGATTTTTATCATAGAAGGTCCATGTAGTTTTGATAAATGACCAAATTGGTATTCCTGTCAGTTGACCGTTAGTTGACTTAACGGAAGTCCATGTGGACAAATGAAAATTTGACACCTAGTATAAGTAGCTACGTCATCACTGATGATGTGATCACCTAATTAAATTTTTTATTTTTTATTTTTTTATTTAAAAAAAAAAGACCCAAAAAAAAAAAATTTTGGGGGTGGCCGTAGCCACCACCCTTGGCACCTGGCCACCCCCATCTGGTTTGGATTTCGTTGGCGATCGAAGGTGGGTCCACGGCTGGGAGAGCGAAGATGTCAAAGGCATATTCCGATCTGCTGCCAAGTGAAGCGAAGAAGATGCTGGCACTGTTTGGGGATTCATGGGCCACTGCTGCACATAATAAGGGAAACAGAAAATTGAGCCAGAAACAGAGATTGGGTTTGCTTTCCATGGTGACCATAGATAGTACAGAGGATTGGTGACACTGTCGAGGATCATATACTGAGATGAAGCAAGTGTGGTGCAAGATAAAGCTCCATGCCCATGGGGTGGCTTCCCACTGGGGTGGTTTCGGCCACCCCCAATTTATTTATTTATTTATTTATTTATTTTATTTTTATTTCTTTTTAAAAAAAATAAAAATATTTATTTTTATATTGGCTACTTATGTCAAGTGTCAAATTTTCATTCGTCCATATTGACTTCCGTTAAGTCAACTAACGGTCAATTGACAAGATGACCAATTTAGTCATTTATCAAAACCACGGGGACCTCTTGTGATAAAAATTAAACCCTAAAGAGAAAAAAATAAAATTGTGAAACCCCAAGGGGGTATTAGGTATTTAACCATTTTTATAATTAAGGAAAATTTTAAAAAATTGCATCTACATAATTGTCATTTAAAAAAAAAAAAAACACTTTTAAAAGAGGTTTACTTGCTCTTTTGAAAATAAGTGTCTTTTTTTAAAAAAAAAATCACTTTAAAGTTTTTTTATTGAATTATATGTAACCATCTTCTTTTCTCTAGTGAGTAAATAAAGCAAAACCCATATATTATTTTGGTTGCATCACCCATCAAGCACTATTTGTTACTTAGAGAATATTATAAGATTCATATAAAATTAGCTTGTAGAAAATTTCGAAAGATATATGTTTTTTTAAAAGAAGTTGGGAAGTGTTCATAATCAAAGCAAAAAATTAAACACTCCCGCTATATATAATATATTCCATGATTACTTTTATACATATGAATTAAAAACTATCTATTCAAAAGAAGAGAAGTTGGCATTCCAATGGCAAGAGGTGTCAAACACGATGGTGCAATGATGCTTAACCTTTAGTGCCAACCAAGACCATCACCTAATTAGAGCATCCATTGCAGCCTCATCAAACTAACTTTTTAGTTATTTTGGTGAGGCAATTTAACTAAAACGGCTTAAAATGCCACTTTTCAATCTCACCATTTTAACCAAAAGAAATAACAAGATAAATAGTAATCATCAAATATAAAATTTACTATTTACTCACATATTCATTAAACAAATATATTTTCTCTCTTCCTTTTTACTTTTCATTTCTCTCCCTTTTTTTTTCTTTTTCTTTCTGCAGCTCTTCCCTCTTTGCTTTTTTTTTTTTTTTTTTTTTTTCTCGCCTTTTCTTTTCGCAGCTCTTCGCAACTTTTCATTTCACTCACATTTTCTTTCTTTTTCTTTTTCTTAAGACACAAATAAGACTGTTAGAAAAATAAGACACAAATTAAAAAATAAAAAATATGACACAAATTAAAAAAAGATACAAATTAAAAAATATAACAAAGAAATTACAAAGAAAAAAAAGATAGAAATCACAAATTTTCTCTCTGAGCGCCAATAAGACACAAATTAAAAAATATGACAATTAGAAAAATTACAAAATTTTAAAAATATTACCGTTAGAATAAGACAAGCATTCTTAAAATAGATCATTAAGAAAATATAAATAAACAAATCTTTGAAAAATAATATTTAAATGAAATAGTGAAAGTGAATTGTTAAAGAAATGAGGCTGAAATGAGTACTCTAAAAATGTGAGTTGTTAAAATAACCAAAAGTGTACTTTTGATTGTTTTGGTGAGTAAAATTTGGAGAGACTGTTGTGAATGCTCTTATCTATCTCCATAGGAAATTTGATTTTTCTCTCCATGTAAGTTATATTCTTAGAAATTACACAGGTAAGTGTGAAATAAGAATACACTATAAACTACATTTTTATTTCAAAACTATTTCACAATATTGATGTGCAAATTCAAAATAACTTTTAAATCAATAAATGTTAAAAAATAAAAAATAAAAATCCAAGGATTGGTTCATTGTTAGAATTACGACGTCGGCATTGTAAAAATAAGTGAGATTTTAAAATGTAATTTTTGGCATTTATCTACATGAATGATATTGTATTGACAATAACAAATTCTAGTTATTATGCTATAGATTTAAAAGGGACAAAGTTTTCCTTGAATTGAGTTGCAAGAAATTCTTTTAATTTAGTCAAGTAAATTAGCACATGTTCTCTATTAAAAAAATACATATATATTTTTAAATA
Source organism: Carpinus fangiana (assembly GCA_006937295.1). Lineage (NCBI taxonomy): Eukaryota > Viridiplantae > Streptophyta > Magnoliopsida > Fagales > Betulaceae > Carpinus > Carpinus fangiana. The sequence continues at coordinate 40,433,226 of CM017322.1, forward strand.
GAGCATGTAATTTTTACATATATTTTAGACATAGTTTAATAGACTATATTTTAAAATAATAATAATAATTGGGACTTCCCATTTAACAATTTGTCCAAAAAGGTGAGTGGCAGTCGTTTTCTAGACTTCTTTGTTGGCGTGCTGCTTAGGGGCGATACGTGTACACTCTGTTTATCTCAAGGGCCATGAGGCCAAGCAGAGGCCAAGCATAAGCCAAATTGCCACGGCACATGTCATCAATGTAGTTTTTGAAGTGCAGGATGGAAGACAAATTATACTAAAAGAGAAGTAACCAACGCTATTATTACACAAAGGATTGCTTTGCTTGCTTCTATTACTACACATACTTGCTTCGTAATTTTGCTCAATTTCTTGTTTAACCAGATCGACCGATGGAGTGATATCATCAATCAGGAAAGAGACCCCAATTTCTTCTGTGATTATACGATTATCTTTTCTAGTACTTCATTACATTGTTAAATTGGTCTTCTATAACTCATTTGGATTTAAAAATTGACTAAATCACTTTATGTTGTCCGTACAATTCCGGCGACAAGATCATTGCAAATTACAAACCTATCCTCAAAAAATTATAAAAAGAAAAAGAAAAAAAAAAAGAAAGTCGTTTGGCGTGGGAGTGACCAACCACCCCATAATTGACTAGCTAGAACAACCCCAAGGGCATGATGATGGTTCAGCAACCCCACAGATTTAATTCAAGGCCGAAGAGGACCGCATCTTGTTCCAAGAGATAAAGTGTGTGCACCGCACTCAATGTCGTGTGAAGGCTGATCAATGAGGAGAATATTCTGATAATTCTGCTGCAAGTGGAGCTGCTTGGCCACCCTATGCCATGGGGTTTGATCCGTTTGTAGGAAAAATGGTTTTGAAATGAAATGAATTAAAGAAAAGAATAGTAAATAGTTTCTCAAGACCACTAAAAGATCGAAAAGTTCGATCCCTCCTATAACGAGCCCAGCTTGCTCGAAGAAAGCTCCTCCACTCTCTTCCCTAAATACTCTCAAACCCCAAACACCAACGCAAGCACCTTTTCTAGTTTTATATATATATAATTTGTTATTGTATAATGATCCCATTTCTAACTAATTGAGTGCGTGACCAATTGAAGGGCAATTTTGATTATGTAAATTTCTCAAATGACCAAAGTTTTACTCTAAAAGAAATTTATCCATTAGAGCAACTGAAAATCACATGCTCTAAAAAGATATCTCCGTTTAATAGACCAAGTTAAAAGAAAACTTTGTCCTTCTCAAATATATATTATTAAGTAGAGACCTCTGTGTCTTATGGCTCAAATGAGCTACTAATACATGCAAAGTAAAAATTCGATGCTTACAACATAAAAAAAATACCGTGTAACTATGTAAGTTCTCTAGTAGAAATTAGGAAACCAAACAATAAAACAAAGACAAAATGAGAACCACTCCCAACTCTAGTCCAAGGTTGAAATGATTGATCATAGCGAAGCTGTAATGCAAATTAATTTTTTTGTATGATTAAATCGAATTCTAAACCAATAGAATTCTTCAAATTAAATCTTAAAAAAAAAAAAAGAAGCAGCAGCAGTAATACATTATGCTAGTTCAACTTCCATGTTTTTACATCCCACTGATCCAAGCTCACCAATGCCCCATAAAATTCAGAGCTCCTAGGCCACCCAAAATATTTTCTTTTTCAAAACAAAATGAAGAAATAATAAGAAAACACAAGAAGTTGGAACCATAATGACCGTGAGACTTCGCATCAATCAGAAAAGGTATAACCTAGACTGGAGGACTTGACTCAAATAAGAGACTGTGTAGACAACATACCATATGTTCGCAAGATGTCATAAATGCACCAGTCTAGATACCTGGAATATGTAGCCACTCTTAATTCTACAGTGTCAGGCAAGGGAGGTACCACCATTCTTGCTCAACTGTGGACCCTTTGCTGTCGAGTATCTACTTAATCAAACATAATAATTATGAAAAAGACTAACTTTAAGAAGTTACAAATGCATGTTTAAAAATCCTTTCATAGAACTTATGTAACAAGATTTCAAATGGAATATACCAATATTCAGAGGAAAAAAACAACAATAAAAGGAAATGATATCTCAACCTTTTTCATTCTATCAATGCTAAATTCTACATGATTCAGCTTTCCCCTCACAACAATAGTTTGATCAAGTATTTGGGACTGGTAAGGAGACTAGATGAGGAGGAAAAAAAGTTGGGGAAATAATTCTCTCTAGATACTGGAAGCATCAATATATGGAGATACAAAAAGAATATAATTTATCAATCGCTATGGGTAATATTGAGATGATGGCTCCTTAATTGAGAAATTGATATATATATATAAGTCCACCAAAAGTGAAGAGCTAAAAATACTCAGGTCGTTCTTCAGGTGGTGGATATTCATTGTGACATTGACATGAATTTTTTTATGTTAATCCACCGAAAGCAAAATATTAAAATATTTTGAAACAACCATGCCAAAATAACCCTAATCACACTCCAGATATTGGTAATTATAAATGAAGAATTAGAAAGGCGACAACCTTGTGTTAGTAAATGAAGCAAAGAAGAAAACAAAGCATAGTCATGGAAGAGGAGATCAATATGCATTTCTAATCTCATTTTTTTGCATCAAGTGGCCAATGATATACCTCAGTCTACTACCATGATATGGTCGTAACATCCAGTATCAGTTTCCAACACTAAGATTACCAACCTAAAAAGCATGAAACAGTCATAACGTCTGGCGTCTCTGTTTCCATTAGTAACCAACCCTAAGACCACCAACAACATTCAATACAATCATAACCTCTAAAACCGCAAACACAAGCTATTATACCTTAGAAAAAATCTGACTATCCAAACCATTTAGCTCACTACTGCTAATTCAGTTGCAAACCAAAAGAGCACATTCAAGATCCTGTCCTCAATTCACGAAGGAACAGAGAAATTGCACATATACCACCACCAGAAATGTTAACACTCTAGAAACGCAATTCAACCATCTTAAGTTCAAGCAGCATGTGTCTTTTCATATCAAACTTCAATTTGGCAATGGAAACCAATAATGTTTCTACATTATTACTTGCCAGTATCATTGTAAAAATCAAAATTGGGATGCAATTGAACCTTAACCATCACCTGGAAACACAGATTTGTCTCACCCAAAAAACAAAATGGACTACAAGTCTTAAGCACACCAAATGATGCCAGTTAAGTAGAAATACCATAGAGCTCTCCCATGGAAAACATGTGATATTGAACTTGATCAAGTACTATATGTCACAGATCTGTCACTCAACCACTGGTGGTACCCATGGAGGCATCAAAACAAAATGGGTTTGATCTTGATTCCATAAAGGGGAAACGCCAACTTTTCAGATTAAATGCATAATGCTAATATACTTTCGGCAGAAAAAAATCATGGACAAATTGCCCCCCGCCCCCTTTCTCTCCTTTACCTCAAGTCGACAATAAATAAGAACAAAATCCTGCCCACTCCATAAATACCTCCAACAATATTGCAAGTTCCAGAATTTTATCAAAATTATATAACTCTCTGTCATGCATGCAAGTTTTGAAACCTTTTATCTCTCCGGAAAAACACTCAAGATATTCTCCAAAAAGCCTCCATCCTCATTTAAAACTTTTAATCTCGGCACCTCCACCAAAGGAAAAGGTAAAACCTAAATCTGAAACTTTTGACTTCAAGTAAGTTTCCCAAAGCATCAAGATTGTATCATCAACAAAGCAATCAAACTTTTGCACTTAAACACAACAGCCCATATCAGAAATCCTCAAGATTTTGATACCTAAGGCTAAAGGGGCAGGTCCGTCCAGTCTCCACCAGAAGAAAATACATCAATTCTTAGTCAAGTTCCTTGGGACACATCCTAAACTATAAGCATCAAAACCCAAGATATTCTACCAAAAACTTCATAGAAAGGAAACAAAAGAGTAAGAGAGGTGAAGAACTAGAGGAAAGTAGTATGAAGACACGCAGGGAATATATAATGCTACTTCAACTTTTCTGATGCAATCAGGAGCACGATTTGACAGCATCATTCTCTTTCTAGCAGCAAGTCACTTGTTCATCATTATGAAGTGTATCCCGCATTTCCAAGCCCACCTAAAACAATTATGAACCTCTGAAACATTAATAGAAGAGAATTCACAATAATGGACTACAAATTGAAAATTGAAAGTACCGTATTACCACTGATTCCTAGAATCTAATAGTAATAGCCACTGCCATATGGGCGGTCACTCCCATAGAAAGATGAATATGGACCTCCACCATACTGCAACAGGAAATTGATAATAAAAATATTATTGAAATGTCAATGTAACAAGTGAAATTAAATAAGCTGATAGGGATTTCTCACATCAGGGCCATAATAATCATGGGGGTAGGTACTGCTGCCAGCTCCATAAGTATCTGGAACATAAAGCCAGTTTAAATGATCCATCTGACGAAAAGAACATGCCAAGATAAAGAAAAAGAAAAATTCAGTACCGAACATAAAAATCATACCACGATAGCTGTTTGCACGAAAAGCAGATGTATCAGCATAATCCAAACGTGGGCGAAACCTATTAGGCTCCATGTAATCAGGATCATGGTCCTAAAACCCAGAAGCATTATGTCAGCAAGTAAAGATACCATAGAAGTCAGTAACGATTATGAAAAAACACAATTTAAATTAAAATAAATGAAGCCAAAATGAGAAAAAAAAAACACACCGTCATATAAAACGGGCGCTTCATCCCATGTGCATTGTCATCATAAAAAAAAGGCTCATCAAAGTGCCTTCCAATGAAAGGTCTGTCAAAGTGTCTCTCTGGAGAATATGGTTGCCTCCTAGAAGGAAAATGCATCCCACTGCCTCTATAAGGGGCACCATGCCAGGGTCGATCAAGATTAGGTCTTGATGGGGCAGCAACCGCACGTCCCGCACCAGATGCATAATTACCACCTCTATATGAATCCCTTCTTCCCCCTGCTTTTGAAGAAGAATAATTTATTACAAACTAAAAGAACAGCTATTTATAAGATGTCATTTTTTTTTGTTGGTGGGAGAGAGAGAGAGAAATGCTTGTCTAAAAACAAGACAGTGAGCTCAACAAATAACCTCGTCCAGTAAATTGCCTCCCATGAAACTCATTATATGGATTATCATATTTATTCGGAAAACCCATTCTATTAGTTTGACCACGTCCGCCTTGATAGAAACCCCTATTCCGTTGGAAATTTGCACGGTAAAAGGGCTGTCCTCCGCGCCCAAACCCCCTTCCTGTAGGCAACAGGAAGTTAAATGAAAACAAAAATTAAAATAAATAAAAAAGAAAAAGAAAAAAGAAACAAAAAAGCTTTGCATACAGTTATACAAAGATCAAATTCTCACAAATAAATTAATAAATAAACAAACAAACCACCAAAATTTGACGTTGCTCCACCATTGCCATGGCCAATTCGAAATCCACCACACATTCCACCCTTCACAGCCTGTGTTTTGGGCAAAGGATTTGAAAGCCTTGCTTTCACTTTCATCTAGCAGTTCAGATGACAACAATGTAATGCACGTAATAATAAACAACAGGAGTTTAAAGATAAATTGTGTCAAATATTTCTATTCTCATGCACCATGCACCTGCATATACACAGTTGTGTATACCTGAATGGTAAAAGCTATATATATTGTGTGTGTGTGTGTGTGTGTGTCGGGGGCCGGGGGGGGTGGATGTATACATCTACATATTTATGTGTGTTCTTTATGAATGTATAGATCAATTCATTTTAAGGACATTACAACACCCACCCACCATCCTCTTTTTCTGCGGTCTGTTTTAAAACCGACCATGCAGTCAACCATTGTATCGTTCCAATGTGCCAGTCCCTTATCAATTTCTGATGTGTCATTTTTTTTTAAGGTGCACACATAATTGAAAGAAAAAATAAACAAGAAAATAAATACTTCAAATAAGAAATACCTTCCCATCACCCAGTTGTGAATTGTTTATACCAGCAATACTAGCAACAGCAGCTTCATGGGTAGAGAAATCAACAAATCCAAAATCCTTTCTCTTCGCCGTTGACATATTCCGGGCCAGGACAATTCGTGCGATCTCCCCATAACCTTTAAGCTGCTCTCTAACATGGTCTTCATCCCAGTGAGGTGGAAGCCCATCAAGAAAGATTGACTTCACTTGGGCCATGACTGCTGGGTCAGGCTCACGTAAAGGTTCAGCAAAAGCTACTTTGGCAGTTCTCTCAGGGTGGCCAAAAACAACATCAGGCTTTTGAAGCCTCTTGTAAGCAAGCATGGCCTCTGCATGGCAAGAGAACTCGAGGAATGCAAAACCCCGGCTCAACCCCTCACGCTGAACATCTGGAACAAGAGTGATGTTTTCAACACCTTCCACATCATATTCTTTCAACTTCTGTTTGATCTGCCATTGAATTTAGTATCAAGAATCAGTACAGAAGCTAAGAAAAAAAATATTTAAATAGCAATTCTTTGATACCTACAGCTTCCTTAGTCCATGTATTGCAGATATTACCCAGAAACAACGAGTCATTGTCCTCACTGGGTGCAGTTCCGCACCGCTTTCCATGAATCTGTAGACAATAAGGAATTAGAATGAAAAGTGTAAATGTGCAAAACAAAATGTCTGAATAGTTACATACAACAGGGTTCTTCATTTCTGACAAAGCCCGCTTTGCATGCTCCTTACTAGCAAACTTCACAAATGCATACCCCTTATTCTTATTAGTAGATGGATCCCTATGCAACCTAACTTCAACTACCTCTCCAATCCTCTCAAAGACCTTTCTCACATCTTCCTCCTCTGCATCCCGATCCAACCCACCGACAAATATCTCATGCTCTTTTTTAATCTTACGCTCCTTAGCAACAGCTGTTAATTCCCTGCATTCTTCTTCCAATGCCTCATTATATTCAGCAGGCTCCTCTGGATCATATTCAGCAGGCTCCTCCGGATCATCCTCAACAAGCTCGTCTTCCCCATGTTCACCAAGGTCCACTCTATCGCCATAATCTTCCATTCCCTCATCACTACCATACTCCTTCACAAATTGAGCATCTTCTTCACGGAAGTCCTCTATGACATTCTCTCCCATGTTAACAGGATCAGCATGGGGTTCCTCGTTATTTCCAATACCTCTTGTATCCTCCTCTTTTTCCTCCATAACTTCCTCTCCATCCTTTGCACCATCGGTTTCCTCATCCTCAGCTGATTTTGCAACCTCTTCAACAACAGGCTCTTCTCGCCTCGAAGAATCTCCAACATTTGCAATAGCTGCTATTTGCACTTCCATTGCACTTTCTTCCTTCTTTGCAGATAAACTAATATTTTCAAAAACTGGTTCTTCAAATTCCACAGCACTTTCAACAACAGCTTCCTCCACTTCCATAACGGTTCCTTCCTTCCTCGCAGAATCTCTGGCGTTTTCAACAACAGGCTCCCCTACTTCTGTCATGGTCTCTTCATTCTTCCCAGATTCTCCAACATTTTCAACAGTGGCTTCCTCTACATCCTCCTTCTCCCGAGATTCTTCAACTTTTGCCTTCACTGATTCCCCAGATTTGGGTGTCTGCATTGTAACACCTTTTGCCGAAGTGGGCGTCTTAGTTCTTCCAGACATCCTCTTCACCACCTTTTTTGTCACCTTAACGACTTTTGTGCCTGGCGTCACCTGGGCACCATCACCTGATGCTTTGGGCTCCTCTGCTACTAGTTCAAAACAACGTAAGCCAAGTATGCAGCCCATAAATTACATATCACGATTTCAGTAGTAACATAAGAACGCCAACAAATACATACACGCACAATTAAACCTAATTGGACCATTTGATTAAGCTGATTTCTGTTAGTGAAACCAACAACCACTATAACACTAACGAATTACACTCTATGTTTGTTTCATCCCGCGGGGATCCCACCAGAGTGCCTTCTACTTCTAATAGGCTATCAGGCTATGAACTAGATAAGAATCATTCTCAACGAATCCATAAGAAGTGGAATCCAAACAGGACTTTCACCGGGAAACTAAAACCATTACTCAAACAAACAATTAATCAATTAACAGAGTTTGATAATTACCTGATGACTGTTGGGGTTTCGAATCAGAACCCGCGCTCGGTGGGGTTGCGGTCTCGTTCTTCCTCACCGGCTTCGCTTTGGTGGCGGGGGGAAGCTTCGTCTCGGCGGATTTCGGAGTATCCAAAGCCGCGCCGGAATCGGGAGGATTCGGAGGCGTTTTGGTCGCCGATTTCCTCTGCGGCGGCGTTTTCTTCGCAGTCGCCGGCTTTGGAGTATCCGAATTACGAGTTCTCATGCTGGTACACGGCAATCGGAAAGTGCAAATTGTTCTCGGATTGAAGCTTGAAACCCTTAAACAATTAAATTAATGGACAAGATTTTGATGGAGAAGAGTTTGATATATAGAGAGTTGAAATGCGAGACCACGAAACTACGTAGTCTGGAACTTCGGATGGGTAGTGTTGACGATTGCGTTGGAATCACAGGGGTCCTCGAGGTTTAGCGGACATGGGCCTGTGGCTATTTTTTGGGACACGATGGCCTGCATTATTAGACTTCATTTTCCCCACTATTATCCTAGGCACTAGGGCTGCTCAAACGGCGATTATGACTGTCCGCTAATCGATAACCACTTCGATAGTTAATTATTAAAAATTGCTAATTGTCTAGGTTGATTACAATTTGCAGTTTTAGAAATTAGGGTCAGGTAACTTATAACTGCTAACCGTTTTCACTTTTTTATATACATATATATATAATATATTCATTATAATATATATTAATTTCTTCATTTGTATTTAGATTAATAGATTTTGGCTATTTATGATTATATATATAAAATATATCATGTGGTATATCTTAAGCCTTATTCAAAAACATTGACTTATTCAAAAAGCATGTTTTTTTTTTTTTTCCATTTTTTTGGAACATTTTGGCCTTAAACCCTTAAAATAAGCCTAAAAAATAGGTCAATCCCATAAAATGAGCCCAAAATACAGGCCAATTAAAGGCCCAAAATACATTAAAAAAATCCAAAAGCCCATATAAAAAATGATTATAAAACTGTCGGTAATTGAATTGAATAACCGCTAACCGTCGGTTATAAAATAACTGTTAACCGTCTAGGTGGTTGTGGTTATTAAACATCAATAATCACCCAAGGCTTTTGCAATTACGTTTATAACCAATAACCGCCAGTTATAACAATTTTAACACCCTTACGAAGCACTGTAACTTGGTACAAGAGCATATACTCTTTTATAAATTGACGTGGTGGTTATAAAAAATTGATCGATCAGCATTTTAACAATTAATAATTTATTCATTAAAAAAAATAATTTTTTTTTATTATTTTAACAAGTTATCTCTTCATTGATATACTAATCAAATTATGTGAAATGCTTTGTACAATACTAAATATATAATTTGAAAATCACAACTAACATATTATCTATGAGACATGCAATAGCTTATTGAGTTATTATAAGGCAATATCTATGAAATGTCACTGTTCCAATCAGTTTCAAATTTACAACAAATTCCAATGAATCATATCTCCATATGTTGCCAAGTCATTGATTTCCGGCTTTTTCATATCCACTATACCATGTTGACAAATTTTCTTTATGATTGATAATTCATTTGTCATTAGTCTATGGCTTGCTCTCAAAAATGAATCATAAGAAAGCAAAAGACCGACATGAAATTAATTTCGTTATTCTTAAGGATTCAAGTAAATAAAACTTAAGAAAAAGACTAAAAACCTCACCCCATAAATCGCTGCTAAAAGTAGATTTAGAGATAAGACATTATTATTTAAAAACAACGAAAATACAGTAACAATAAAAACTTAACACCCTTACATGTCTCAACTTTCACATGTCATTGTCGGCTAGTTATGCGTCACTAGAAAGTAACCCAATAACCATTGACACATGCGCCTCGATCAGTCTACGGTAGATGAGGAAAGAAGGAAAGGGGGCAGGGGTGGGGAGGAGGGAGTTGTAACTCTCCCCTACTATACTCTCTCTCCACAACTCTCTCTAGAGTTTGACGGGTCTATGTATTTCCATAATATTTTTAGATGGTTAATTTAGTTATTATTGTCACATTTTAGAAAAATTATAATGAAATTGATAGTAGTTTTAGCATGAAAATTTATTGTTTTCTTATTCCGGTTCTTTTCTCATTATTTCCATTTTCAAAATTATCATGGACGTGGGTTCTTTGCACATAATTTTTTTCGAAATGGTAATCCTATGCAATAGTAGCCTCTTTTGGTCGGTAAGCATAACCATTTCATATCACTTTAAAAAATTATCTTTACTATTTTACCTTTTAAAAAAAAACCACCATACATCTGCTTATTACAATCTTTTGTATTTTAATAAAAGAAGTGGCAGTTCATGAAAAAAGGGCAATTAATCCAAAAAATAAAAAACAAATGATAGATAATAATGACATTAGTCGCAAAATGAAGTAAGTCCAAATGTTTGTAAATCCACCAATTAAGAGAAACATCAAATATTTTCATTTCCTAATAGAGTTGTTTATAAAACTCAATCAGTTGGAACCACGCTTAATAAATTGGAGATTATTGTTCAAAACACTCTCTTCCTTTTGTGCGAACATGTTAAAAAAAAAAAAAAAAATTCTTTTCAATAATTGAGTTCTTCCACGTGACATGAAACTATCACTTAAAAGACACTTACTTTCAGTTGATTCTCAATGTGATTTTTTTTTTGACATGTCCACACAAAAGCAGGAAGGGAGGGAGATTCAAACTAATGACTTCCGCTTCATTAAGCGTGGTCACAGCCGATTGAGCTACCTTTTTGGGATCTCAATGTGAATTAGATTTTCATGAAACACGAAGCATATTAATTATATTATTAATTTGAAAAATAAATTAGTTTGTTTATGTCTATTACTAAATTATTTTGAAAACTAAATATATATATTTGAGATATAAATGTTATTTTAATAAATTAATTCGAAAGAAAAATTAATATTTTCTCATTATTGTAACGAGCTTATAACCCGCGCAATGCGCGGGATTTTTAAGTTTATATTATAATCGTACATTTTATAAGTATTATGAAATTTACTTTTCATAATTGTAAGTGGAAAACTTGAATTTTGCTTAATCAAAACATTAATATAAAATTATAAAGAATTTCTAATATTGTTGGTGTAATACTTATTAGATTTCAATATAAATAAAAGTCAAAATTATGAACATTCGAAAAAATATTTTGGTTGTAGAAAAAAGTATGCCTGAGATTCTTTGTTATAGTTTAATTTCAAAATTTAAACACATTTCTATCGAGCTTTTCTTTATATGTTGTAACAAAAAAATATCGGTATTGCGCGGGATTTTTAGGTTTATATTATAATCGTACATTTTATAAGTATTATGAAATTTACTTTTCATAATTGTAAGATGAAAACTTGAATTTTGCTTAATCAAAACATTAATATAAAATTATAAAGAATTTCTAATATTGTTAGTGTAATACTTATTAAATTTCAATATAAATAAAAGTCAAAATTATGAACATTCGAAAAAATATTTTGGTTGTAGAAAAAAGTACGCCCGGGATTCTTTGTTATAGTTTAATTTAAAAATTTAAACACATTTCTATCGAGCTTTTCTTTATATGTTGTAACAAAAAAATATCGGTTGATTTGTTTTTTTGAGACAAAAATCTGCACTTACTATAAAAATTCACTTTGTCTGTTTTCTGGAGATGGTGCATATCTTTGTCTTTTGCGTCTTCAACAGACTTACAGTCTACAGACACAATCACAAAGTAAGTATTAGGTAGAAGAAAAGAAAAACGCGAGACCTTTACTTGAGATCATTAGTGTGAGATAAATAGTTAATATATATGACAACATAATTCATGAGAAACTCGCTATATATTTGGAAAGTTGAAAATGTCAAAGAAATGTTATGGGTTCTAAGTAACTTGATGGATGGAGGAGAATATTATAAGATAGCAATTAGGAGGAGGTGGAGTGGTTCTACTTTATTACGAAAAAAAATTAAAATAAAATCATTAGTGCTAACATAAATTGTTGCTATATATCGTTTTTTCTTTTCTTTTCCCCTTTCTGAATAAAAGAAACTTATGCAAACTAAACACTAAACATTTCAAAAATGTAAATTAGACTATTATTTAAGGGCATTAAAAAAAAAAGGTGTTTAGAAATTATCCTTTCTCCTAAATATGCGGGTGAAATTCAATATGGACATAAATTATGGGTTAGTTATCAAATTTCTTTACTATGATAATTTTGAAATTTGCACATTATATCATACTGAACAACATAAGCAAAAAAAAAACGGAAACCAAGGAATACAAATTCGAAAATAGTTCAGTAATATGCCACAATTCGGTGATCTTTATTTGCATATATGAGGATCCGAAACTGTAAGCGCAGCCTTTTCTTGCAACCAAAATATCACACAAAGGCTTAGCCCAATCAAAATTTGAGAATCCATGCATGCAACGAATACAACCCACATAGTAATTTTGAAAACCCATTTGGCCAAAGATACAAAGAAGCTAAACTTCATCATGATATTTCAAATCAAGATATTTACCAAAGCTAAAATTCATCAAGTTTTAAACGAAAATCAAAAAACCCATATCTCTAAATTCTAGAATATATAAAAACTTGAAAAACCTATGTATAATCTCAGTACATCATTTTCAATACAAAGACGTCACTGCATCACCTTCTTGAATTAGAGAATTCATAAAAAACCACCACTAACAATAATTTATAGATTTCAAATTTTAGTGGTAAAGCAAGACATTTTCATATAGTGAAGAATGTCTAAATTAGCAATCACATACTATTAAAAATAAAAAACAAACAAACAATGAAAATGGAACCATTGTATCTGCCCTTTATCCCATAAGGACTTTCCATGAAACTAAGCTAGTATTAATAGGAAGAATAAACCGAACAATCAGTATTATCGATCATTATAGTAAGGAGAATTAAAGCACCCAATCGATTATAACTTTTGTGATAGTACCTTTTGGGAACTTTCATGCTGAATCCACATTTTGATTTATTGACTCCGTTCAAGAAATTACCCACGGTAAATGCACATGATAAAGAAAGCAATTTATCTCAATATAAAAAAATTAATTTTTTTTTTTAAACAAAAAAAAAAAAACCTTAATGCTTCTATAGTACATTTATCTAACAAAACACGTTTTATGGAATTGATAGCACTGAATTTAACATGTACTGAGAAGGAAAGTCATGGTATATTAACCGAATAAATCACATAACCCTTTTGGTAACTTTCATGCCGAATCCATGTTTTGCCTTCTGCCTTAGACCTGGATGACTTTTGGAGGGAGCAAATGAGGTTGGTATAGTCAGTAACATCTAGCCAACATAGAAAAGCAAAGAGCAAAGGTTATTCTAATTTATACCCAGATGAAAGGTTTTCATAAATTTATACCCAATGGCCTAGCACAATTGTAATGCCAACTCTGTCTACAAAAGAAAACAAACAGGAATATAATCCATCCGAACAAAATAATAACACCTTTCTACCTTGATCAGTGGAAGGTCAGTTGAGAAGTGGAAATATCAAATATCATTTGACAGAACCCTTCAAAATGTGGCTTGGGGACATGTCAAGAGAAGGAAAGCAGCGGAAAATGATTGACAATTAAAAAAAAAGACTCTTTCTTTTTCTTTTCTTTTTTTAATCTCAAAAGCTCTAGAAAAAAAAAAAAACAAAAACAAAAACAAATACATGGAGGAGATTTTTTACTTGGAGGCAGAGGGCCGAGGCAGGTTCTTCTTCAAGCTAGTGGCAGATGTGCTTGACGTTGCACCTGAAGACCGCCGCCGATTGCTTCACGTTACTCCTTAGCAGCAGAATCATGGCGCTAACACCAGCCAACATGAGTATGAAATTTGATAACGCCATTTGGTTGTGCTTTTTGGTTCCGAGCCAAAGAGGAAGGCGTTAAAAATCGCCCCCTTTCAACTGTGCAGCAGAGAATTACAAAACCCAAAAAGAAAGAGAGAGAGAGAGAGAGAGAGAGAGGGAGAGATAGTGAACATGCGTTAGCAAGAAAAGGAAAATAGAGGAAAGGGAGGGAGAGAGAACGTCAGTTAGAAAGAGGAGGAAGAGATGGAGGAGAAGAAAAAACCTATGGAGAATTCTTGAATGGACTCAGAGATAGAAAGGGAGAGACAGAGTACTTGGCTTGGGATTTGGATTAGAGTCCTCGCTCGTAGTTGTGGAGGAGAAAACGATTTCTTTGATACAAAGAGACACGACGCCTTTATTTCTCTGTTTATTTGTTCGTCAATCGAAGCGACATAAACAGAAGAAGATAGACGTACAGTTTTAAATAACCGTTAAAATTTTGTTTAAAACGTTTCACTTAATTAATTGTTTGTTTTGTTTTAAATGCACAGTTTAATAGTTTAATTGAAAGTAAATATTTGTCGAATAAATAGAATGTCACTTGTCAAGTTATTAAATCATTTTGTTTAAAACTTAAAAATAGACATTTATCAGATAAATAGAATGCCACGTGTTACAATATTAGGCCATCATATTTAATATTCTCCTATTATATATTATATTAGATGGCGGGTCAAGTCGAGACGTTGTACCCGAAACCCATCCGGAACCAACTATATTTTTTTATACCGTACTTAAGTTGGCAAAAAATCGCTTGCAGAGTTCGTTCTTCACCTTCCAAGTTCCATCAGAAGAAGGCGATGATCGGGCGCATCTACACGACACAATAACATCTCTTGAACGCCGCGTTTCGATCGCAACCTGAAGGCACCACCTGGCAGCCATGGGTGCCTCAGAGTCCACACTCTCAAGCTCACAGGTAGCTCTTCAACCACACCTAAATTTCCAAGATTACCTCCACTAAATGCTGTTTAAATTCATCGCTAATTTGTTACATTAAACGTCTTGTTTTACTGCACGCGAAGAGGCTGGCCGACGAAATCTCCACCGTGTCCGAGCAATCAGAGGTCGCAGATCCCATCTTAGAGACGCTTAAATCCCTCAAAATAGTATGTCTTCGTATGCATATTTTCAAATTTGTGTTTTGTGTATAGGGTTTTGGTATTTATTAATTAATTATTTTAACGAACAAGGAAAGTGCTACCTTAGGACTTTGTCACAAATGATTTGAATTTGGACAGTGAAATTTTGTTGTTTCTAAGTTATTTTGGCGTATAATTTGTAGACAACACCAATACTGACGGCACCACCGGCGGAGAGTAGCTTGACTGACATATTGGTGAGGAAACCTTCGTCTTCTTCGGTTCCAGGTGTGCTTCTTTAAGAGGATATATTGCTCAAATTCTACTATTTGCTGATTTGTAATTACAGTCTGTAAATCTTGCTTGTTTTTAGAGCCACATGTTAATGGCATAACTAGACAAGGAAGTTGGTTCTGCGAGGAAAAACCAGGTTGCAGTTCTTACAAACAAAAATCCAGGAATCCAAATCTCAAAATAACTTCAAATTAGAGCTTTATTGTTTTAGGCAGATTTTAATTCCTACTCTGAAGCAACTGATATCAGAGGCCCCTAAGTTGTGGTAATATCTTATAGGGTTTCTGTCTAGCACATATATGGTCTCACTGAAACCTGTTAATGGTGCATTGGATGGGTGGCTAAATGATAGGAAATCATGATGGTTAATTTTGAGTTTTCCTCTTTTTATTTTTTTAACCAATTTTTCGGTTTTCGATTTAGGAGCTCCTCTGCATTGTTCTCATATTCTATTTTGATTGGGAACAAGAAAAGCTGTTGTTCTTATTAGAACTTTAGTGTTCCTGTATCTAAATTGAGTATCAATTTTATAGACTCGTAACCTGTTGCTGGTACTGAATAGATGCAGAAATGATAATGGTTTCTTGTTTCTAACACCAATGTATTAGAGGACTAGTGATTCTTTTTACAAGGATGGGGCCTGAATTCAGGTCACGCATGGAAAAAGCTTTATTGTAGAAGCCCAGTTGAAGCTGGCAGCTCATGAGTAAAAGGAGGGGATAATGGAGGATCAAGACTAGGATATTTCTGACTTTGAATTTCTTGCCAATTGTCTTTGATAAGCTTGGCAGAAGTGCTTTCAATCACCATCTCCATAAAGGCATCCCCTTCCCTCCCTCAGCCTACCTATCTGTTTCTTCCCTTTTTCATTGTGAAGATGAGAATTTCTGGAACAAAAACCTCCTTTACAATATTGTCCCCGCTACATGCCCCTCAACCCCTCCCCAACCCACCCAGTTGCACATCTGCACAATATTGATGTTCGTATCCAGCTTAACCATCATGTGTAAAGGTTTTCGTCATTTACGTCTGAATTGTTCACTTATTATGGGTCATAAACATTAACAAAGAGCCAGGACGTCACATCCTGCTAGAATATATTTATGATTTAAATGCAAAACATTGAAGAAACTTAATCATTGTTGTGGTTTATCTCTATCCCATGTACCAACTGACCACAAAATGTTTAAGCATCCTGGTTCCATGAATGACTTTTGGGGTATTTATTTCCTCTTAGTTAAATTGTTGCAATGCTATTTATCTCTTTTTAAGCTGGAAACAGTTCAGTTGAGAAGCTAATTCATTGTTCTTTTTCTCTTTTTGAAATAGCTACTGTGGATCCAAAGGTGCTGCTGGAGCTCTTCTCTATGTACCGTGATTGGCAGGATGCGAAGGCTCAAATGATTAGCAAAAAACAGGTTTGACTTAGAAATTTTTTGAGTTCACTAGCGGTTTAACTAACGAGAAGATGACTTCAGCACCTCACAAGGCATGTGATAGATCAGATCTGCAATGGATCCTTGAGATCCTAAATCAGGCGTGCCACTTGGATTTGCAATTGGATTAAAATTCAAGTTTGTTTCTGATACTATGGTGATGGGATTCAGATCGGCTTCAGAAACAAATAATTTAGATCTAATCTAAGATCCTTGTAAAAACTCGGATTCTGGCATGTTCACAATTAAATTCAATTTTAAACCAAGATTTGCTGATTTTGAACTTCTTTAACATGTGGCTTGGTGATCAATTATGGAGGTGAAAAAGTAAAAATGTTCAGTCAACCATTGTAACATGGTTCAGATCCACTGGCTGGATCAAAGCTACTTTTGGACTCTCACGGAAAAATCTGTTGTGCCAGTATTCAGGATTGTTAAGTACTGGCATCACATTAGGGAAATTAACCCGTTTCCTGTTCTTATTGCTTTATGAAAACTATGATTTTTTTTTGTTGGTCCTACATTCAGCTTAATTTGGGAATAATTGTTGCAGGAAGAGATAGAAAACAAGATAGAAGTTGCAGATGCTTTGGCAGTTAAACTTCTACAACGTTTTAATTATTCAGTGTCGGCAATGAAGTCTACTTCGCAACATTTATCAGGAGGTAATTGATTAGTCAAAATCTCACTTTGTGAATAGTTCAGATGCTCACACCAAAACAAATGCATTGTGGAATCAATTGATGGAGGGGGAATCCTGATGGACCCAGTGAATGGTGTATCTCAGTTCCATCTTGCATGGGGTCCATAGTTTTACATCTTAGGAATTAGGAAGGACGGACAGATTAACCGGGACTACTGCTTTGCACATGCTCCTGCTCTCTAATTATTATGGAGATCTATTGACTTTTTGCCTTGGGAAAATGCATGCAGTTCATGCATTGCAGGTGGAGATTGGGGAGCTTAAAGGAAGGTTAACGGAGGTTATTAGTAACTGTGATGCATTGTGCAAGAGAATTGCTTCTGAGGGGCCAGAATCTCTTCGGTCATCCATCAAGCCATTTGCAATTGCCACTGCCGACTCAGAAATCAGCCCTGGTTCTTCTTCTTTGCCAAAAGATCTGAACAAAACTTCGCCATCTACGGAAGCCAAGTTGGACTCATAGATTAGATACTTTTGTTCTCGTGTATAGTCAAAAGATTTTCATTAATTGAGATTGAGGTTAATCCTCAGTGGCTAACCAGAATAGCTTTATCACACATGTCTGACTGATATTTGGACGACCCTCGTTAAAAATTTAATCAATGAAGCATTCATCATATGAGAAAAAAAGGTTGTTGACTCTCCGGCATTCACAGTTTATTCACTCTCAAAAAAAGATAAAAATGAAAAACTAAAGGACAGCGAAGGCAACGGGAAGCCACACCCAGATTCATTGCACTTCGCTTTCTTTGGGCACAATGATAGGTTCGCTCTGTGAAACAAGGCCAAAGCTTTGTGAAAACTGAATTTGCTGAATGAACATTACTTTTCAGACGCATCATGCGACTTATTTAATTTTGCTTTTTTGAATTTATTGCAGAGAGATATGATGAACAATTCCATTTCTCTCAAATCAATATGATCATATCCGGGATACCCAAAAGAGCCTCACTGTTCAAAACTGCAAGATCTCAAGCTTCCCCCCATACCATACGAATATGATCCGATAAACCCAAGAAGAAGAAGACGACCAAGACCAAAGGAACAAGTATGGATTTTGATAGAATCAAATTAATGTCCTCAAATGATAGCTTAATCGGCTGTGAACCTCGCTTTATGAAGCAGATATCACAAGTTCGAATCTCCCAACCCTCTATCCTTTTGTGGACATGTCAAAAAAAAAAAAAAAAAAGAAGAAGAAGAAGAAGATAGAATCAAATCAATGGGTGCTTACAGAAAATCAAACAATGCATGACTTAACAAATTAGCAATAGCTTAAAACACCATAACCACATAAATTACGGAATCAAATACTATTGAGCTCTTTGAAAAAAACACATTATAACCCAAAAGCCTAGTAGATTGAGATCTGAACCAAAAAATGAGAGCCCCATGATTAGGGCTGTTGCTGGGCATCCATGTACCCAGCATCCACGAGCACCTTCTCCCTCTTTGCCAACTCAACGTCCTCGTCCACCATCATCTTCACCAACTGCTCGAACCCCACCTTGGGCTTCCAACCAAGCACCTTCTTGGCCTTGCCGGCGTCCCCTTTCAGATTGTCCACCTCGGCGGGCCTGAAGTACCGCTTGTCGATCACCACGTGGTCCCTCCAGCTAAGCCCCACGTACCCGAACGCCACCTCCAGGAATTCCTCCACCGTGTGCGAATCCTCCGTGGCCACCACGTAGTCGTCCGGCACGTCCTGCTGTAGCATCATCCACATCGCCTCCACGTAGTCCCCAGCGAAACCCCAGTCCCTCGAGGCCTGCAAATTCCCCAGGAAAAGCTTGCTCTGAAGCCCGATCTTGATCCGACCTACGGCCCGCGTGATCTTCCGTGTCACAAAATTCTCGCCCCGCCTCGGCGACTCGTGGTTGAATAGTATCCCATTGCACGCGAACAGCCCGAAGGCCTCGCGGTAGTTCACGGTGTACCAATGAGCCGCGCACTTGGAGGCGGCGTAAGGGGACCGGGGATGGAACGGCGTCGTTTCGGACTGGGGAGGCGGGGTCGACCCGAACATCTCAGACGACCCGGCCTGGTAGTACTTGATGTGGGTCCGATCAGTGGCGGCGATATGCGACCGGACGGCCTCGAGGAGGCGGAGGGCCCCAGTCGCGACAACGTCGGCCGTGTAGTCGGGGATCTCGAAGGAGACAGCCACGTGGGACTGGGCGGCGAGGTTGTAGACCTCGTCGGGGCGGATCGTGTCGAGCCATCGGCGGAGCGATGACGCGTCGGTGAGGTCAGCGTAGTGGAGCTTCATGCGGGCCTTATGCGCGTTGTGTGGGTCGATGTAGATGTGGTTGATGCGCTGGGTGTTAAAGTTGGAGGACCGCCGGATCAGCCCGTGCACCTCGTACCCCTTGTCCAGCAAAAACTCCGTCAGGTACGAACCATCCTGCCCGGTAATCCCAGTAATCAGTGCCACTTTGCGCTGTGAAACGGCTTCGCCGTTGGTTGTGGATCCGGATCTGGGATTGTCGGTCTCGGACGCCATTGTTGTTTGATCTTGTCTGGTTTGAGGAAAATGAGAGATGGTAGTGATGTAAATCGAAGGTGGTGGTGGTGGCGTTGGAGGATTTAATGGTGCCTAAACAATGGTACGCGCTTTTGAAGTTAGTCGATTGAGGCCAATGGTGGGCTGCCACCTCACTGGGGTCAACCTGAGGGGAGGGAGAACTGGACGTGGTTAATGTATTCTGTTATTGACTTTTTTAGCCTTGGGGCGTCGGTGCGGTAAATAGTGATTGGTTACTGCCCACGGGAGGGATTTTCTTGCGTGCTAACTGCTAATTAACATTTGGGCCCAAAGTTTTAAGCCCAAATTTGTATCCCAACACCAAAACTGGACATTTATCCGAGCTCTATCCAAATGTGCTCCTCCCTCCTCCGGATGTATGAATATTCGGAACATTAATGCTATATACACTCTCATTTATATATTTTTAAATTGTGTATTTTCACATTATAATTAAAATCATCATTAGTTACGGATCACTATTGGAGGCTTCAATTATAATTTTAGCTGCCACGCTAAGAATGAAAGTGAAAGTGTGTGTAACATTTCTTTATTTATAATGAGTAATGCTACATATTACACTCTCATTTCATCTCATTGTATTGAGTTAATGTGACAATACTCACTAATTCTGTAATTATTATTTTGTTAATAATGATTTATCTAAGGGCTTAGGGACCCTGCTACATCAACCTAGTATGACAGGAGTGTAGTATTTAGCATTACTCATGCTAAAAACTATATTTTTATCCCATAATATTTTCACAATGTTGTTATGATGGTTTGTTATTTGAGCATTATGAAATAGTTGTAAAATAAATATGTAATTTCTAATATTACTATATGCATAATTTCAATGCAATGACTCTTTTTGAGCCATCTATATGTAACTTGAACTACTAATCTTTAATTGATACATAAAAATATACAAAGTTGTCATTGTATCTTCTGATGCCAATCTCAACGAACGAATTTTCTTGGAGTTACTTATCTTTGATTGACAATCGAAGGTTGTGTTCACATAATAAGTATAGATGTTGTGGACAGTCCAAAATCAATCGAGCTAATAACACATTTATCCGAACTCTATTTAGAATGCGGTCCAATGTCCTTTGGGTGTATGTATGTTTATTCAAAATTTGAATTCTATGACTCTTTTATGTAACTTGAATCTTTAATTATTTATTTTGATGGCCGTGTTCATGTCATGACATCATTGTTGTATGACACTTATGTGTTGTTTGAGAAAGTTCAGATTGGATTCAAATCTAATTGAAATTGAATCCGTTCAAATTATAACATATTTTCTTATGTTCTGTATGAGATACATGTTCCACTATTAATGAGTTCTTTGAGAGCTACTTTTATTTGATCGACAATTGACGATTGTGTTCACGTAAAGACAGTGGCGGAACCAGGAATTTGTTCCTAGGGGTTCCGAGTCTTGTGGCCAAATTTTGAAATTGAGTTTTATTTATTTTAATATTTAAATATTATTTAAACATTTTTATTTAAAAATTAGCATGAAAGAGAAAAAAATTTTGAGAATTGAGTGGCGTCGAGTTTGGTGGGAAGGGAATAATGCCGACAAACCATGTCTAATGTCAAATTTTTTGTGAAATCCAATATTATATTGGATAGTATATTGCATTTTCCTCCACCAAAGGATTCCATTTGTTTATTTTTGTATGGACAAAGATAATATTAAATTGTTTTTTAACAATAGTTTAGTAAAGTTGGGTTTTGGGGGGTTAGTTTATAATTTTTGCAGGGTCCAACATAAGGATATAATATAAAAAACAAATATTTTGCAAGGGTTTTAAAATCTTTTGGAGGGTCCAGGGTCCCCTCAACTATAGACGTGGGTCCGCTTTTGCAGGGTCCAACATAAGGATATAATATAAAAAACAAATATTTGTAAGGGTTTTAAAATCTTTTGGAGGGTCCAAGGTCCTCTCAACTATAGACGTGGGTCCACCCCTGCGTAAAGACATTTATTGTTATAAAACTTGTTTTGACCAAATGTGTTGAATAACATTGATTGGGGGATGAAATTGAATAGCTCTTTTGAGGCATGAATATGTATCTAACTTGAAGAGCTACTCACTTTTGATTGATAATTGATGGTGGCGTTGACATAATGGCATTGATTGTTATAGAATTTGTTTTGATGACATCAATTGTTATGCAAAGAGGCAAATTGGAGTGGCTTATCCTACACTCGAATGATGGAAAATTTGTGCTCAACACTCGCTATTTCAACTNTTTTATAAGGATTTTAAAATCTTTTGGAGGGTTCAAGGTCCCCCAACTATAGATGTGGGTCCGCCCCTGCCTAAAGACATTGATTGTTATAAAACTTGTTTTGACCAAATGTGTTGAATAACATTGATTGGGGGATGAAATTGAATAGCTCTTTTGAGGCATGAATATGTATCTAACTTGAAGAGCTACTCACTTTTGATTGATAATTGATGGTGGCGTTGACATAATGGCATTGATTGTTATAGAATTTGTTTTGATGACATCAATTGTTATGCAAAGAGGCAAATTGGAGTGGCTTATCCTACACTCGAATGATGGAAAATTTGTGCTCAACACTCGCTATTTCAACTTTTAAAGTAGATCTTAGAGGTGGGAAAGGCCATTCAAAACTTATCATGTTAATATTTTTAGGTAAAATTAAAATATGGCGATTGCTCACTGCCTAGCTTATAGGCACAATAGACACCTCATAAAAAAATTAAACAAAGAAGGTTGCTAAGTGTACTATAAGTTTTTTACAAACTTGACATGACGGTCCATAATTGTATAAAAACAGGTGACGAGCCACATATTATACAGGTAATTAGTCCCATCATCCACACATTATTATGCTTACCATGCTTTTATTCGTTACAAACTCGCAGAACAAATTGATTCATTGGAATTTTGCTTTTAGGCATTCATTGTGGACATGCAAATTACGCCGGTTATTGCTTCACAATGCACACAAAATTTAATTTTCTCCAAGGAATTCATAATTTTTATTATTATTTAAAAATCAATTGGTTGAAAAACTATTTTGATGTAAAATATTTATAGTTAAAAAACATTTTAAAAAATTACTGAATTTTGTTATTTGTCTGATGTCTTATAAACTCCATTAAGAAACCAGCCATTGTATTGTCTTCACATTAACCCAAAAAGAATTGTTGGCTAAATGATTCTCCAATATTCTGTCATTAACATAATAGGCATTCATTCATTTGGTATAGTATATACAATACACTAGTGAATGTACTCACATTATAGCTGAATTTCTTAAAATACATTTATAATACAATTATACTTTACATTTTTAAAGATATTTTTATTTATCTTCTTAACATAAACAATTATGTTATAACTATTTTTTAATTAAAACATAGTCATCAACAACATAATACAATTTTAATTTACAATTTTATATTATTTTTTCTTTATTTTTAAACATAAATAATTATGTTAGTTTTTTTTTTTAAGAATACCAATAAGTTGGGAGAGAGGTAGCCGGCCACGGCCATGTGAGGAGAGCATAGCATTAGCAGCACCCCTCCTTTATATATTTATTTATTATTTATAGTAGATTTGTAATTTGGACATGTCACATATCATTAATTAGGGGTGTTCAGGCGGGGCGGTTATAACCGCTCTGCCAACCGCTAACTGTTTATAACCGTTTTTTAATAACCGCTAACCGCCTAGGGTAGTTACGGTTAACGGTTTTAGGGGTATGAAAAAGCGGTTATAACCACTAACCGCATTTATTTATATATAATTATATATAAATATATATTAATTATTTATATTAAAAAAATCCAAAACGACGCCATTTTGGTTGGAGAATAAGATGAAACCTAAGGCTTGTAATATTTGTTTTACTTACGTTTGCTGGTTTTAGACTTTCAGTGGTTTGTAGTATGTTTTGACTTTGGGCCATTTAATGGATTTTGGCATTATGACTATGTATGTGAAATAAGCTCAAAAAATAGCATGTTTTTCGGCTAATAGGGCAAAATAAGCTCAAAAAATATGACAAAATAAGCCCAAAATATATGAAAAATGATGGCCGAAAATATAAAAAAAGCACAAAAACTCATTTTTTAAAAATCGGTTATAACCGCTTGTTAGCGGTTCGAATAACCGCTAATCGCCAGTTATAAAATAACTGATAACCGCCTAGGAGGAGGCGGTTGCGGTTATTAAAAATTCGATAACCGCCTAAAGCGGAGGTGGTTGCGGTTATTACAAATAACCGTCGGTTATAACCGTTTGAACACCCCTACATCATTAATTTAGCGTTGATGATGGAATCGGGTCAAAAGCGGATCTGTGATGGGTCGGATGTCGGGTTTTCTGTAATATTGGACCGCCGACTAGGGGCATAGCAAAGCATAAATAGGAGTCGGATTCCCACTACGACAACACCTCAATTTAAAAAGCGACGAAACTCTAGAAGCAGCGAAACGCCAGCGTAAGCAAACCCATCCACAGCGCGTACGTACGCCAGCGAAGCAAATCACAATAATCCCAAAACGGTATATATATTGACAGCACTGGTTTTTAACCTCAGATCCACAAAAAGGCGCCGTCAGAAGGCTCCAGAGAGTAATCGAAGGCCAGCATAAAAATCGTATGGTATTGACGCAAGCGAGGTATCTAGGGTTCCAAACACGCCTTCTAGAGACGCGTTTTTAGTGTCATTGTGTTCACTATTTTTCTTCTTCTTGGTAAAGCTCTAAGAACCGGATTTAAGATCTAGGGTTTTCAGATTGGATTTGAGCGTTAACTGTAGATTAGGGTTTCGAATCTCGGTTATAAATCTGGTTATTGTTGGGTCAATTACTGGGATTTAGTGATAATCGAAGCGGAAAAAATCTGAGATATTAATATGAAGCGGTCGAGGAAATGGAAGAGGGTTTCTTGGGCTCCTGGAGTTGTGCTTTGTCAGGTATAACCGCAATATCTCTGATCGAAGTTTTGATATATATATTTTTTTAATTTTCGTAAATAAATTCAATCAAAGTTTTATACCAAGAATCTAATCCGATTCAACTATATGTTTAGATGTTGATTTGATTGGATGCCAGGGGATTTACTTTCTCAGTCGCTGATCAGATTATTGCAATCCGATTTTTGTTTTTCTTATAATATTTGATTGGTGTATAATCAGTATCAATTTTCGTCTATACTATTTTTTTTTTGTAGGCTTTTCAACGATAATCTGTTGATCTAGATTCTGGACAAATTACTTCTAAAAGTACTGATTAGATTGATAGCGAATCAAAATTTTCAAAATAAAGGAGAGTTTAATTGGTATAATTATTAGACTCGAGTTTAAGATCTTATAAAATTTAGAGAAAAATATTTCCTGAAACAGCTTGGTAATAATAGTGAGAGCTTGCATTGGTAAACAAGATTCAGGTTGTGCCATCAAAATATTTAGTTTTCGACTCTAATTGTTTATTAAGTAATCGTAATTGGATCAGGATCTCCAAATTTATTTTTTGGATAAGTAAAAATTTATTAGGATCTCTAAATTTATTAGGATTACTTAAATTTGTAATCATTACTTTTTTTTTTTTTATATAAACCATGAAATGGAGTATTTCACCATCGGTCTGATTGGGGTGTGGGGGGTTGTGTCTGCATTTGTGCCTAACTATTTTATTTCCTAAGAATTAATGTTACGGATTTTTATCTTTTAACTATTTTATTTTTATATTATAATTATTTTATAATGTTGATGTTACAGTTTCTTCGACCAATTTTTAAATATAATTTAAACAAAATTCAATGAAACTTTCACATCAACTCAACATCAATATTATTATACTTAAAATTTGATTCAATCTTTTGGAACCATTAATTGGCTAAAATTATTCATAAGAAGTTCCCACCTTCCAATTTTTTCATCAGCCCCCAGAATGGAAATTGTCTATATTCTTATCAAGGGTCCTGTTTGGCGTCCAACAAAATATTCATGGCTCTGGTCGTACTTGTCTTTTAATATAAAGAAATAGAATTATGAAAGGAACAATTAATGAATCACGACTATCTTATGAAAAGCGAGGTGCTCCATTAATACTTTTTAAATTTGAGTAAAATAACAATGATGGCTCTCAATTCATTATAAATTCATGGGTCAAACAGTTTGGCGTCGAGTTTACCAACATTTCTTAATTTGCAAGAATTAGGAATTATTTTCCCCTTGTTTTATTCGTCAAGAAAATTTCAAGAATCACTAATGGGATCGGAATTTTCAAAGGTCCCACAGAATCAAAGAATATTTTTTCTTAAAGGGTCAAATGACATTTGTTTTCACACTAGTGAATCAGTTATTGGATCAAGGAGAAATGGCTCATCTATTTAAATTGAATGTGTCACTATTGGTGATATTTTTTCTCCCTATTAAGCATTATATGTAATCCCTTAATTATTAACTATAATATGGACTTACCTTAAAAAAAGAAAAAAAAGAAAAAAGAAAACTGCTTTTTATTTTTTAAGAAAATAAAAGGTAGAACAATATAATAAAATTTTTTAATTATGTGTTTTTTTTCTTTTCAAAAAATAAAAAATAAAAATCCATGCAAAATACCATCAACTACAACAGATAGTAAGATTCAACCTAACATATGGAAAAGAAAAATATTAATAATAAGACATGAATTGGTTGAATATTGGCAAGTGCTATCACCATAAAACCAATTGGAAAACAGTAATTTTAAGTAAGTTTTAATTCGAATTTGGATTATTGGGCACTTAACCCAGAAAATTCATATTGGGACCAATTGTTTTAAGGATTATATCAACTTTCTCTTGATGTTTGAGGACTTGATGGATAACATTGGTTAGTGAGAGATGGAAGCTCCTTTACAATGAATGGTGCATTAAGGGAAATCCATCTCTTAGCTAATTAACTTAAAGACATATGCAATCAGACTTTATGTTTTCAATTGTTTTGCCATGAGATTATGTTGGCATCTTCATTTTGTATGGGTTGTTAAATTGTTCAACTGAAGATGTGGAGAGTTTCCAACAAATATTGTTACTTGCATTTTGAGTTTAGTGTGTCTGACTAATCGTTTTCAGTTTCATCATATAATCATGTATAGCAACAACAGATTGAAGATTTCCAGTTTATGGAATTATAGGAATTAAAAGGGACTAAAAAGGCCATCTTTGGATCAAAGTGATTGAAAGTCCCGTTCTTGATTGTGATTTTACATGTTCACATAAGAGGAGAAATGAGGGATTCAAACTAGTGACCTTCGCTTCATAAGGTGTGGTTTCCAGCTGATTAAGCTACCCCTTAAAGACTTGAATGTGAAGTTGTGATAGATAAAAAATCGATTATGGCTTTAGAAATAAAACATTGTTAGTAATTTCATCTAATGATTAGAATTCAGATGGTCTTAGTGAATCCATATAGGGAGTGAAAATAAAGAAAAGCGCAGTAGGTATTTGGTACCCTATGTTCTATCTAATAGGAAGTTTTGAGATATAAATGAAAGGAGTAGCTCAAGCAGATGATTATGTGGCAAGCTTATTTATGGGTAGACCATTTTGTCAACTGATTGGAAGTTATGAGGTGTATTTTCGTTAGCTTGGCTTTTTGACCATGAAGTATGTTACTATTACCGCCATTTAGGCTCTGGTACTGCTGAAAGTTGATATTGGATTAGAAATTTTTAGGAAACGGCTTACCTTGGTTGTTGATTATGTCAAGTAGTTATTGTAAAGCTCAGTAGATCCTTTACTGATGTTTGCTGCGTTTCTTTTTTTCACCTCGGACTATATTTTATCATTTCTCAATGTATGGTAGAGAATTTACACACCATGATTTCCTCATGTCCTTTTAAATCCCTATGACTACTTGCTATATTGACTTAGCAGATTGAGGTATCACGAACTGTCTTGCCATGAAACTCAACATCTTGTCAAGAAAAAGGGATTAAATAGTGCAGGGATGATTTGTAGCTTGTGGGACTGGAAATTATGGGGACTCTTTTTGCTGAAGTCATTTGATATTTAATTTTCTTTTATGGTTGTTTGGCATTGGAACATTATCATTTTATGAGCGCTAAATTGCTAAGGAACTAAATATTCTTTATCCCGAACTTGCTGGTCGTGGCATTTTCTTTTGAATTTTTTTGGAGGATCTTGTTTGTTAATATAGTACTTATAATTTGTCGAATGATATTTAGTACGCTAGCTAATTTCTAGTTTTAAATAGGTGAAGCTGTTTTCATCTGAGGATTTTCCTGCAAAAGTTGGCCTGAAATCTGAAGATCATCTTCAAGCAAAGACATCATTGCATTCTGATCGTATGGAATCTAATGATTTACCACCTGGGTTTGAATGCGGTTCCTTTGAGAATAATTTGAAGAAAGAGCTTTCCCACAGCCGTCCAATTAAGTGGAAATGCCCTCCCAATGTAAGCTTATGTTATATTTTCGTTTAAAGTATATATCTTGTCTGGTGCCCGGCCATGTCATGAGAATACTTTTATGTTTCAAATTTCAATTTCCTGCACATAGTTATGGTTTTTAATTGGATTAAAGCATGCTTTTCTTTTACCTTGATATGGACAGTTTGGTATTGGTCACAACTGGCAAGTCGTAGCTGGTGAAGAAAGCACAGAGGTTGAGGCTCAATACTTGAGGGAAACGAGAGTGCTGGAAGCTGTTTATCCACGATCTTCGGCCATTCCTACTAGGTTGATCTTACATCTAATCTCTGCAAGTTTGTTTTTTACTTTCCTTCCCTTCCCTAGGGCTCAATTATTTATTGAAAAAAGAGAGTTTCTTTTGATGTTGTCTTCTATATAGCTGTGTTTGATGCCTTTCTTTTCTATTCTTCTTTTTCCCTTCCAGTCCCTCGGTTTTTTTGGACATAGAACGTGAACATTATGATGATAGCCTCACTCCTCTAGTTCCCATAACTCCTATTGAAGAAGATGAAGCTGCCGACATACCATCTGATTTGACAGTACCTGGGAACAATCCTTTTTGCTCACCACCGGCTGCATTGCCCCAAGGGCTGGTGGCATCTGGAGCTATGAACTCTCCAAAATCTTCTGCTCTAGCGGCACCTACCAGTGAAAAACCAGCGCTTGGAAGCTTACCTAGTTTAGGTGCAGACCCTGTTGCCGCCGCTTCTACCGCCTTGGCTGCAATCCTGAAAAGCAAAGAGCAGGGAAGCTTGATCGATACTGATTTGCTCATTAATATCCTTAGCGACCCAAAAATGATCCAGAAATTGATTAATGATCATCAATCACTAGTGAACACAGTGAGTGCACTGGAAACTGCCACTGCACCGGCCAATGTGGTAAGTGCACCTTCAGGAACTGCACCCATGTATGCATCAAAGCTAGTAACTCCAATAACTCATACATCGTCGGTCTCAAAACCTGATATGAAAGGCCCTGGTAATGGGAACTTGTATCAAGTTCTCAATGGGGTACGACCTCCACAACCGGAGACTGGAATGAAGCAGGTAATTCCAGCAGCCGCCTTGTCGTTCCCAAAACCCAACCTAGCCCTCTCGACTAAGCCGGCAAATGGAAATACTTATACGGTGCCAAATCAGGCACGAGCAGCTTATACAGCTCCAATATCTAGTCTCACTTTCATGGAAGCTCAAGTTGTTAAGGATGCCAACTACTATAAGAACCTGATTAGGCAACATGGAGGAGAAAAGCAGGAAACTCAGGAACCTATGCATGCACAAAATGGTAATCACTTGAAAGACTTGAAAATGGTACAAAACATTAAGGCAGGAGAAGTGAAACCCAAGAGTAAAAAACGTTGCATATACTTTAATGGCCCAAAGGGGTGTCGAAACGGGGGTAGTTGCCCTTTTCAGCACGATGCGTCGTGTCAGTGGAGGACTGGTAGCATTCTAGAGGTCCCGAGTGCGAAGAGAATGAGACTGGGTGGGGAAATAGTGTAGCCGAGGTTCTTCCACTCAACTTCTTTGTGTTATTTTGCACGCTTTGTTTTGACTCCATAGTTTGTACATAGAACTTCATGGGGAGAGAGAGAGAGAGAGAGAGAGGGAGAGAGTTTCACATATAATGAGGAGAGAGAACCCCCTACCCTACCTTGTGTATCTCAAAAAAAAAAAAAAAGAAAAAAAAAAAAGAAAAAGAAAGAGGAGAGAGATCGATAGTTTGACTTTCACAGGTCGAAATTTAATGAGAAAATTAAGCAAGTTTTTCTTTTATCATCTATAGTTCCATTTAATTTGGACAATCAAGCTTAAATATAGTAATATATTCATATGAGTAATGTTATACACAACATTTTTATCTCACTTTGTTGATTTGATAGTGCCACATCAGCAAGAAATAAGATAAAATGTAATTTTTAACAATTTTCTATTCATAAATAAGCTAGTGAACATAAGCCTCAATTCCATAAATAAGCACTGTTTTTAATTTATTAATATTTATTTGAGCTACAATTTGCCATAAATAGAAGACAGATTACTTGAATTTAAAAAAAATGAAAAATGAGAAATTAATCTATTTAATTAACTGATGAACAATATAATCAAAGACACTAATCATTAACATGAATTTATGAAGCAATACAAAGTTTAGGGTTTAGGATTCTCTTCAGTTATTTTGAATTAGAAAATATTCAGTTATGTATTTTTGAGGGGACAAAAATACCCTCTAATATAACTAATTGGATATTATCCTCATAGCTCAATCAGCTGTGGATTACGCTTAATGAAGCGAAGGTCACAAGTTCGAATCCCTCATCTCCCTTTCCTTGTGTGGACATGTCAAAAAAATAAAATAAAATAAGAGGATCTTAATTCAAAGTTTTTTGCATTGATATCTACTTTTTATGAAGAAATAATTTGCTAACCAAGCACCCATAAACAAACTTGAACCTTCTTATTGATGATTTCGACCGTAACTCATACTTGTAATAAAATAAATAAACCAATAAACTTTTAATGGTTGATTGGACTCAATTCAACCTAATTACAATCCATCCCGGCTAAAACTAAGGTCATCTGTAGTTGATCTTGCTCACATGAGCCACCAACCGAATGGATTACAATCACGTGAGCTTAGCTCACTCGTGAATGTAAAAGACCTAAAAGTCCCACGATATTTAAGTACACAAATTACTCAAATCTGCATAACTAAACTTTTTGGAATAGAATTCTCCCCGTTTCAAGGGAAATGAAAAGAACTATTTTATTGTCTATATTATATTTTACATACCTAATTAACATCACTCATCTTTCATGTGAAAAAAAAAAAAAAAAAAAAACCATTTTTTAGTCTATATTAAATTTTACAGATTTAATGATATATATGTTATTACATAGTAAATATGTTGCCACATTATTTAAAATTTC
This sequence comes from Carpinus fangiana, assembly GCA_006937295.1. NCBI lineage: Eukaryota > Viridiplantae > Streptophyta > Magnoliopsida > Fagales > Betulaceae > Carpinus > Carpinus fangiana. The sequence continues at coordinate 40,464,732 of CM017322.1, forward strand.
TAAACCTTAAAATAGTTTGCCTTTATTAAACTCAAAATTGAGAGGATCCTACTATACCAAGGAGGAAGTAACAGTTTGCAATGATCAAAACGCGCACACACTCAAGGATGAAGGCAAACGCTTTTGTCATTTGACTCACAAACCATAACCAAGAACTCGAAAAAGTAAATGTTATAAGAAACAACACAATCCTCCCAAGCACATTGGCCGGATCAGTATTTTAAGTACCAAATCATCAATGAGTAATAAAATGGTCATCTTGCTCTCACCAGGAGCAAAACAAATATGAGATAGACACAGAAATATGTTCCCTCAGCACACTGATTAATGTTCAAATATGCCCAAATGTTTCTCCATGAGCTATCAACCAGTTCTCATGATGATGTGGACTCCACTCTCAGTATCCACAATGTCACTAAGCTCACTGACCTTGAGAGCATATGTTGCTTCTTCAAAAGGCTTCTGCATCTGGCCCCGGCCAAAGGGACCTGCAGCAATATTTAACATACAGTTTTGTTTAAACCAGCGTACATTGTAATGATATCCAATTCAGATGAATCATAATATAAACATGAGTAATGATATTTAGTAGATTGATATACGATTGTTACACAACTGGAATGATGTGACAGTGAAAATCAGTCCTTAATTTTTAAAATTTTATTTTTTAAAGGGGTTGATCTAAAGACAGATTTTCAATACCACATCATCAAGTTGTATGACAGTCAAATATAAGTTTGCTAAATATCATTAATTTATAAAGATGGACAAGCTCCATTAGTATTATGCAACAATAAAAATTACCAAAGAGACTTAAAAGCAGAAAGATTCTTCATGGGCATACAAAATTACTTCAGAGAAGGTATATGTCCAGTGTGCACGGTGCACTTAGGATTTCCTATCTCTCTCTTTTTGACCATCATGCAATAAGTACAAACATAATAATACGCATTAACACAAATAAATGGAAAAGAAAAGCAACAAGTAGAGGCCTAAATGGGCAAGAAGGTAGAGATTAAAGGAGATAAGTCACGAAAATCAAATGATATCAGAATTAACAACTAGAAGATCATTCTCACAAGTTTTTGATACATCTTGATAATGCTTAATACAAGGGATTTCTGAAATGAAGGTTGCCACAGCATTATAGACCATATTTGCATACAATAACATTGTCAAGCCATTTGACAATCTACATTCAAACCAAAAAATTCCAAAATCCTCCGTCAAAAATGAAAAGGAAAGATATAAACTAAAATAGATTATATGACAGAAAGATTTACATAAATACAGTATACAGAGAACTTCTGGGAAAGAATTATATAAATACAGCGAGCTTCTGGGAAAGATATATAAATTTCACAAAATCCCCTTTAAAAAATGAAAAGAAGGAAAGATGTAAACTAAAACAGATTATATGACTGAAAACAAGTTAAACACAGAGTGCTGCTGGGAAATGCTTTTGGTACGAAAGAAAAACCAAGAAATGTTAGCATGATTCCCAAGTTAAATGAAAATGTCGATGGATGAAATTGAAGGAGAAGTCATATTGAAATCACCAAATGCCATGACACAGGCACCTAAGCATTTGAAAGGAACTGTCGGTACCTTAAAACAAAAATAGAACACAGATATATACCACTAAAAAAGCCTATTTCCATTGAGCTTTAACCTCTAAAGTCTAAACTACTACATCAAGCAAAAGACGCAAAATTATAAGTAAATCATTATTCTTGCATGCAAGCTAAAATTTGCATATTATTTCAGAGCCCAATTGAGAACATTCCAACACTCGACCTCTACTCCACAATGACTGAAATTACCATCAGGCCAAGATATTGGTGGTGCGACTAACACAACTTAACCACATGAAATTCAACAGCTAAAATGGAGGGTTTTAAAAACAATATAGGGGAAGGCATGGCTATCTTATAATATTGTTCATGACATTAGGCACAAATCTTCTCAAGGAAGAACCCAAATGCACATCCATATTTCGTCCCTACCGGTCTCTATTTTTGTTTTTGTTTTTGTTTTTTTCCCCTTTCAAGACAAGTCATCACTCATAATATTTGTCTCTCAAGAAGGAAGTCCCATTTCTCTCCTTTCCTTTTTATCCACTCGTCTTTCATCAAGGTTCCATGCCCTTGGTTTTGTTCTTATATCATACGTTATAAAGCACATTACCGTAAACTTGCTTCTTTGATTCCTCCTAAGATTTACAGGTTTTCCACTGCTTCTAATGGTTTACTTTCTAAACACTGCAATCAAGTCTTTCGTTAATCTTTCAAGTAAAACTTAAATCACTCACTCAACCTATGAGAAAATTGTTTTTAAACCCAAGGCTTATTACTGTCCACTTTTACTGTTAAACACTCCGTTATTTTCTATTTCTCACCTACCAACCACAGCCTCAATTATCATCCCTATATCCTTAACACAAAAAATCATTAATCTAAACACTACAATCAAGTTTGGTCAAGCTTTCAAGGAAATCTTAAATCACGGTCTCAACCAATTAGAAAATTGTTTTTAAACCAAGCCTTATTACTGTACATTGGCACTCCATCAATTCCTTTTTCTCTCCAACCAAACGAAGCGTTTAATCATCATCCCTACATCCTCAATTCAATCAACGATTAAAACAGAGAATATCGAAGCAAATCAAGTATCGCCAAACCCTAAATAAGCAAACCTTTGTCTTTGATTGGAGTTTCTATAGCAGCAAACATAGAGTCAACAAAAAACTGACCGAGATCGCCGCCGCGCTTGGCGGAGCTGCAATCGGAGAAGCGAGAGGCGAGGTCCTCGAACTTGGCCTTGCCGGAGACGATGTCTTCGCGGAGGGCCTTGAGCTGAGCGACAGCGCTGTCCCTAGTGGTGTTCATGATCACGCGACCATCTGGATCCTTCCACGAGGCCTTTCTCCGAGACCCCTCGTGCTTGATCAGTATGTGCGATGCCCTCACTTGATCGCTCGTCGTAGACGCCATTTTTGTCTTCTTCTTATGCTTTTCCTTATCTACTTTCCGATCCGCCGACGAGATCGAGCTCTTCTTTCGCTTCCGATCGGACTCTATCTTTGCGAAGCTGAGTGCTTTCGTTCGGGTGTAGTCTGCGCAATAGTCCAAACTTGTGCTTTCTTTATAAAGGAAAAAGGCAAAAGGAAAAATATAAAATAAATGGAGGATTAACTTTCCTAAATATTGTTAAAAAAAAATGTGAGGGTACATATGAAACTTGCATTCAGTTAAAAAAGTATATTGTAAAAAATGTGAAGGTACAATTCTTTTTTGAGTTATTGATTCATATTACGTCTATAAAATTGGTTAATATTCTCTTTAATTTTTATAAAATTATAAAAGTTAGTCTCCTTGAAATTGGGCTAAAAAACTTCTTTCATTATGGTCTATAAAATTGTTATTCATTCATTGAGGATGTGAGAAACATATGCTTTCTATTATTTTATAGTATTAACAAAGTTTGAGAAAATTATATTAAATAAAACATGTGTTTTTGCACATGCTAAGAGACTATACTTTCTTTATAGATCTAATAAAGTTGGAGAAAATTTAATTAAAAAATACTAGTATTATTTATTAAATTGTTATACAATTGCCGTGCAACTAGAATATCGTGATAGTGTTGATCTAACAGCCAACTTTCATTGCTCACTTCATCTAGTTGTAAGAAAGTCCATAACAATTTATTAAATATCATTATTCATTAAATAAAACATGTTGCTTCTTACTTGTTACTAAAAAAACATGCATTTCTCACGTTCTAATGCACATATGGTAACTTTATACACTAACTTGATTTGAAAGAAAACTTTGTCCAAATCTAAAATTTTATCATTGTAGATGTGTCAAATGATGTGTAAACTACATCATGTCAATTTAATAGATAAAATAGAGAAATTTCTTCCGATCTAGTTTGGAAGAAAATCTTTTCCTTTTCAAATGATTAATTAAATTACACCAAAAGTGACCCAAGGCCTATGTCTAAGAATCACAATCACGCTCATGCAAAAAGAAAGAGACACAAACACAAGCTAATAATAATTACACGGCCAAAAATTTCCCTTTGAACAACCATCAAGGTACATATGAGGTTAAAATCTCCATCAACCAAAGACCCCTGATACAATTTCAAGGAGAGTCAGATACCAGCTTGTTGAATCAATGAACTCAGCCGGCTTGTCTTTCCCACAGCTTGAGATTCTCAACAACACAGCTCGAACAAGCAAATTGATTGTTGCAACATATCTAGAGCTTGTCAGCTGAAGTATAGTCATCTATAGTTAGGCCCCAAAGGCAAGCTACACTTCTCTTAAAATAGGCCAACCTTTTCTCATGATATCATTTATCTTCGCATCAATCTGCTTCTGAATCGTTGGAGGGCAAAGGTCTGCAGCATAGCCGTTTAGTTTTGCAGCCAGACTTGATCTCTCAAGCTCCTCTTCTGGTAGATTTCCAATTAGCTGAAGAAGGAAGGGATTTCGCTTGAGCTCAAATTTCTGCAGATTTTAAAAGATGAAATGTTGTTCAGTCATTCATTACAGATTGTTGAAATGAATGTCCTAAGAAGCTATTTTGGAAGTTACCAATGCTACATCCAGTAGAAAAGAATGTCCTCCCATCTTTCAGAGTTAAAAACAAAATACCAGCACTGACTGCTTTTTTCAATGAATGTTAAGAAGTATATTGAGTAGTGATAGTGGCGGTTGTACACAAAACTACAGCAGCATTATCTAAAGAATTCACTTCAAAAAGGCACAGTTATATTATGTACCCAACCACAGTGAGACTGTCACAGGCCCTTTTCAGTGTCATGGTAAAATGAATAATTTCCGTATGTTTGAATCCTCATACTATCCACTTATAATTATGATCACCTGATATATGATGAATCAATTGAACATAATCTTTTTCACGGTTTCATAAACAAAAAAAGTAGCTAACCAAATTCAGGAAGTTCATCTTCCTGCTTTAAATTTCTCATTCCTAAACTTTAAAAGACACATTTTATACAACCACGTCTATCATAATCCAACTCTACAATTCAAATTCACAGCCCATTCAGGCAGTTATATTCCAACAAATAGGAACACATTTTGCTCTTAAATACCAGAAATCTAGGAAGACTTCAAAGTTTTAAAGGATTTAAAAGATTCCACAGTAAGATCAGACACAAATTTGTATTAAATAAGACATACTAACTGAAAATACTAAACCTGATGTTCAGGCTCTGCAGGATAAAATGTTCCAAGCTGTTGAATCTGAGTAGTAACAATGCTGATCTTTGACTTAGTTTGCTCTCTTTCTTTGCTTATAGCAGCCAATCTAGATTCTTCAGTTCCATTAGTAAAAATAATAGATCTGTTTACCCATGGAAAAAGTTCACTAGTAAGTATGAGGTCTGTTTGAAGTAAGAATTCTGCTTTTGGAGGTCATCGGTGTTACCTGTACTGAGTACCCACATCAGGGCCTTGCCCAAATACTTGCCTAGAATCATGACTGGACCAAAAGACCTCCAAAAGTTTTCTGAAATTAATCAGCCTGGGATCATATTCAACCTTTACAGTATTCAGAAAAACCATATCAGACAGGCTTCCATAACATTCAAAAAGAAATAGAAAACACCATGTAATAAATTCAAAGTGAAAGGCACACTGAAAAAGTCATATGAAAGCTAATGAGACAATAATCCTTATTCAAAATCCAGAGTAAACGTAGCTCCACCTGCCAGCCTTGTTACCTGCCTAAATGAATAAAACTGGCTATCGTAAACCCACTACATCATATACTTTTTACACAAGAAAGATTTCAAAAACTACCAACAAAATCTAGACAATTAGAGGCAGTGAAATACTGAAATTTCTAGAATGTGACTCAAATTATTTATTGTAAAGAGTACTAATAAAGGATTGGTCAATTTGAGGAATTAAAACACCTGGATATGTGCAACAGTATCATTTAAATAAAGATGTCACACAAAGTCTGTTTGGTTTAACTGTTCCAAAGCGTGGAATTTGAAAAAATGTTGGTTTCAAAATATTGTTAATGAACACGATATTTTCAAAAATGCAGTTAATTATTTGATAAAATCTATGGTTTGAAAAAAATAGTGACTTAAACTACCACTAAAAGAATGATTTTTTTTTTAAAACGCACTCATTGCCTACTAAGTGAAAATGTGGATTTTTTTTTTTCACCTTTTTAAAAAAATTGTCATTTTTTCAAACGCATTCCCAAACGAGACGCTTTCCACTATTTTGTTTAAAAACGCACCTTAGACTTGTGAAATAGCAAGGCCAAACGCACTCAAAGTATAACTACTAATTATAATTCATTTCTCGAGCTTAAAGAAGATCAGCATGATACCCATGTAACCACACGCGAATAAGCATCAGCTGAGAGGCCAAGGCATCTAAAACCATTCGAGAACAAGCAGTGGAAAAAGATCAGCTATCCATTGATCTCAACTCCATCTTACACAGTGCACAAAGAATCAGAATAATCAATCATTTCACACTCAAGCTGTCCGGCCTATAAATCATATCAAGAAAACCAACCCAACAAAACGCGAATTTCGTCTTAATTCCCCAGAAGATAAGGTCGATCCCTATGGGCCATAAGTCTAAAAATTCCACTGAAAAAGGCGCCTAATCCAACCAATATCATCAATTTCTGAATCACTCAATGTGCCACAACCTCAAATTCTATACAATCCTTCCCAAAATGCTTCTAAAAGTCCCATCCTAGAGAATTATATAATAGAAAAACCACTACACGCCCTTCATTCCAATCTCAGAAAATAAACAATTTCAACTATAAAAGCCTGCCGGCTTATAAATCCAAAAGCTTAAAGCCACATTATATTAAACACACGCAACAATGTCCCCAAGAATTAAGAAAGGGAGTGCGTGAAAGGCGAGACCTGGACGGACTCGGCGTGGTCGCCCAAGCTTCGGTACTCCGGGTTGAGTTTGGATCCGCCGGCGTAACCCACGGTGGTCCTTACGACGCCGTTGAAGCACCCGAACACGGCCTCGGATCTCCAGAAACTTCCGAGAGCGAAAACCGCGGTTTTCAAGGGCTGGCCGCTTGGCAGGTCCCTCGCGGGTTCGGAGATCCGATCCGGAACTCTGATTGCATGAGCTTTGTCGGCCACAGCGAGGATCAAAACAACAAAGGTTAATAATACAGAAGCCATTGGTTTAATCTCAGACACAGAGAGAGAGAGAGAGATCACGAGAGACGGTTATATAACGACTATAAACGGGCTAAGAGCATTCACAGTAGGCTAGTCTAATGTTTGGCTATTTTAGCCAAAAAAAATCACCTTTATCTATTTGAACTACTTGTGTTTTTAAAACATCCACATCAGGCTCAACAATTTAACTTTACACCCATTTAAATATTATTTTTCTATTCTTTCTTTATATTTTTTTATTATTTCTTTATAAATATCTGATTCCTATTCTTTCTTTTCCTATTATTTCTTCGGCCTCTCCATTCTCAACCTCCTGCCTCGGAGACCGCACCTCAAGAACGACCAAAGCCATGGAAGAGGTCTGGAAGGACATCAATCTTGCCTCCCTCCAAGACCAAGAAACCGCCTCCAACAACAACGTCATCCTTCAAGACTTTCTTGCTCGACCCTTCTCCAAAGACCCACCACCGCCCCCACATAGTTTCCACCGCCGCCGCCGCAAACACCGCCGCAACCCATTCCAAACCCATCTGGAGCCCTTGTTTTGATTTTCAGGTGGATTCCCCACAATGCTTTGCTTTTTTGCTCTTCTTTGCTTTGTTTTTCAGAAAATCCCTACAATGCTTTCCTTTTTTTTTTTNCTTTTTGGTCTTTAAAAAAAAAAAATGAAAGAAAGAATGATTCTCCTCGACCTTACTCCTAGACTTTTTCATTGTTTTCAAATTGAATGATTAGAATGCTGTCATATAGGTATTTGTTATTTTTAAAATATGGTAAAATATAGTAAATCACGATCCCTTTTTGTAAGCCTGCATGCCGCTGTGTTGATGATAGCAAAAAAAATTTCCACCCTATGCTCTGATGAGACGATGGCGGCAGAGACAAAGAGCTTCACTTTCCTATTTAGCACCTGTTTGGTTTTCTTGGTCTATTAGATAATACAATGAATTACTCTTCCAATATCTCCCATTTTTCCCCTCTCCCGCTTTGATTAGAAAAAAAAAATACTCTTCAATTATACAGCCTAATCTTCCCAATTATCTGTTGACTTTATATGATCTACCATCTTCTTCGTTTATCTTCTATTCGGTTTTCTTGTTCTTCCAAGTTTTTTCTATTCGGTTTTCTTGTTCTTCCAAGTTTTTTGGTGGTTTATCTTCTATTTGGTTTCCTTGTTCTTCCAAGTTTTTCGGTGGTTGTTCCAAAATTCATAATAGAGTCGGTCAATTCTCGTTACCATTTTTTTGACATTCAAAAAATATTTAACTCATTCAATTAAATAAATCAAATTAAGATTAACATATATAATCTTATATTAATACATTAATTCGACCTAAGCCCATTAATTTTTTACACAACACACAAACCCAACACAAATTAGCACAACCTTAACACGATCCAAACCCAACACTCAAGAATTTACCACCCCTAGTATTCCATAACCCCTACAAAGACATGGGGAATATTACGAACTGAAGAACGATACATTATATCCTAGAGTTTCTGGGGGGAACCATTTTAACTGTAAAATGTTCTGCAGATCTGGTAATGCAGATTTCACAAGGAAATTTCCAAAGAACGCATCAGGGAATGAGACTCCCATCATCTATTCATCAGAAATTCGCATATTTCTTTGACTAATTTCAAGAATGAATAAAAACCAAACGTCATTAATAAAACATTAAGACAATCCAAACAAAATTCCTTCAACAAAGTTCACCATCTGGTCTTGGATATTAATCTATGATAGGTCCCCAACAGAGAATAGAAACACAAATAATATTGAATACAATATAAAAATAATACACGTTACAAATCTCCACTTATGGCTGAAGTTCTACTGCAATAGAAACACATAAACAAGATAATACGTTCTAATACCCCTAGTGGGAGTTTTTTTTTTTTTTTTTTAAGTACCTTGAAAAGAAACAAATAGGAGAAGGGGGGGTAAAGTGGAACAGACGAAAAGGAAACGAAAGAAAAGGAAATGCTGCCAAAAAAGGATCTGGCTGCGGCCAGCGTGCCACATAATGGGCACAGAAGTTTGCACTCCCACTTAGGGTGGGAGTTAAACCACAACAAAATTAGAACTCTCCACCAATCATATCTTCCTGCTACCTTCACTAACTAGTATTTAAAGACTATACTAACGCTACCCATAACACACGTTCCTCATGTCAAAAAAAACAAACACACGTTCCCAATTAGAAGATCGCAAAACCACAAAATCAAGTAAAATGGAGGTACTCTTATCAGACTAAATTTCTTAAGCCTTATCAGCTTTAGAAGCAGTAGCTGCAGCTTGTCCTCTGAGCCGGCCGGTCCTCCTTGCAGCGATAAGACCAACCTTTTGACCAGGAGGTGCATCACGCCTGACAGTGCTAGCATGTCCAATATGCTGATGATTACCTCCTCCGTGAGGATGCTCCACTGGGTTCATTGCCACACCACGTACCTTAGGCCAGCAGTTTCTCTTCACTCTGAACTTGTGGTAAGCATTACCAGCCTTAAGAAGGGGCTTCTCAGTTCTCCCTCCACCTGCTACCTGTCCAATCATAGCTCGGCAGCCGCTCGGACAAATTTTCTTAGCACCGGATGGGAGCTTGACCCTGTTAAAATGAATAAACATACAATAAACAAACGCACACTTCCGGCTTACAATAATGAAATATAGACAGCTATGGTGTCTCAGCTAAACCAGCCACCATATCAACCTCGGATTTCAAAAAGAATTAAGTTAAAAAACATGAACTACAGAAAGCCACCAGAATAAGACATACATACACCGTCCATAACCACTAGAAAATGCATCTCAATATTTATGGAACAACAATATAAGAACTCATCAGGAATCAGGAACAACATAATCATGAAGATGACAAATACATAATCCCAATTTGCAAATTAGTAGCATTCAATCATCGCAACAAGATGGAGGGAAAAATCTCTCTGCATCTTATGAAAATATGGGACTGAAGTGGTACCTACGATTCCAATACCCTTTTCTTCCCTACAATCTCATGAACCAATCACACTAATCACAATGGCATTTAAAGAGACCAAATTGCAAGTTGTAAACTCTGTGCATTGAATTTCAAAGAGCTCAGCGCATCAAACACCAGTCATAGTAGTAAACGTTAACCAAACAACAGATAACAGACTAAACATAAGGAGATTGCATACATTTTGTACCCTTATGCATATAGCTAAAGCAATTCATGCCACAGCAACGCCAAAACCCAATACCCAAATCATCACAATTCATACATCCCAAATGAACAGATTCAATCCACAGATCCCACAACTATAAATCAATAAGAGAGATAAAAAGACCTGGTGGTGTCGTTATCAGGGTTATGGCTGATAACAATAGCGTAATCCCCAGAGCACCTGGCGAAGACCCCACGGTCCCCAACGTGGTGCTCAACGTTGCAAACCACAGCTCCTTCGGGAATGGATCTGAGAGGCAAGACGTTTCCGACCATGAGATTGGCCTTTCTCCCGCAGTACACGAACTGGCCGGTGTACATGCCCTCGGCAGCGACGAAAAGCTCGTTCTGCTTCTTGTAGCGAAAGGGGTGACGGAAGGTGACGCGAGCGAGCGGCGCTCCGCGGCCCGGGTCGTGCAGGATCTCTGTGATCACTCCCTTGAGGTAGCCGTTTCGCTCCCCGAAGTCGAGACTGCGGAAGCGGGCCGGGCCCTTGCGGTGGTGGGTGTGGGACTTGAAGACAGACCCCGCACCCTTACGCTGAGCACGAATGACACGACCCATTGGTGAGCAAGCTCTGGTGGTGAAGCGGCGGGGATTTGGGGAAGGGGATACAAATGGGGACTAGGGCTTGGAGTTGAATATACAGGTGGGTTGTGAGGGCAAACGGCGTCGTTTATGTAGAGTTGTAGGGTTTTGACAATGTTCCCCTATGAAAAAAAAAAAATTCTTTTTTTTTTTTTTTTTTTTACATGTCCACACAAGAGAAAAGCTGTCTCTTATACACATCTAGATGTGTATAAGAGACAGAAATAGGNCAAAAACCCAACTTAAGTCCAACTTTTTTCCTACATGGCAAACTTCTCTCCTACATGGCATTAAAAAAAAAAAAATCCTCTTTTCCCCAAATCAATCGTCTTTTCCCCTGAAGCTCATAGCAGTATGCAGCCATGGCTATCTCTGCCCCTTTGAACCCATAATCCAAGCTTGGATTAGGCCCTCCGCTCAAATTAGCTAGAAGGCAACCCTCTGTTTGCATAAGTTCTCTTTGCTTTTTTCTGCGAAGTTATGGTCGGCAAGCCTGAGTTCACAGACCCATTGACGCATGAGCGTTGGAGGAGGGGGAGGTCGGGTGAGCGCCGGATGGGAGGGAGAGCGAGGGACTGATAGAGAGGAAAAATGGTTTCTGAAATTTTAGGGGAAAAGACGATTGATTTGGGGATAAGATGATTTTTTTTTTTTTTAATGCCATGTAGGAGAGAAGTTGGACTTAAGTTGGGTTTTTGTTGTGCCTTTAACATTTTCCATATGTATCGGGGGGGTGGGCAATTTTTTTTTTTTATAAAAAATTGCTTTTTATAAGAAAAAAAATTAAAAAAAAATCGATTTTTTTTTTTTGTTATATAAAAGTTGAAATTTTAAAATTTTTAAAAAAATAATCGTTTTTTTAATAAAAATTTCCATTCAAATAGATTACAAATTTTCGTTTTAAAAAAAGTAATAAAAAAAAGGGTTAAATACCTTATTAATCCCTAGGGTTTAGAAACTTTATTTTTTCCTTCCTAGGGTTTATAAAGTGACCAAATTAGTCATTGTAGTTTTGAAAAGTGACCAAGTTAGTCATTCCGTCAGTTGACCGTTAGTTGACTTAACGGACTGATACGTGGACTAATTAGAAGTTGACACGTGGCCACCTAATCAAAATTTTAATTTTTTAAAATAAAAATTCAAAAAAAAATATTTAAAAAAGAAAAAAGAGAAGAAAAAAAAAAAACTTGGGGTGGCCTTAGCCACCCCCCTTGGGCACCAAAGGGTGGCTTGGCCACCCCATGGAGCCACCATGGTAAATAATCTAACGGTCGTCGTAACAGATCTAAAAGCAGGAGCCTCTCTTGATACAAACAAGTACATAAGCAAAAGCGAAGAAAGGCCAAAAACAGAGCATCTACAAGCCAGAGTATTCCAGAGAAACTAAAAGGGAGAGAGAGAGCAATGGAGGGTGTGAAAAGAGAGAATATGTTTGGGTCACTGGCAATGGTGGTGCTGGTGCTAATGTGCTCCAAGATGGTGATGGTTCCAAGTTTTTTTTCTTTTTTTTTTTTGAAAAAATATATATATTTTAATTTTGTTTTTAAAAAATAAAAAATTTAATTAGGTGGCCACATATCAACTTCTAATTGGTTCACGTATCAATATGTTAAGTCAACTAACGGTCAACTAACAGAATGACTAATTTGATTACTTTTCAAAACCACAATGACTAATTTAGTCACTTTCCAAACCCTAGGGAGGAAAAAATAAAGTTTCTAAACCATAGGGTTAATTTTTTATTTTCAAGTTTATAGGGTTATTTTTGTATTAATATGAGTATTTTTATATTTTTATTAGCATTGGGGGACATTGACAATGTTTTTGTAGTTTGTGGAGATATTATCACAATTGAAAGTTTGAAAAACTATTATCAATTAGATGGTAATTTGAAGGGTATGTAGACTTTACCTATTTTTTTATATAAATATTTCAATTATATATTTTAACTATATATTCAAAACTAGGGGTCATGGCCCTGCCCCAAATAGTTCCGTCCTTTTGTTTTGTATGTGCATTTGATTTTGATCTCTTTTCTTTCCTTGCAGCAGGTGCCCTCCCTTGAGTTATAGAAACTTTCTTAACCAACAATATTCCTCACACAGATTGTATACCTTACTGAAAAATAGTATAAAATCTTTTATTCAATCATGTCCATAAGATACTAATCACATCCTCCCCTTTTGGTTCATCAAGCAACCCAATCGAGGGACCTTGGAATTAGAGTTTTAGGTGAGGAAAAACTGCAAATTTGAGATAATGATACTGATCTATGGACATGGTATAAAAGAAATTGTTGTCAAAATTGGAAATTGTGTATGAAACCATAATCTATATAATGATCACAATCCATGTGAATAAAACTTAAACAACAACAACAATAGTAAGATAGAACACAACTAGTTGTTTAAAAGAAATTGTTCCACAATAACAATCGCCAAAAACCGTAAAGAACAGAACATTTTTAAAAAATTATTCAAATGTCAACAATAAGCATAAAAAATCCCTCAAACTTGCTAATCAAGTGGAGAAGTAGTGTGCCCCCAATAATTTCGCTTCGTCTTTTAGAAACTTAAGCTGCAAAGATGGTTCTTTTATCACAACAAACGTTTCTCTCTTCTCTCTTTTCTGAAAAATACGAGCTGCTACACGATGGAGATGAGAACCCTCATCAACACCATCCAAGGTGCACACATACTTCATGACATCACGAATACTACTCCTTGGAATCTCTAAACTAGATTCCAAACTAGCTGAATTGATTAACTCAATAGCATCACCAATACGACTAAGTAAATGTATCAACTTTGGTAGTGTTCTTTCTTTCTTTCCTCTGCTTTGCACAAAGGTAGCTTTTCGTTTCTTTCGTTTTTCCTGGGTTTGCTGTGTAGGATTAGGTGACAGTGTAAGACTAGGTGTCCTGAATTGATCATGGACGCATGGAGGAGCCGGCTCACTAGATAAGTCACATGACCCCTTACTAGGAGTCTCAAAATTAGTAGGTAAAACACTTGAAGAGAAGATGCATACACCTTTTTCAGAGTCCACAGTGTCCTTGCACATGATGTCTAATAAATGAGGCTTTTCAAGCCCTTTTCCTAGAACTTTGAAACCTCAGAACCTCCTACATAATGAAGATGTCTGCATTAATAATTAAAAGTGCATGGTATACCTTAAAAAAACCAAAAGAAGAAATTTTAAGGGTAATACTAATGTGATACAGATAGGTAGTTTTAGGTATAAGAGATATTACTAGAGTATGACGTATGCTTATTCTATGAGATGTTTTAGAGTATGACACCTTGAAAAGAAGCACTATTTGCTTTATTGACAATTAAATATATTATGAGACTTTAACATGCCAAAAAAGCAAATGTTTGCTAATTGTTATTTCATGTTATCAACACACAAACATGTTTTAACGTAGCCTATTGTAGTACTGAAATTCTCAAAACTTAGCGACCAACACTTAGGCAGAGGGTTCCATCAACGTTCTCGGTGGTACAAATAATCAAAGGACACAAGCTGTTGGTCCATTCCTGGGTCTACAGAGTCCAATTCACACAACTCCCCCCATCAGTGCACTAAACAGCCCCAACCTCCAAGCATTCTCCAGCAATCCAGTCACTACTGGAGGAAGAATGGTCCAACAAATATCACCAGAATTCACAATTTGCTGAAACAACCCCATAAGATCAGGTGATATTATAACCCCAAGAAAAAAGCATGAAAACTAGCAGCAAACAACCAAAACCCAAATAAATTCACAACAACCCAATACTCAAAAGCCATCCAAATTCACAAGGCTGCATAAAAATCAAAGACCCATTTGTATAAACAAGTAAAAGTAGTACTTGAGAATAAGAATGAGAAAAATATTGAAAAAGAAAAAAACCCAATATACTATTGAGTCTCTGACTCTCTGTCTCTGAGCTTATTCAATGGCGGTGATAGAGCCAATTTCATCGGAGGAAATGAAAAATGGGGACAGAAAGGCGCAAAATTTTGTAATTATTTAAGAAAAATAACGAACAGAGATGAGATTCTTACCTAAGATTTGGAGGGAGAGAGGTGAACGAGAGAGCAGAGAGGCAGAGGCGGAGACAGAGAAAAAAGAAACAAGAGGGACAACGAGGGTTTTGTTGTGTTTTGACTCTTTTGAGCGGGAATTTCTGAGATTTCACTGTTTAATGAGGGCAATTGCAGTAATTTTTGCCGTACGATCCATATTCGCACCAAAACGCGGTTCAGCATTAACCAAACACTTATTAATGCAATTTTGTTCAAAAACGCCGTTGGCAGGCGAGGCGAAGCTGCTCTTACTGATCGAGCAAGAAACATCGAACCAAATCCCTTTCACATTGCAAAATCTATACCAGAAATTTCCACTTTTCTTTCTTGTTCGCAAAGAAGAATCATGCATATATCAAAAAAAAAAAATTCAATCCAATTCGTTTTCTCTGGATCTGCTTCACAGCTTCAGTATTTTGATCTCTGATTCTCTGCTTCAATATTCGTGGTAAGTTCCATATGCGTGACCGTCGTACTGCTGTACTTGTTCTGTCACAACAAATACATTTACCGAACACACCCCATCCATCATCCATGCATTGTTTAACAAAATGATCATTCAAACTTGCTATAAATAAGTAGTTTCTTATTCGTAGTAAATCCATCAGTCTTCCACCCCACTCCAAAACAATCAACTTTCTTACTCCCCACCCCCTTTCCTCTTAGCTATGAAGACTTCCATGTTAAAAATAAATGCTTATATTGATTTTGTCAAAGTTCTTGAACTCACCGACAGTAAAGAAATGGTGTTTTTTGTAGGTACAGTGTGAGAAATGCCAGTAGACAGATTATGTGAGTGGTTGCCTAGGGTCAACCATTATGCATAAGGTTTGTTTTATTTTGTTTATGTTAGTTTTTAATGCGGATTAAATATCTCATTAGTCCTTAGGATTTTAAAACTTTATTTTTTCTTCCTTAGGGTTTGGAAAGTGACTAAATTAATCATTGTGGTTTTGAAAAGTAACTAAATTAGTCATTCTGTCAGTTGACCGTTAGTTGACTTAACGGATTGACACGTTGACCAATTATAAGTTGACATATGGTCACCTAATTAAATTTTTTATTTTTATTAAAAAAAAAAATTACGTCAAGTGACCTTTCCTTGATCTGGTTCCATGTCCAGCAAGTTCTCCCCTTTGAACACAGCACTCCCTCCCGTCACTTCATAATATGGATGGCCTACAAGAACCTTTGCCAATGTGCTCTTCCCAGAACCATTCTTTCCCATAATCGCGTGAACCTCTCCTTCATAGTCATAGATGCAAAGGTTAACGCCTTTGAGAATTTGTTGCCTTGGCTCTGCAATCACCGTCGATAACCACCATTGGGGGTGGTTTCGGCCACCCCCTTGGCTCCATGGGGGTGGCTGAGCCACCCCTTGGTGCCCCCCAGGTTTTTTTTCTCTTTTTTTTTTTTTTTTTTTTTNTTTTTTTTTTTTTTTAAATATAAAAAATTTAATTAGGTGGTCACGTGTCAACTTCTAATTGGTCCACGTGTCAGTCCGTTAAGTCAACTAACGGTTAACTGACGGATAGACTAATTTGGTCACTTTTCAAAACCACAATGATTAATTTAGTTACTTTCCAAACCTTAATGAGAAAAAAATAAAGTTTCCAACCCTAAGGACTAATAGAGTATTTAACCCTTTTAATGCTTTGTTTTCGTACTTTAATCATTTGTTTGATTTGTATTTGTATTTTTTTTAGTGCCCAAGTTGCCGTCGGAAGCAAAAATGGAAAATTGCTCTGTCAAAGGTAGGGGCCGGTTTTGGTACTTATTAGGTTTGTCTTATTACCACATTGGGCTTATTTCCTTGTCAATCTTTATTTTATTTTTCATGTGAGCCCTAGTTTTATTAGGTTTTATATATCCATAAGATCTTGTGATGGAAATAATATGTTACAAATAACAAGAAAAATATAATAAAAAATGATGGAGTTTTTTTATGAGAAATGTGGGAAATTATTATGACGAGAAAAAATTGTATCAAATTGATATATAAAATAATAAATAAATAAATAAAAGGTGTCATAGGGACTTAGCACAAGTCAAATTTTTTGTACCCTTTATTAAGAGGATGACACAAAAGCATTAAACAACAAAAGTGAGTGTTTTGAAACATTAAATCTTAATCTTTATTTTTTTATGTGTTCTTTATTTCATGATTTTTTAATTTTTTTTTTTTCAATTTTGTTAGATAAGGGACAGATTTGATGTTTCCACAACATTCACTTTTGTTATTACGTTACATGTTGACGTGTAATTCTCTCAATTGAAATCACAAAATAATAAGTAATTCTAAAAGGTTTTTTTGTGTCACTCTTGTGTTATCAAAAAATAAAGTGACTTTTAAAATTATTATTTGATCAAAATTCAATAGTGATCAATCACAAAGTCAACAATGATTTTAAAAGCCACAACATTTTAAAAGGATACAAGAGTGACATAAGAGGGGCTTGTAGCATTACTCTAAAATACTTTAGAAAAATAATAGAATTCATTCATTTTTCAACTATCTTTTAACCATTTTCATAGTGAATAGATGAATCTACAATTGACCAATTTAATTTATATTTATGAATCAAGACATTGCATTTACAAGACGATTCCAATGCATATATAGAGGATGTAATGCGAGTTTCCTAATTGAATTATGACTTAGAGATGGCCCAACATTTAAGACTAGTCTATAAATAGGATGCTTCCTATCTTCATAAGCCAAATCACATGAAAATTAGGTTAAGAATATCAATTAACTCAACTCAAGGAGACAACATCAATAGCTCCACCGCCACAGACATATATACTTCATTATCCATCCCCTAAGATTAATTTAGAGTCTTTCGAAGTAACTAAAAATTAAGAGCATAGTATTACTAGCTAGTTACATTGAAAAATTAACATGATAAGGCACCCAACTCATTTGCTTACCAAATCATGATTTGCAATCCCTAAAATTGATATTCTTAACCTAATTTTCATGTGATTTGGCTCCCTCTTCTTGCTCTTCTGTTCCAAGCCTAGATGGATTGCAATCCCTTACAACTGACTTTCTTAATTGCACACAATTTGGGTAGCCCCACAGAGAGGGGATTGCAAGTCCAAGTCCACCTACGCGGCCCTTTTTTGTGAGGGCTGCCCGAATTTCAGATTAAAACTCCCTGAAGGAAATGAGAGTTGAAATTATAAAAATTCTCAAGTAATTTAACTTCTTCCTCGTTTCCCTAAAATGATAAAAGTCTCTTGATAAGGAAATCTTAAAGCCGAAAATTGTTTAGGAATGCTATAACTTTTATTACAAAAACTCACATAGCAGTGGTATAATGGATCCGGATCCTCTCCAGTCTTTAAAGGACTGGAGAATATCCAGTTAACGGTTTGAATTTATTTTAAGAAATCTGAGTGCTAAAAATGAGACACGTAAGACCTGCAATAAAAGAATAAAAAACGGTAAGTTAACTTTAACTTTAACTTCTCCGTTAGACGGTGAGAATAAAAAAATAGTAAATAAAACAAATAAAAAAAGAAAGCAAAGAACGATGAAGCCTGAAGGCAAGCGTGAAGAAAGAGTTGTGGACGGGGACGGATTTGGGAGGTTCTTCATTTTTTTTTTTCCTTTAGTAGTTCATGGGTGGTTCTAATTTTCTTCATTTTGAAATCATTGTGTTGATTTTGTTTATTTTCTCCTTTATTTGGTGCCAGATTTTTCATTTATGTTTTCTGGGTTCTTCATTTTTCATTCATTTTTTATGGGTTCTTCATTTTTTGACTTTTGTAGTTCATGGGCTGATCTAATTTTCTCCTCATTTCGGAATCATTGTGTTGCTTTTGTTTATTTTCTCCTCTTTTTGGTGCTGGATTTTTCATTTATTTTTAACGCTTTTTTTTTTTTTTTCTAGGTTCTTGATTTCTTGATTTTTTGACTTTTGTAGTTTGGGTTCTAATTTTCTCCTCATTTCGAAATCATTGTATTGCTTGTGTTTATTTTTTCCTACGTTTGTTAGTGGTGAAACTTCTATTTTTTGGGTTCTTTCTATTTTTTCCACTCAATTTGTTGCTGATGGACGATTATTGCTCGAATGATTTGCTCCTACTCCACAATCCCTGTTGGATCATGTATACTGGCAGTAGTTGTGGTTGTATCATTTGAATTCAAGGGTCTCGGCACTCATTTGAATGAATCAATCTTGTGGAACAACCTTATCTTCTGCTCCATTCACCCACTGCAAATGCTCAATCCCTACCAACCCAAAACAAAAAAACCTTCAAAAACGCAGTTCTTGCAAAATCAGAAGAATCTGAACTAACAAATTGGGTTAATCCAAAAATGGTGAAAATTTTCCAAGACAGATGCTTTTCAGTAGTGTGAGAGTTGGAATTTACGCAGTGGGGAGGCTGGAAAACACCGAGGCGGCGATGGGTCGGTGCTTTGACTGTTTGTGGGGTCTGGAAAAAGAAAGCAAAGAAAAAATAAATAAATTCGAGATGTTAACTTCTTCGTTTAGACAGTGAAGTTAACTTTTCCGTTATTTCTTTTTATTCTGGTCTGACCTGTCTCATTTTTGGCGTTGGATTTCTTTAAAAGAAATCTAAGCCGTTAACCGGATATTCTCTAGTCCTTTAAGGACTGGAGAGGATCCTTTTCCGTGGTATAATATGGGTGAAAAAATAAAAAAAAATGTCTCATGTTTACCATTTAAAATTGATTTTTTACCCCCCAAAAGATTTTTTTATTATTTTTTTTATTTTTAGTTTTGTCCTCTCCAAACCTAAGTTTCTAGTTCTACACCAAATTGTCCATGCAAGATCCAATCTTTGACCCATTGCGATCCAACCAAAGGTGAAACTTTTAGTGCCCCTCTTGGTGTCTTTGTGCCTCAAATTAAAGCTTCATTTTGGATGCCGATTCACTCACGCACAGTAATCCTAGCCCTCAATCATCTGAAGCTCACCATTGATCCAAAATTAAATAGGCCCAATTATATCTAACAGTCACTAACATATTCAGTTCGATCCATTCATGCCTCTTATCTGAAGAAGCTAAGAAAATTCACAAAAATACAAATTCCTTCGCCCACAATATAGCAAAATCTTTTTCAAAGAAGCATTCCCATCTCCTTAATTACTTGCCCTTATTGATTTGGTTACATAGTGAAAATGACCCTCCTAGCCTCCTTAATTATTAAAAAAAAAACACAAAGTTGCACGAAATAAAACTCTTGGTGGAGGGTCAGTGTATATATATATATATATCAATCTCCTTTTTTTTTTTTCGACCGAAAAATCCGCTTTAATTATAAGGAAACCCAAGAAAATGAACTCAGCAAGTTATATATTAATTTTGGGAGACATTTTTGATATTTTTATTCATCTTCTTAATTAGCAAAGACATAAGGTTGGTGCCCATTAATATTATATGTGTGACATTGAGAGCCCCGGCCACGAGCTATGAGAGAGATAGAAGAGAAAAGACAATGGTTCCTTGCGTGCATGAGCCGGACAAGCATGTCCTACAACTCAGCTTAACGAACCAAGAAAGTTAGAAAGAGACCTATAATAACAAAGTATCTGCCGATGATGATTAATATCATCCATGCAAGACTATAAATGAATTTGTTCTATCTACACCCATATGTTGGGATTTTAATTCTTCAACTTCAATCTATAACCTCAAATGTTTGTTGGGTTCTAGAAAGATCGGAAAGGTGGGACAGTTATGAATCTAATCTATTAATATTATTTGGATGGATTTTTCAAAGAACAAAAAAAAAATAATAATAATAATAATCTCTTTAGTTTTGAACCATCAATGTTCTTGGCTTACAAGTTACAAAGAAGATTAATGTGGCTTAAAAATCACGCCTTATGAAGCGGAGGTCACTAGTTCGAATTTCTCATTCCTATTTTGAGTGGACATGTAAAAAAAAATATATATATTTTTGTTTTTTTTAAAAAAAAATTCAAAAAAGTATTTTAAAGTGATATAAAGTAGTTTTTTTTTTTTTTTTTTTTCATATTTTGTAAGTTGACGTAATAATGTCCATTTGTCCTTGTTAAAAGGGTTAATAAATAAAATAAGGGTAAAATATGTAAAATTACGCGAAAACAAAACAAATTATAAAATAAGGATTCGAACTAAAAAGTAAAAAATTTGAAGGTAAAAGAAAGTTCCATGAATAAGGTTAAAATTTGTGGAACAAAAATCAGAGCATTTTCCCAAGTCAATATCTATAAATAATAAAATCAATTCGTAACCTATGAGGATATCTTCATATTTTTCTTCATATATTCGAACAAAAAATAAGAGGGAGTGAGGAGGGCCTGGGTGTCCCATAATCAATTCGTGTCTTTTCAAAATAAAAGAAATCCACGCGCATCAAAATAGGACCAAGATTTTTTGAAAATTTCAGCCCTAATTTCACGGAATTCATAAAAGAAGCAATTACTTTATAGAACTAGCGACATATGTCCTATTATGTCATTTCTTTCTTTATGTTTAGAAAAAAAAATTTAAAAAAAAATCACAAAACCTACTCACATTAAATTTTTTACATTTAATCAACCATCAAGGGTTGACAAAAAGTCATTTTATTCTCTAAACGTGGGAAAAATAAAAAAGAAACTGCTGCTAGTGCTTAATAACGATAAGTAGTGATGATTCGTCGTCTCATGTTACTTGTGATCCCTTATTTTGTTGACGGTTTAAGAATATGTTTGGATTTGAATAAGAAATAGAGCTTTTAATTTTTTTAAAAAAGTTTTATTTTTATGTTTTGTTTAAAATTGTGTTTTAGTCAGTGTAAAATACTCAAACAAATATTTTTTAAAATTTTTTACTAAACATGTCAATTTCTTATTTAGTACAAATTTTTAAATAATAAAAAATACTTTTTTTTTAATTTTTTTAATGCAATTCCAAACTAATTATAAACCTCTATTATTAAGGTTGTCAAAGGATTAAAAAAAAAAAAGTCTCTACTATTCATCTTAAAATTAATATCAACATTTTTACTTTTTATATCACATCAATCACTTTTTATTATTATTTAAATAAAAAAATGCATATAAACAATTTTCTTTTCTCATTTTTTTATACAAAATATTCTCTCTCTTTTTTCGCAACATAAATTAAATTAACTACGTTTCTATCAACTATCATTTTCCAAGTCATTTGGTAAACACAGCGGTAAGTAAAGAAGGCGGGTCTGGTCTCCGCCGTGTACCTTTTGTATGGAAACAAAACAAAGGCAGGTCTGGTCGCCGCCGTGTATCTTTTGTATGGAAAAAAAACAAAGGGATCGGCGTTGCGTAAGAGAATTGACAAGGGCAGAAATAGAATGAAAAAAGATAAAGAAAAGCGACATAGATGACGTGGAAGACTAAAAGCAACCAGCGACTGTGGCCTCCTTCGTACACAGTACACTGTTCACATGTGAGCTTTGTCTCCAACTTAATCACAAGCTAATTAGCTCCTGATAATTTTCTATTGACAATACAATTAACAAAGAAATTTCAAAGTGGTCGAAACATGTATTAGAACTTCTGTTCGAATCTTCGTAATATAAAATTATTACATATTCCTGATTAATATTAGTCACCTTGACTTTTTATTAATGTTCTGATGTGTTGGATCAAGTTATGACTTATTCAGACTTAAAAGAGCGTACATAATTAACCTTCTTAATTGAGCAGTTTTAGAAGAACAAAAGAAAAAAAAAACCATTAACAATATATCTAAGCCATTCATATGTGCGTAACTCTGAATAATTTAAGAAGAAAAAGGTAAACTTATATATATGTGGCTTAATAGGTAACCATCACATCATGCTTGGTGTGAGAGGGAAAAGGGGTTAAGATTCAAGAATCCCTCTAATGAAAGCTGGTGGATTGTGAGACACTGAGACCCACTTGCATGTGCACCAAATGCGAAGATGGGGTACTTAAAGAGTACTATTTTGATAGGATGCCGTGTCGCAAGGGCTCTATCATCCTGTTTATGATTACAACCAAGGAAGTGGAAATTAATGTTGTCTACCGACCTAGCTAGTGCATGCATTTAATTTATTTCATGATAACCAGGCGTAAACTACTGAACTGGTTAATATATATATATATATATATATATAAGGGTTTGTTAGGGGTTCTTCTCGTAGTGTTCTTATGATAGTACCGTTTTTTTGTCAACAAATTAATTTTTATGAGTTAATATTTAGGTTTTAATGCTTTAAAACTTGTTTTTGGATTCAAAAGTAAAACCTAAGGGTGGAAGGTTAACCGGATGATATCACCCAAAATGGATTTGATCATCATAAATTTAGTGTTAATGCCTCAATTTTGATTATAATACCTCAAATTTAGTACTAATGCCTAAAAAAATCGGTGGTGGAAGCTACTATAATTTTATTTTTTCTTAAATCATGTTTTACGTAAGACTGAAAGAACGTTAGAAGAACACTACAGGAAGAACCCTTAGCATTTTATATATATATGAACTAAAAGAAGAATATAATATAATATACTATTGTAAACCCCCAAAAGAGTATGTAATCTGAATTCTCGGTTCTTTTTTTCTTTTTCTTTTTTACTTCTACTTTTACTTTTAAAGTTTATGTGGCTGATTTTTCACTATAAATCAAGAGTAATGTTAAAGTTACGATATAGATTTAATAAAGACCAAACTTCCTTTTTATGCTGCATCATCTTTAAAGAATAAAGAAGGAAAAAAAGATGGGTATAAAATTATTCTATATTTTTTTTAGATGAAAGAGGGAAAAAGAGTTAAGATACTTGAAAAAAAAAAGGCCTAGGGTCTAAGATACTTCGCTTGGACGATCAAGCGAAGTAGCTGGTTGGATGATTGGACATTTTATCAACAAAAAACCAAAGACTTTTCGAGTATTCGACAAATGGCAAATTGACAATATTGCTTGTCTCACCGGAAATTAAACGAACGTATATAGTATATATATATAAGCCTTGATTGGAAGCAAATTAATTTATTGTCAGTTTTGGTTTTGACTACAAATTCATTTGTAAATTAATTAAGAATTCGGTTATGTGAAAAGAATATAAAGTTTTACCTGGCCTTTTTTTTTTTTTTTTTTCTCATGAAATTTACATTTTAGTGCAAATTTCAAACACCAAAAACATCATGGATTTTAGAGACTTATGGCAACAAATGCATGTGGTGTTGTCAGTTGCGCGGTCTTTTCAATACGATCGACTTGGTAACTTTTTTCCATTATATCCGGAAGACTTTTACTTTCTGTAATCTGATTGAAGATCTCTAAAAATATAGTTGCATGAAATATTATTCTAAACCTTCTTCATCAAACACGTAAGCAATGAATCTCTTCATTTATATCAGTTTATCTCAATTGACACAAAACGCATCACTAGCTAGGAAAACTACGTACACAGAAATCAACTTAGAAGAGAAACCAAGTAGAAAAATTTGTCAAGAAGTTATATCAACAAGATCGATCAAAAACCACCCCTCTAATTCTAAATACAACACCCCATGAATCTCCTCCGTAGAAGGCATTTAATGGCTTCATGATCTTTGTTATATTTCCATTAAACAGACCCTGGCCTGGCCTATTTATGATCTGATGAGAGATGTTAGAGACCTGAAAACAACTTCTTCACAAGGAATGGTAAGACCCATGTCATGATTAAAGCCAAACTCCTCCTCGGCTCTCTGAAGAAGGTTTTGGAACTCCGGATGAGTGAGCCATGAAATGGGAACAATGTACCTGCTTCTGTTCTCCCCCACATACACAGCAAAATGCCCTTTCGGCACATCATAAGGAAGCCCTTCTTCATGATTGAAGCCCTGTTTCTTCCCAAAGCTTGAGCATCTCCTGATGATTTGTTTGAAAGCCGCTGTTTGAGGCAGTTTGTTTGATTTCTTAAAACCCATTTGATCCTTGAAAAGAAGGGTACTGAAGAAAGGATAGAGGAGTGTGGAGGTTGTGGGGGAGGATTGAAGAGGGGTAGAGAGGTATTTATGGAGAGATGATCAGGAGGGAAGGGAAGGGAGGGTGAGAAACAAAATCATGTGGAATGTGGGGGCAAAGAAGAGACCACAAAGTCCTTTTGGCAGTAACTGTGAGCAAGGGCACACAGGTTGCAACCCCATTGATGTTTGCCCTACCTTGTTGTGTCTTCTATTAACAACATGGGACCCTTCTCTCTCACTGTATTTTCTTCGAGTTTTTCTGATCAGTTGGTGTGTTATTAATCTTCACGGAAGAAGCTGTCACGGTTTAGGGAGCTTATAAGCTATATCCATATTCAACAGAACAACGTGATTTCCGCATATTTGGTGCACATTTATGATTCTGTTTCTATCCGTATCTTATCTTTACTTTTTAATTTGAAAAAATTACCAACACTAGCTTTTGTTTACCCACTTTCAAAACGTGCGGTTTAAACTTTAAAGACTCTTTTTTAATAAATCTTGCATTTTTAAGAATGAAGTTTTCGTATTTTTATTTTTAAATACACTTTTCAAACAAAATATTTTTCGTACGCACTAAATGGCTCACTCCATTTTATTGCTACTCTACGGCCAGCAAGCGGAGCTAATAAAATTATCTATTGATTTTTGACCCGACACACATACTTCGGCCTGCTTGATGAGAAATTTTGGTTCCATCCCTGATGTCATGTATCGAAATTTTCTTTAAACTAAGTTCATCAAGCCAGTCTACAATACTCCTACTTGTCTCTTGAGTAATTAAAAAATATGTACATCTCACGTGCTAATTAAAAAATTACATGTATTAAGAGATACATGACAAATTTATAGTCAATTTTTTTTTTTCTCAAAACTAAGTGCAACATTCTCACGGGATATATTGGTTGATTTAGTTTAAAAATTTGAAAAAATTAATGATTAGAGTCATTTAACAAGCTCTCTACTTTATTTCAAATTTAATTTTGATCAACAAGGCTCTTCAAATACCGATCGTCAAAAAGTGAAAGTTATTTAGTTTTTTAATCTTATATATTCAATTTATTTCTCTCTTATCTACCAAGAACAAAAAAATAAGAAAATAATAATATTTAACTATATTATAGGAAGATATATATAAAGAGTATAATATTTGGTTCATTTTAAAAGTGACTCTTCAATTTTTTTTTTTTTTTTTAAAAATTGAGTTCTTCTCTTCAAATTTAACTATTATTTGAATAGTTCAATACAAACGCTCTTATAGCAGAATAGCAAGTGGAGAAGTAGTTCAGCAGTTGTAGTGTTAATTGGACCACGGGTTCGGCCCAGACATTATGGGTGTGCCAGGAACGTGCTAGGGTTGTTTATGGATAAGGGACGCATACCATGTTGCAACACCCAAGTGGTCCAAAACATGGAGAGCCCCGATCCGGATCCCTCTAGGCACATTCTAGGAATGAATTTATGGTATTCAGTGGACCATAGGGAGACCAAATTTTTGTCTCAATTGCCAATAATTTATTTCTCCAACAACGTGATGTCATATTACATGTACATATTTAACTCTTCTTCCCCTTGCAACATGAACTTATGGTATTGAGTATACAAGTAGTAATTTCAAATCTTATAGTTGAAATCGAACAGACAATTGGAAGAGGAGGCTATCGATGAGACCCACGTATCCAAGCAAGTCTCAAACACTTATTCGGATGAATAAGCCCTATTAAGAGGCCTCTCAAAATTGTAAGGGCTTCTCACTATTACAGTCGGACAGGTTGCAATCCGAGCGGAGGATTTTAGACAATCCCAATCCCACCGGAAGTGGTAAACTCACACCCTCCATTCAACCTCTGAATTTTCTGGTGCAATGAATAAGACTCCTTTTATGCCTTTCACCATTGACCTAGGGTTTGATGGCGTGTTTGAATCTCAACCTTCCATTAAAAACGAATTATCAAAAGCTTGACTAACTGTAACCCCTGCAGAATCTAGGCATTGCAAATAATCTCAATCTGTGAGCATCTCATCCACAAAAGTGAGAGACTCCAAAGGCCAGCATTGCCAGCACATAAAAGGCTGGAGACCCATTTATTTGATCCTTCAAAGGATAATAACAGTTTCCCAAAAACTTTGGTCCAGTAGATCTACACTTCGGACCCACATAGTGGCAGCCTAAATTCTATTTATGCCGACATGGACGGCACATAGCTCACTTCAATTGATTTTGTTCGATGTTTTATTAGGTATATAAATAAATGCAAAATGAGACAGACCTGAGTAGGAACTCGATAGGAAACAGACAAATGTGGGAAGGCTCATTTATATCTCTAGCAATGCTTTCACATGCAGCAGCCACTCTTGGAAAATGTCTCAACGTTAGAGGACCACACACATGTGGACCTGCCAAAACCTAAAACCACAACAATCAAGATGAATAGTAAGATGAATAGTACCAGACCTACAATTCTTTTACAACTCGCTGGCATCTGTCAATGAAGATATAGGAAAGATGAAAACCGGCATATTCATCCTAAAATGGAACACCACAACTACGTCCAGCCTCACTCTGATAACATGAAATTCGTTTCCCATGTTCTGAGGCCAAAAAAGCCTTCTTTTGATAACCATACAGTCAGCAGCCTATCTGTCTTTCCTGCTTTCCTCTTGCATTTATTTGCAGCATTCCAACAAATTCGCATTTTTGCATGCATAAAACACACCCATCATTGTAGAAACTCCTTTTGGGTTGAACGCAGACATCTGCTAACACATCAGCTAAACCAGAATTCACTCCCATTAGCTGGAATGCCACTACAAACTTGATAAAAAAAAAATTAGTGTCTACAACTAAACCAATATGGGTTTGAGTAGTACTATTCCTTACCAAACTCAATCTGGATTCAAGAAGCAAAAAGGAATGTCCACATTCTCTGAACGAAAGGGGTAGCATATGAAGGATAGAATTCAGAAGATAACACATCATTGTCACTGAGACGATTCATAATAGCTGATCAACAGAAGGCACTTGCTTAAAGATGGTGACCCTCAGTCAAAAGATGAACATGTGGCCGTCATGTGACTCTTGTCTCCAAAAGCCTATAGAGACAAGACAGTACATACCACACAACACCATCAGCTTGCCAATCTAACCATCTCAAACAACCTGCCAGAAATTTTCTTTATGCACATATTCCTGTAAAGGTTCTTTGACAAGTTAGCTTCATTTATGCTTAAAGTGAAAAATTAAAAAACTATCTTAGGTTCTAATATATTTGTTGGTGGTCTACATAAGCACATGTCTAACGCTATAGAGCCTCTGAAAACAGATTAGCTTCGTTAATGCATAATGCTATTCATTGCTCTTTGCATATGCTTTCTATACATTGCTCTAATATATTTGTTGGTGGTCTATATAAGCAACACGCATAATGCTTATCTTATCCACATGCATTGTGCATGATGGAAGCATTCCCGAAACCATTTTCTTTCTTTCTTCTTTTCCCCCCTTACACTAAGTTACAAGGCAATTAAGATGACCGGCCAGGACGGTTTCAAACTCTTCCAGATGATTTCAGAACACTAGAGGAATCTAAACTCAGATTGCAAAAAGATTCAACAAGAATATCAAATCCTTGTGGTGCTTTGAGAGGTCAATTCAACCATATTTTCGATACACACGAGTTAAGTGCTAAAGTAGACCCCAAAATAATAGGACATCATTTTTCAAAAGAAAGTTCTAATAGAAGTTATTAGCTGCAGGGTTATTCTAATCCAACCCAGGGCAAAAAATAAGGCACAAGTTATCCTAACACATTGTTTAAAAGCAACACAAACCAGCAGAATGTCAAAAACCCTAAGAGACCAAGCCCAAGCTCACATCTTCCAACTGTTTCGTATCATCATATTGCAATTCTTCTGTTTCATACATCCTATTCCAATTCTTTTTTTTTTTTTTTGTGCCACAATCCTGTTAGAATTCAACTTCACTAAACAAACACCTGTTATCCACCAATCTAGTAAGAGGGTCACCTAACATTGTGCAAGACATCCTACGGGAGAACCAAGTATCATGCATCTCAATCAGCCAAACAAACCCAGTTTGGATAACAAGCCCTCACTCTCTTTCGAAAGCAAAGTCATAAGCAAAGTCAAAGATATTATTTAAACACCATTAGAAGTCATACTTTCATTCAGTTGCTTCCAAACAACCCTAGGCGTACAGATTGAAGATAAGGTCGAAACCTAACATTCATATGCAAGAGAGAAAACATGGAATAAAAATAAAAGATGATGTGATTGAAACCAAAAGTTATGGCCCCATCGGGATTCATTCAAAATCCTCAGCAACAAGGGGCTTGCAGAGGTACCTGAAAGCATTTGTAGCTATTCACATAATCATGTACTCTACAACTTCCCATCATGCAGTGTGATTTTATGCTGCACAGCAGTAGAAGACATCAAGATCACATGCACAACCTTAAGCATTTTAATACTAAGGTAAACATATAGTGAATATCTAGGAAATCAACAAAGAATGATTGACATGTCAACATTCCACATTACATGTTACATACGCAGAGAAAATTACCTGAAACTCTTCTCTTAAGAGGAAACTGTTCCTTGCAAATACTTCAAGACACACCAAGCTCCTGAGTTTCCATCTCATATGCCCAGTATGAATGAACATCACAATCATCAACTGAGAGAGGACACTTTGCCTATTTTAAATGCGAATTAAACTATCAATGAGAAATAAATTACACCAAGAAATTTTATTCCTCCCAAATTCGGTGATTTTTGTAGTACCTGATCAGATAAGGACAGTTGCACAATCATTCTCATTTCATATAAAGGACTTGAAATGACATAGCTAGAAGTTAGTAAAAAACTTGTACCTTCTAATATAATAGGGCATATAAATTGGAAGGAAGAGTGTGTTACCCACCATTATAGCTAGGAGGCATACCCAGCTGGGAGCTCTCTTGATCCAAAGATAAAAATTTATAAAATAGAACTCCAAACCTTCAAAAGCAAGTTTTCCACCAAAAGGGGTTCTCATTATTAGGTCTAAAGTAAAATTTTAGGGATAAGAGAATATAAAACAGCAGCATAAGCAAACATGCGAGAATATATCAAACAGTATATAGTCATCATTTAGTGTGCCCTACTGTTTTTCCATTTCAGATTTTTTGGGTGCCCATAGCCCTCCTCTGGCTCCGCCCCTAGGCCTTGGGCTTAAAATATATATTTTCGGGGGGGGGGGCTGGCTCCAAGCAGCACTTGTGCTAGAATGAAGATTATAATTCAACAACAAAAATGCCAATAAGAAAATATTGGAGACAATAGGAAGCAAATCGAATCAAGGACATTCCATCTTTTCTAACTCCTTGGAAAACCACGGTTTTGCACCACATTTTTTTTTTCTGCTAGTTCCTACTTTGTCAAGAAAAGGGCCCTTCTGCATGCAATCTAAAATTGAAAGCATATCTTGAATGTCTTGGCTTCAGCTGCTCCCAAGGCATTTAAGACGAATATATCAAGTGACTTATCCATATATAGACAGACGAATATATCCTGACAGATATACCTTGATAGACCAACCGATACAAGCACATTTATACACTACTTTCGTTTTGCAATGCTACAGAACCATCCATTTTGAATATACTAAACATCAGTCACTTGGCTATTACAGAAATAGAGATTAAAAAGAAACAGGGGTCCCTAAAGTGAGGTAATCCACATTACATAATTATGTATCATCTTCTACTATATACGCTGGTAAACATGCACTATCCATCACACTCTGACGCAATCCATGATCATGAAAATTCATAACCAGCAGGTGGTTTTGACAGCTGAGGCAGCCCATCCATCATACTCAATTGTCTTCTCAGCTTAACAATATGAGCTTGTACCTATCACATAGGAAAAACTGTCAAAACAACATGAACTTCCAAGTTTCAAAAGTTTAAGACAGTTTGTACAGCAGACTATTGAAGTGAACACATAAATAGACCAAAAAGAAGGAACAAGCATTGATGTGGTATCAATAGTACATGTAAGGACAAATAGCTCTCACAGTGAAACCCTAATTCATAACCAAAAAGTAAATCATAGAGAGAAACCAAACAACTATCCAAGATAGTAGGAGACACACAAAACATTCATCCAAATCACGCTTCACCAGCCACTTAAAGCCCTACTCATAACACAGCATTTAGCATAGAAATGCAAATAATGAATGAGTGAACAACCCAATATAAAAGGATAATAATCCTATTATGTATGTATATCATGATCAGTGTGAGACCTTCCCAGGCATAATCTTCCTTGTGCAGACGTGTGTCACCCGCAGCAATGGTTCCCATGTTACAAGTGCTAATACTTTTAATTAAAATCAATCTTTTCATAAGATACTTTTAGAAAATAATTGTAAGTATGATACAGAAAGGAAGCAATTCATTCTAACCTGCTGACGAGCTGCTGCAAGTTTCAAAAGCTCGTCGGCCTCTGAGAAATTCATGAACCATTGACTAAATGGATGATCTTTGGTATCACCTTTCTCCTTTTCATAATTAGTCTCAATTGGCACTGCCAAAATAAAATACTTAAAAGTTAAGTAGAATTCAAACAAGCGCAAGTTTCTGAAACAGCAGACAGAGTTAAAGAAATATACCAGGATCAGGCAAGTTAAAACCAGCAGGCAGCCGAGGCACAATGACTGCTGGATGATTCTGCACACGAGCCAAAAAATTCTCGGATGGATCAGGGTATACAATTTCATTGTATGATTCAACTACAACAGGTTTCTTAGTTGTCTGGGGGCCAGATTCATCTTCAGGATATAACTTCAAATGGTGATACCTGAAAGCACCAAAAATTAGTAACTGCCCTCTAAATTGAATCAATAAGTAAACCTCAAGTAACTTACAAATCCAATTGTTTATCACAGACATCGCTATGGAAAAAAAGGCTGATGGCAATTTCAAATTCACCCCATCCACATTCTGATAACTCGAATGGGGGTGATTCAACCACTCTCGTAGGGTTATTGAAACTAGGATGCAATTGAAATATCACTCGCTTTATCACCACACCAAGATCCTCATTTGTTGCCCCACGTACATAGACTGTCCACTTATGCGACTGAGACCTAATAGATGAATAAACATTATAAAAAAATATTCAAATATTTTAATGGCATTAAAAAGGACCCCAGTAAAGGTAAGCGCTTACTCACTGGCCTTCCTACCAAGATAAAATGCAATTGTTCCATACACTATTGGAACGCAAATTTCGACATCCTTAACCCTCCTGTTTGCACCCTATGAGAAAAACAGGAAAAAGAAAATCCAAATCAGGATTATATACCATTTGAAGAACAAAACTCTTAAGAGATGAAAATTAGTAATCTAAGTACAGGACAAACACACAAATTTTCCACATCATTCAGTCCAATCCATTAATCCAACACAAAATTTAAATTACAGAAGTTTGTACGATTTTTTTTTTTTTTATAAGTAGAAATTTCTACGAAATGTAGCTAGAATAACATAAGAATTTAAACATCCTATGCATAGTAAAATGAAAGGTTTAACATCTTCTAGTTTGTTGCTAATAGTTATACAAAACTAAAAGGGCACACCAATTATAAGAACTAAAAGAATGGCAATATATATCGAAACCTTAAACAAAACCCTAAACTTACAATTTACGGTATATCCACAATAAAATCCAAAAACCCAACATTTTCTTTCCCTATACCAAAAGAAAACCCATTGTATGATAAAGAACAACAAAAAGACAAAAAATAATAGTAACGTTAAATAACAAATAATAGTAATAGCAAGGGCTAGTACAATTAGGAATCATTCACACAAATTCTGAGCTTTCGATTATCAAAGGGAACCCAATGTTACCTTTTTGTCGCTATCTTCGGCAGACTTCCCGATTTTGATGCGAGGTGGCTTTGCGGCCGAAGCAGCATCGTCGGACTGGTTTTCCCCTTGTTTTCTCGCTGATATTGTGAGGGACATTTTAGGGGTACGATTCCAAACACGAGGGAGTGACCAACACAGGAATTAACTGGGGTTTTTATTGGTCAATTTGGGTTTCTGAAAATAGCATTTCTCTTCTGACAAGGGGGTTAGGGTTTTAGCTGGTTTTCTTTGTTTCCTCGGAAGCTCCGAAACCCAAATGTCAGAGCACTTTTTTATTATTCTTTGTAGTCTAGCTTCGTTCCCCTGTTACCGCGAAAATAATAATATTTGACCGGTTGAGCTTGGGTTGGTTAGCCCCCACAATGAGTTGTCTGCCCAGGCCCAAGGAGATAAAAATCCATTTCAGTGAGATTAATGATTGGGTACTTTGCAGTCTAGCTTTGTTCCCCTGTTACCGCGAAAATAGTAATATTTGACCCGTTGGGCTTGGGTTGGTTAGCCCCCACAATGAGTTGTCTGCCCAGGCCCAACGATATAAAATCCCGTTGCATCAATTGTATTTGACGATGTATATGGTGCCGCATCATTTCAAAGTTTAAATAGTATGACCATGTGACAATATATAATCGTCAAATTTTTTTCATAATGTTTAAGTTGCCCGATCTGGACCATTTATTTTATGAATGGCCTGAATGCTTGAAATTGTAAGCCCTTGCACTTCTTAGACCTAGATAGATCACATATTTCCTAGAATTTCAACCTTTGTTTTACATTTTTTTTATTTTTTTGGTCGCCATCTGAAGAAGCAGTTCCATAACGGCCAGTTAGATGCAGACAGCATATAATCCTGAACTATTATCAGGTCAAGGTGGCAGCAACGAAGGATGAAGATTGAACACAAACTGCGATCACAACCATTTACAGCATAAACTCTAACACATCTGAAGAACAAGAACACAACACCAAGTTTTCTTTCCAAGAGAAATCACACTCTGGTTCAATTCAACAACAGTGCAGCACAGCACCAAATAAGAGAACTAGAGCACTGGATAATGAGTTCTCACAGGGCTTGTCACTATGTTACAAATCGAAGGAAGGATTCCATACAAAGCTCTGATCCAGTCTTCTGCTGATACCCACAGTCCTCTCTTGAGGGATTCAGCATGTAGGGATGGAAGCAACCACCTTGCGAGCAAGCCGAGGGGCAGCCGAACAAGATTAGCCTACCAAATTAGATATTTGAAGCACTCAAGGCCATTACCTTGCACTGTTCATTCATGGCCAAAAGTTGGGCCTCTTTCTTGTCAAGAAGAGCACTCAACCTCACATTCTCTTCCATTAGTTTCTGAACTTCAACCTCTTTCTGCGTCTTCTCACCCTCTAACTGTGTCGTCTTTGCAACTAGCCTGCTTCACGGCAACACCACCAAACAAAACCACAAAAAAAAAAAGGGAGCTAGAATAAGAACTATCTACAATAGGAAGTAATGAAACTTGAATTAATTACATGACGGTGCTAATTACTGGCATCATGAAAGAGTTAATTTCCCATGCCAGGCAAAGATAACAAGCAGCTTGTTGGGCCTGAAGATTGGGTTCTGAATTTGGATCTGGTCCAATTCTACATCCCAAAGGCCCAGCACTAAT
This sequence comes from Carpinus fangiana, assembly GCA_006937295.1. Classification (NCBI taxonomy): domain Eukaryota; kingdom Viridiplantae; phylum Streptophyta; class Magnoliopsida; order Fagales; family Betulaceae; genus Carpinus; species Carpinus fangiana. The sequence goes on from CM017322.1 coordinate 40,499,365, forward strand.
CACACTGCTTGACTGTATCACCAGTGACGTGTAGAAAGAACTTATCAAAAAAAAGTTATAAAAGAACATAAAAAAATAAAAAATAAAAACTTAATTACAACACCATGTAAAGGTAAAACTGCTAGCCTGATCCTAAACTTTCAAGCCCAAACCCAACCAAAATATACAAAGGTGATCTATATGGATTTAGGGAAAGCAGAGGGAAAGGAGAGGATTTTTCTGGAGGGGGCTTAACAAATAAACTTCATACTTTTCATATATTATCACAATTTTCTTCTCCACTACTTAAAACTTTTTCAAGTTGCAACTCAAAATGTAGGTTTGCAGTAAACTTTATTAAGCATTTTAATGATATTTTCCCCTTTCTTTCAACTTCTCCAAGATCTAAACAGAGCCTAGCAACCTTTGTAAAACCTTTAATTTGATAGAGAATTAAAGCATCAATCAGAATACCTAGCAACCTCTGTAAAAATGGAGAGCCCAATAAAGAACAAAACTAGCATGCCACATGAGTGTATTCTGGAACACACTGAAACAAAGAGAAAGTAGGAGTACCAGAGTATCTCATCTTGAACATATTCGAGCACAAAGGACAATGTTATAGTTCATTAATAATTTGCTACTTGCTAATAGAGAAAAACAACAGCAACACATTTGAGCAAAAGGGACACTTTCACATTTGAGAGATGAAACTCTCCTTCACATCAAAGAGTTATGATTAAGTATTAGTATTTAGATGCATCATTGTGCTAGTATGATGTCTACCTGGTCGTGTAAATGAAAAACCAACGTATAAAAAAAATGTAAATGAAAACCCCAAAAAAGAAGAAGCTCGTTTCTAAAAGGGTCATCATAAAGAATTAATCATACGACCCAACAGTACGTCAGTACCAACCTTATGCACTTTTTCATTTCATTACACACCAAATATCTCAGAAATTCTAAATCTGGATGCTAAAACAAATCTAATTATGACCAATCAGCAACTAAATAGACTATGTATGATTTTTAACAATCTCAGATATGGGTCCACAGTGGGATGCAAGTCCAACAACAACAAAAAAGTTTAATTACCTAGACATAGAAAGCACTAACATGAGACAAATTACACAAGACAAGCGTCAATAAAACAAAGGAATTCTATGAAGCACAGAAATGCAAACGAAAGCATTTAGCACAACCAACCAAATACTATAAAGCAAGCTCTTGACAATCAACTTATCAGGAAAAAAGTGTAATCAGAGCATCTTTAAATTGGAAGTATCAAAAGATACAGAGACTTTTCTTTTTCTTTTTTAATCTTCTATAAAGCATACTAACCGTTCAAACAGCCTCTCGATGGTTTGAAACTGCTTCTCCGATGAAAGAAGTGTTTCTCTTACAGTGATGAGACTGCTAACATAGGATTTCAGAGACTCAAAGTCCCGCTTCACACGACAAAGCTCCTGTTCATTTTCTGCAGCTCGCTGTCTTTGCCTAGATGTTTCATCAACCAAATCCTCAACTCTCTGCCGCATTTCATTCAGTATGCAGTTTGTACCGAGAGCAAAACGTTCCATCTCCTCTAACTTCAATGACATGTTTTCAATTTGGGTCGACTTCTTTTTAATTTCTTCCTGACCTACAGTTACCTTTTCCTTCTCAATTGCAGTTTCAGATTCTGCCAATATGACCCTTTTAACAAGAGCTTCCATTACATCTGTGACCATCTGCACAGACTTGAGTAGTTCACCAGTATAAGCTGCATCTTGTTCATTCTGCGGAACATGTTGCCTACTAATTCCAAGCCAAGTTTCTTCATCTTGACCATCAAATGAGGAAAGATCAATATTCCTTGACCAACCAGACAACGGTGTACCATTTTTGTCAACGAACCCTACCCCTTCTAATTGTTTGATGCCACATGACGTATGAGCTAAATGAGGAATAGCCATGATTCGAGCCTTTGATTTCAAGTAGGTTAACAATGTTGCAGTAGTTTTAACTCTCCGCCAAAGAACCTCTAACTCCTGCTTGGCATCTTCGTCAGACCCCTGTAAACAAGCCTTAACCTCCATAAGTTTTTCTTGCAGGACATCCACTTGGGACTGGCTTCGTTCCATCTCCTGCTTCCACACTTCATGCGTTTGGCTTAACTGAGACTTCAAAGTTGACAAGTCAACATCGTTCTCTGCTGCCATTCCCTGTCCAAAGTTATGCAGAAATGAACATCAGAACTCCAGTCACAGACTACACGGAGGATCTTATATGATCCTAGCAAGTTAATAGCAATAACAATAATCAAAACAATGCACTATGGAGCTCAAACAAGTTGAAAGCAACATGCCAGCTAGCCAAACAGGCTAGAAGAGGCCAAAAAAAAAGGTCCTAATAATCAAAAAGAATTTCATGCGTCAAATTTTTCATTTTGTAAAAGAAACATGTTTTCTCTTTTGTTTTTTGGATGAACACAACTAGGTATATCGTATCTGATAAAAGCATTTGAAATGTAGCAATATATACATTTTGGAAACTTTAAGCTTATCCACATTGAACACATTCAACCACTTCAACCAAACCTTCACTATTCTCTCAATGAGCCGTAAAAAATACATTACATATAATTTACAATGCCTGCAAGCTTCAAATTGGCAGCATTGTCTGCCTAGACAAACTTAAGGTGTTATAACTAATTTAAGGTAAAGACTACACATATTACACGCATAATAAATCACAAGAAGTTACTTCAAGACTTGTAAATGACACATAATCGCACATGAGAGCTGAATAAATTGGTAATCCCCACTCAAACTACCACCTTATTACACATCTCCATCGCACCTCTTTGTGCTACACAAAACCCAGCAAAGATTTTTAAACAATTACACTGCTTCTGCTCTCGTTTCTCAAAATTACCGTTGTCACTTAATTATGACCAATCCGCTAGCCACACAGATAACTGCTGAAACAAAAAACAATGCATCATATAAATAGTAAATCTAAAGCCATTCAAACTCAAAAAGTTTTTCTTCTTTTTCAAGAGAAGTAATGAAAAGAGAAGAAGCACACCCAAATGAAAGCAAACAAACCCAGATCAAGATATGAAATTCATTCTACCAAGTGAACCTACAAAACCAAAAAGTGATCACATGGGCAAAAAGAAAGCTACCCATAAACCCTAAATACGGCTTACCCATCAACAAAAACCAACCTTAAAATCACATTCCGATCTAAATCAAAAAACCCTGACTGAAAAACACGCACATATCAAAAGAGAACAGAGACAATTTAAGACAAACCGGAGCTTGTGGTGGTTTCTGAATAGGGATAAACCCGCTTTTCCTTAGAAGTTACCGTTTCTGCGACAGAAAGAAAAGGACGCCTTGTGATTAGAGGAAATACTTGGGGGATGATTGGGTGCTGAGATTTGACTTCAGGAAATGATGATAGGAGGGTGGTTGTCGTGGTGGTGTTTGCCTTGTCTAGGCACGCGTTCCTGTAAAGAAAAGAGGAAAAAAAAAAAAAAAAAACCAACGACAAGTCGACAACAACAAAGAATCTGAGGCAATGCAGATGGGTTGGGCACTTGGGCAGGTGATTCAATATGTCTCCTTTTCGTTTTCCTTTTTCTTTCTGTTCACTCTACTTTTTTTTTTCCTAATAAATGCCGGAGAGGCTAAAATTCTTTTATATATATATATATATATATATTTTTTTTTTTTTTCATGTTCACACAAGAGGAGGTGAAATATTTAAACTAGTAACTTTCGTTTTATGAGTCATGGTCCCAACCAATTGAACTACCTCTTGAAAACTATAAAATTCTTATCTCATATAGTCTTATTAAGATTATTATTATTTATTATTAGGAGATCTATTAAGATTGATTGAGGTTATATGTTATTAGAAGTCTCAAGAATAGTCATATTGTTATACTTTAGTTTTCAATTTTTATGAATTATAAGCTTAAAATTACTCGAATTACCCTATTATAGAGGTATAGGATTTCTCAAATTACTCTATATCTCATACTAAAAAGATAGTGGTAAGAATCCGATAGACACTAATAATGGATATTAATCGTGTGATGATGTTGGAGTTTACCTAATGTATTCCATTACCTTATCAACGAGATATTTTATTATATTAACTAATATCTTCTTTAGTATAGTTAAATGGTCTTTATCATTTTGCCATCTTTCGTAGAGGCTAAAAAATTGCATGATATTAGAAAAAATAAATGTCTTGATAAGACCATCGAGCCTAATTTATGGTATTTAAGTGTGGAATTATTTTGAGATTTAAAAATGCTAATGACATTTTCTAAGAAGTTCTCAGCTTATATACTTATTGACGTGGTAATGGTAGTATGATGTGGAACTAACATGTCAGGAATTCCAAAAAATTTGTTGACGTAGGCTTTGTAGCATTGTCACATCAGCAAAAATATATATATGTACATGTATGGCTCTTCATGGCCGACTATCCTTGGTCGGCCATCCCAATCGAACTTTTAAGTTAGCTACAAGCCTGCACCCACCACAGACCCATTAGAGGTGGTCACAACCTTTCTAATGTGTCATTTGGTGGTTGCGACCACCAAATCAGATGGTCCAACCGGCAAGATGGGGACAATTTTTTTTTTTTTTTGTCTGACTTGTAGAGAAATGAGAGTTTACAAAAGAGGTTTTTTTTTTTTTGGTCTCCCTAGGCTAGCACAAACTCTTTGAGATTTTTAAGAGACATAAAAATTGGAATTAAGAAATGAAATGGAGAAGAGCTGGTTAGGCAAAAAATTATTTTATCCAAATTTTGAAATATGAGGACAAATTTATCCCAATATTAACACTTTTTGCACTAGAAATAGAGAGATCCTATTCCAATAAATTGCCTTACAAATGGCCATCATTGAGACGCTTGGTAATCAATATTGCAGAGGCGTCACTATATAGCAAGCATACTTTCACTTCCTTCGCTCCTTCTCAAAATTGCCCAAACATTCTTTACAATTCTATACATTGAAATGGACTGTGTTAAGGGAAATGTGGAACTGGTACCCTGCATGGGAGGATCAAGAAGCTTGTAATGGAAGTAGCATCAGATCACCACACAAAGTATAAACCAAAGAACTAATCTTTTCATCTACTTATCACATGTTGATTTATTGTTCTAATATGTATATCCACTGTGGGCTGAGCTCTCTTGATGCACTAAAGACCTGTGATCGTGTTAGATAATTTCATCATGATATAGGCCTTTGAATTTCAACGTTGTCTCCATCATTCACTTTTCATTTCAATTAAATAGTTCACATGTTGGGCCTCACCTCTTTCTGGTTTGGTCTGGCCTCGGGATATCTCAAATGGGAATCACAGATTCTATGCAAAAGATTCAACTACTGAAGAACTGGTTACTAAGCCAGAGAGGAGGCCAACGATGAGAGCAGTGTTGTATGTGGTTGGTTCACCCTGCATTGAATTGTTTCGTGAATCGATGTAGGTCTCATTTAGGAAGGCCCGCCCACAAGTGCTCGAACGGCTACATTTGGGTTGGGATTGCAAGAGTTAAGCCACTTGAACCCATCGCTGCAGCCAGTGTCAGCATCAACAGGAATTGAAGCTCCCCTGTGGTGTACATATTGAGGATAGTTACTCCCATACCCAACAAGATAGCTCATCTTCATCAGATTTTTGCCCAACACATAATCTACCTGAATGTAGTTGAAAAGGGGTTAGAAGCAAAACAAAAAAGATGCAGAATTATTGCACCTTATTCCAACAAATTGCATACCTGCGAAATGGCAAATTTACAAAGATCTTCTGGCTTGTAGGATTTACCATCGCAATATAGAGTTTCAGTCTGGGATGTAAGCATGTAATCACTATAAAGAACAGACAGGAATGCAGATGCCACAGGGTGGTGCAGTGAGTTCCACTCAGTCACCCAAATCAGACCACCTACTTCAAAAGCAAAGTAACAAGCTTTACAGAATATCCATGCTGGTCTTTTTAGATATACTCATATACACATATGTAGATCTATGTGTATGTGTGTGTGTGTGAGAGAGAGAGAGATTAGGGTGGGGGGGGGGGGAGAAACTAGAAATAAAAGAACATTACTATCTGTTCTACTGGAAGTGGCCGTCGGTGAATCTGGGAGTAGTGCACACATGATGGCCTCAGCAGATTCCCTGTACATCTGGAGATCGAGATTCTCAGCAATTGACACATCTTTCGCACCAAAGAAATTTATCCTGGACAGAAGAACCTGCTCAGAAATTGCAAAAATATTAGCATAGGTTTAGTTTAGTCTTCATGCAACTGTTTGGTGTCAGCTATTACTAGATACATCCTGCTTTAGCATGCACGACTTTGAGCCACCTTCTCTCTTTTCATTAAGCTTCCCCAATCTACAAAGCTACATATATAGCAGATGGAATTTACTATGACATGATTAGTATCACTCAGGGGATAGCATGGACTCAAAGAGTGCTCTAAATAAACAACATTTCAAGAAGATTCATAACTTCAAGCTGATAAGAAGTAATGGAGCAAATCAAAAAGTTATAAACAAGTGATAGTAATTTTGATTAGCCTATGCATTACCTGATGACACTTCAATACATGCCTAAGAGAACAAGTACTTTTTTGAAAACTAGAATTGAAACAATAAAAGCACTGCCTCGTAATACATACCTTAGTTCCAGCATGCTTGTTAGCCCAACTAAACCAAGTCGGGCTCCCCCACTCAGCAAATTCTTTCCCATTTTGTTCCGTTACATATTTGAGGTATGATTGGTATCCAGTTGCATGATAGAGCCAGGTCGCTGCCCACAAGAGTTCATCTCCATATCCTGTGGAGTTGAAGTATTTCTGCACTTGGGGGATGCTGACACTGTATGAACCTCTATAAATATCAGCAAAAATAAACAGCTGCTGGGCATGCATAAGGAGCACCCTAGAATAAGCTAAATTGATTTTCTTGAAAACCAGAGATGCTGATGCCATAGCTGCTGCAGTTTCTGCTGCAACTTCTGTTCCCGGGAATGACATGTTAACCTGCACGAGAGGTCTTTTTTCTGTCATGGATTCAGGTCTTTCCCAACATTTGTGGTCTAATTCAGGATCACCCACCTTCAACAACACAAAGGAGGAAACGCACAACAATTCAGGGGATAAAATTTTCTTATACAGACACTGACAAGGCAAGTCGTTGTTACTACTAAATTTTTTGGGAGACTGAAAATGTGGGTTCTGAGAATCTACACCACGTGTACAGAAAAGGTGGAAAGCCACATCTACAAATGCAGGCCATCACACTATACTAAAAAACATACAAAAAACACTAGTCTATTGCGGCTGGCTTGTTTGATATAGCGCACACACATACAAGTGAGAACTAACCATAATGCTAAGAAAAAAAAAAAAAAAAGGAGCTGTGGTCCACAATCCTGCAAGCTTATAATAAGATTACTAATCTCCAATGCCATGAGTAGTGTTGCTTTCCACACTCACTTATTACTTTAGCCACATAAAACAAATCACGTCAGCCAATGTAAAATAAGTGTGATAAATTGGTGTGAATAATAGCATTACTCCAATACATTATTGCAATATTCACAATGATGTATGCACTTTCTGAACTTTGATAAGGAAATACATTGCCAAAGTAAGTCCAACCATTTTAGGACATTACCATATTTTATAACTATGGAATATAATTCCTCCAAGAGCCATGAAATGATGCAAGAAACGCTAAATCCTTAAAAACAGAAGTTGAATTTACATACTAAATGTAACATTAGTCTACAAATTATGATATATATTATCAAGCAGCGTGTTATCATAAACTCAAAAGTAAGAATAAATTAACACATTTGGGCAACCTGAACATAGAGCACATTTGAAGAAGGATGGGCATTGATAAGATAATCAGTGATCCACTTAAGCGAGTCCTGAGCTTGTCCCAATTGCTTCACAGTCTGCATTCAACTGATCCCCATACTCAAGAATCGCCCATGACAACACTGTTGCGGTAAAAGCCATGGGGAATCCAAACTTGATGAGATCACCAGCATCATACATTCCTTTCGATAAATCCAAATCTTCCTCACTCCCATCTCTTAACCCCGAGTCCCCTCTCCACGCAATCCTATTATTCACCAACTTCCCAGCTGCATCAACAAATTGTAAGGAGATAAAAACTTGGGGAAGTTTTCAAGAAGATTATTGATATAACATTATGGAAAATTGGAAATAATGGTTAACTGATAATATTTGACGGAATTGTTGTACATTTTTGAATGTCGAAGAATTGCAAGGCGGTTTCAAGAGCGTCGGCGTATTTTTGAACAATGGCGCCGGGGTGGTGAGGGACTGAAGATGGCCCCGAGTGACGAAAATTTCTTAGAATAGTGAGTGTACCCGCTGTGACAACCAGAGCTCCAATCACTGACACAATCAACCACCAAAACCAGCCCTTGGATTTTGCTTTCTCAGCTGCTTCGTCTCCCATTCAATTTCCCACAATTCTTGCTTTGGTTTCTCTCGAGTGAATTGTAATCCAAAGAGCCAAACAGAGAAATGGGAATTCGCCTACGATTGAAGGAAAGCAATTTCTGATGCTTTGAAGTTTGAAATACCATGCGCCATGAAACATGTTTTGGTACCGTTAAGGATGCCGGACGACGTCGATCTTTGCGGTTTTGTAATTGTAAATGCGAGGAAACGACAGGCCGGCTTGTCGTTCCCGCTGAAACTGGAAAAATTAAAGATTGCGTTCCCTCTGTTTCTTTGCGGAGGAAAGTCGACTGGTTTACAATGTGGACGCGTGTTATAAGCTGCTCGAAGCAGGCAAATCTTACAGGATTTCACACATTGGTCAAAGCCCATCTTTTACCTTTTCACCGCCTCTTAGTTAGATTTTTTTTTTTTTAAAAAAAAAAAAATTGTTTTGCTTTTTTCTATTGTAAATATTTTGTTGTTTTAAAGCATTTGTATTTTCCTTTTCCCATTATTTACGTTATTATTTGTATTTTTGTTGTGCTTCTTGAGTTTTTTGAGTTTTAATCTTTTTTGAGTTTTTTTATCTTACTCTAGAAACCTATGTTACTCAAGAATATAATACGCCATTTTTATCAGTTCTCTTTCAAATTTTGACAATGTTATAATGCAAATATTTAACCCATATTTAGTGAGGAAGAGAGAATTAAAATTCAAATTTCAAATTTCAATCCTCCCTTTTATTTGATTATTTATCTGCCACATCACTAAGAATTATGTTGAACTATAGCATTTCTCTAAAAACAATATTTATTGCTGCCTTAATAATTTAAAATGCTATATTCATAATAACTAACATTATGGTGAAGATAAATATTTCACTTAATTGTGATTTTACCTTACTTTTCATTTTGAACAATTTAAAGTAAAAAATAAAATAAAAAATAGGGTTAAATACTTAATAGCCACATGGGGTTTTACAATTTTATTTTTTTCTCCCTTAGGGTTTGATTTTTATCACATGAAATCCCTGTGATTTTGATAAATGACCAAATTAGTCCATCCGTTAGTTGACCATTAGTTGACTTAATGGAAGTCCAGTCACTTGACACATCATCAGTGCTGACTATATATTAAGCTGCCACCTTTTTTTTTTAAAAAAAAAAAAAACATATTATAAATTAAAATAGAGCTAGGTTTTATTTCTCAAAAAAAAAAAAAGGGTTTTATTTTGTTAATAGATTGAGATATATAACATATTTATGTGTTTGTGGTCATCCCCACCCCAACTCACAGAATCCAGCGTTCGCTCAGACTCCGGCAACTTTGATTCCTCCCCAATACATTGTTCGGCGATGAACCCACTCTCCGGCGACAGACAAAACACCGCAGACCCACAGTTCGGCCCCAATCTTCTCCGATAGACCCCACCGTTCGTACATGGCCAAACCACCGCACCAACCTCTGGTGACTTTGATTCCTCCCCAACTTGGATTGAACAACTGAATCATTGAATCCCCCAGATTGGCTGGCAACCAAAGCAGCTTCTATACTTTCCAGCTCTGCTTCCAAAATCTTCGCAGTCTCATCCATTTCCTGCAAGCATCAAAGTAGATAAACTTAAATTCTTAAAAAAAAAAACTTCTTACAAAAAAAAAGAAAGTAGATAAACTTAAATGATACATTTAACATTGGGAAAATCATCAGAGTAAATAGTCTGGATTCTACATAACCTAAAATATCAGCTTGAAAGCATACATTATGGATAATAAATTCACTGCAACAGATTTCTTTTGATAATAGAATGCTGATTTTATAATCGCTTGAATAAGAAACTCCTAAAACATAATTATAAGCACAATGGGATGTGTTTGTAAGACAATAATACAAATATGAACAAGAGTTGCCGGAGGTTGGTGCGGTGGTTTGGCCGTGTATGAACGGTGGGGTCTGTCGAAGAAGATTGGGGTCGAACGGTGGGTCTGCGGTGTTTTGTCTGTCGCTGGAGAGTGGGTTCGTCGCCAAACAGTGGGTTGGGGAGGAATCAAAGTCTCCAAGTCTGGGCGAACGTCGGATTCTGTGGGTGGATGTCGGATTCTGTGGGTTGGGGTGAGGATGATGCCGAGGGTTGGGGATGACCACGAACACACAAATAGATTATATATCCCAATCTATTAACAAAATAGAATGCAATTCTTTTTTTATTTTTTTGTTTGAGAAATAAAACCCAGCTCTATTTTTATTTATAATATATATATTTTTTAAATAAAAAAAAGGTGGCAGCTTAATATACAGTCAGCACTGATGATGTGTCAAGTGACTGGACTTATGTTAAGTCAACTAACGGATTGACTAATTTGGTCATTTATCAAAACCACAAGGACTTTATGTGATAAAAATCAAACCTTAAGAGAAAAAAAATAATGTTGTAAAACCCTAAGAAGCTATTAGGTATTTAACCCTAAAAAATATTTAACCAAAATTGAGAGAGGGACAAAAAAGAAAAAAAAAAACTATTATCTTTGGTCTCCGTGCCCAAAATTTTGAGTTTTTCCAATCCCGCGCATTCGCTTCCCGCTTCTAATGGTTCTTCTTCTCCACTCAAAATTCAAAAAAGCCACAACAAATAGAAAAAGAAAAAAATTCCATTCGCTAAGCAACAAACTCTCTCTGGGATCTTCGTTTTCCAAGGATGCCCGAGAAAAGGTCGAGAAAGCAAAGTAAGCGCGGCTCTGATTCAAAAAGGGTTAGTCAACTCTCACAACTGTTTCCAGCAAGCATGTCCAAATTTGAATATTATGCCGGACGATTACATCTGTTAAGGATTTCCTTTAAAACCTAGGCCATAATTTCTTCGTCCCAATCAATTAAACTAACATTTACATGCTATAAGAAAGAAATTTCTTAAAAGAAAACATTGTTATTTGTTAATTCCTAGACTATGCATGTTTTAGATTGATAACCAGACAAGTGAAGAGCAATCAGAGGATGTTTGGTCCCGGCCAAACTGGCCACCACGGTCGGAGAAGATTTTTGTAGAATTGCTGATTGAGGAAATGAAATACCACGTGGACGTGTGTGTCACTGGATTTGATGAGAAAGCATGGGACCGCGTCTGCAAGGAATTCAATCAGGAGACAGGTCTAAATTATGATAAAAGGAACGGAAAAAACACCTTGCTATTTTAAGAAAACGGTATCGTGTTGTAAAACCTTTATATAACCACGGTGGCTTTGGTTGGGATTATCGTCGGAAGATGGTGGATGTCGATGATCTTGTCTGGGCAGAATATATCCAGGTACATATTTACTTCTCTTTAGATCCCCCCATCTCTCTCTCTCTCTCTCTCTCTCCCTCTCATTTGGTTTAATTATTGTTACATTTCAACTTACGAAACTCACAAATTGCTAGATTATATTAATTAATCAAAAAAAATTATTTATTTGTGGATACTTCAAATACTTATCAAACATATTTTCTATCTATTAAAGTACGTGCGCTATGAGTAACATTTGAGCTTCATTGTATCCTGTGAAAAGATTTCTCTCGTTTCAATTCATATTCTCAATGCAGGCGTATCCTGAGATTAAGCCATACAGGAAATGGGGGTGTCCAATATATGAAGAGCTATGCACGATATTTACAAAGCCAAAGGCCACTGGACAGTATGCCTATGCAAGTACTGGTTGGAGCAGGTCTGGCAGCATTGATCTTCCACGCTCACATGGATGCAACAAGCGCCAGGCGCAGGCAGCGCAGCCTCAGGTTTCAGGTGCCAACAAGAAACATCACAAAGGAGCTGGGAATTCAAAGGGAGCTGCAGCATGTGAAGCTGATGACCCACATTCTGCAGATCATTGCATTACAATAATAAATGGTATGCATGGTGTTGATCGCCGCACTTACAATGCTGCTCTGGATTTGTTTCAGAACCCATGCCGGAGAAAAACATTCATGTCATTGAAAAGTGAGAAGCGTTTGACCTGGTTGAAGGCCATGCTTCCAAGTGTTCAGTGATGCAAGGGGTGGCAGTGGGTGAAGAAGTCAAAATAGTTGTGGATTGTGATAATGTCACCCATGGTTTTTGTCAGTCTTTTGGACAACGAAACTCAGGAATGGAAAATTTTAGCTCTGCATAATTCACACATATGTCCAAAAGTTGCAAATTCATGCTATATTCATAGGGAAGAGTAATGATAACATTAAATGATATGCGAATGTTTTATATAATATGAATTACTTCATATGTTAAGAGGGTCTTAAGTTTGAGAAATATAGCTTTTATGTTAAAAATGATTTTTTTTTTTTTCTTTTTTTGGCAATTTATTGGCATTTTAGACATTTAAAAGTATTTTCAATTTTTTTTTACCAAATATATATTTTTTTTCTTCAAAAGGATTTTTTGAATGTTACATACATTTTTAAATTTCTTAAATGCACACTTAAACAAACCCTAAGTAATTTTCTTAAAACATGTGACATTAAGCGTGAAAAGTAATATTACTTTGATAGTAGAAGTAGCATTTTTCTAAAAGCTTATTTAAGATTGCATTAAACAGCTTAAAAAATGCTTGTAGTACATAAAAAAGCGGTACTTTTTGTACCTTTTTTTTTTCAACTCTAAAAATGATCAAAACATGCTTCTGGCAAAGGCCTATAAATGAAATTTTTGCCAAAAAAATAAATGTTTTTTTTTAACTTAAAAACTATATTTATTAAATACAATCCCAAACAAAAAGGCTCTAAATTGAGTTGGAAGAATTTTTTTTTTTTTTGTACCTATCTATGAAACTAGTTTGCTCTTAAAGTATGTGATTTTTGAATATATTTTTTTAAAATGTATTTTTTTAAAGTTTTATAGATTGATTTGAATAAAATTTATGTTGATAATAAATATTTGAATTGAATCAGAAAGTCTAAAAGAGCATAATTTATTATTTCAAATCTAGAATCCATGGACCATGCTTGTCAAAAGCCCAGCCCATACAGCAGGGAAAATCGAAACGTTTGTAAAGGCCCATTCACGAGGACCAGTTGCCCATATTATACCAGTCTCGCGAGTGAGCCACGTGACAGAGAGAGAGAGAGAGTGACGAAATTCCTTTCCTCCCTCTTTTCCTTTCCTTCCCTTTGACTTCAAAGACCATCGTGGATGAGCCGCAACAAGTAAAACCGAAAGACTTACGGTTCGTATCGGCGTTGCGAGCGAGCGAGAGAGAGAGAGGGAATGGGGGAGGGAAGAGAAGGCGATTGGGAGTGCAGTGGGTGCAAGAACAGGAACTACGCCTTCAGGTCGTTCTGCAACCGGTGCAAGCAGCCTCGGCTTCTCGTCGACACCAAAACCCCCGCCGACTCCAAGTGGCTCCCGCGTATCGGCGATTGGATCTGTACCGGTTAGTTTGGCTCTTCGTCTATTGCCCTTTCTTTGTCTGTTTGTTTTGAATTTGACTTCCGTCCTTTCGCATATTTGTTATTGCTTTGTCAATGGATGTTGGGGCATGGTTGGGTTCTAGGGTTTCTTGAAGGCTCGGGATAAGGTTTTGGTTTGGGCTAGGGATTAAACTTATTGCGTTTGGTTTGGGTTTAAGGTTTTTTAGGATTACGCTGTACGCTGGACTCTGCAGCTAGGGCATTTTGGTTGTGGGATTAAGATCCTCTAGGTTGTCTTGTGGAGTTGAAACCTAATCATTATTTAAGTTAAATGGTTCAGATTTTGCCACCACAGCATTTATCACATCTGATGTGCTGAATTCAGGTTTTGAGATATTCTTAATTTTTCTTTAATTCATCATGTTTCATATGCGATAAATGCTGAAATGGTAAAATATGAACAATATGATTTGAAATAATAGTTAGGATTTAAGGAAATGTAGAGGATCCTGATCTACCAAAATAACACGTGCTTGATTTTTTTTTTTTTTTGTTGCTTTTGGTATAGTTTTGTTTTTAATGGTTTAATGTTTAAATCCTGTAGAGGATTAATAATTTATAGTGGGTGTGAGTTTTCTTCGAAACAAGTTATATCATTAGATTCAAAGTAGTATTATGCATCTTCTACTTGTCTCGATTTACCAGCTAACAAATGGAAGAGTATTGTTTGGTAAGCTGGAACTCGGAACCGGGGACTTGTGAACATTCTGACTGGTTACAAGTGATTAGTTTGGTATCTCAACAAAGACATATGACATGAACATGGAAAGTATCAAAGGCAGAATCTAGAACAACATATAAACAAAGACATGACATGAACATGGAAAGTTTCAAAGACAGAATCTAGAACGACTATTTATATGCTGTTTAACATGCTAATTGATTGGTCATTTATATTTACTTTTTAGCATGTTTTTTAGTAGATAAGGATCTTTCTCAAATTTATGTTCTCTTGTTTGCAATATTCATTTACTCTTGAATTTGGAGGAGAGGGCAGGTGCTGTTCATTTCATAAAACATTATGCTTGATCCTACCTTTCTTTATGCTCTTTTGTGGGTGTCATCGACCAATCCAGCAGTGATTGATCACAGAGTGGTACAAAATTATTTTTCAAAGTGAGATAATGAAATTATTTTTCAATGATTGTCTCTTTCTATGGTCTTGTAATATCTGGGACATGTCTGAGAATTCATAATTGTGTTCTCCATCTATGCCATCAACTTTTTATGTCTCTTGTTAATACATGGGCAGTTGTTTGTTGAGTGAAATTATGACCCTTTCTTCTGATTGCTTATTTAATTTGTAATTTTTTTGTCAAGTTGAGATCAGAACTTGCTATCAATTAGGTTGAGTCATTTGTGTTTTTTGTATGTATATTTTCGTATGGGATGGACTGGGTGGTGTGCGTATACTTGGCTTCCTTTCTCCCCTGCTGCATTGTGGGTTGGGTGTGTGTGGAAATGGATCAATAGGTTGCACTAACAACAATTATGCATCAAGAGAGAAGTGCAAAAAGTGTGGGCAACCGAAGGAGGTAGCAGCAATGCCAGCAATTGCAATCCCTGGAGCTTCTCTCCCATCTTATTCACATTATTTTGCCAGGGCCCAAGGAGGACCAGAGCAAAAGATGAATATGGGATTGTTTGGCAATGGAACTCCCCAGCAGGCTCTTCCTTTGAGCTCCAACTGGTCTGTAGGAGGGGCTGATAAATATGGAGTTCAGCCTGCTTCTACTTGGCCCTTGGGTGGTAACCATAATTCTGGGCTTCCGTATCCAGACCCTGCTAATCAGCTTCTTTCGGCTCCTAAAGGATGGCGCAATGGTGACTGGATATGCAACTGTGGCTTCCATAATTACTCCTCACGTTTCCAGGTGTGTTTGCGGTAGCAGAACAATCAAGGAATTAAACCTTCTTTTTTCATATTCATTACATATAAGATTTCAGATGTTTGTTATTTGTTATGATTATGTATCTGATCCAGCTTTTATCTTATTTCCAGTGCAAACAATGCAATGCTTTCCCACCAGGTTTGCTCTCTGTTTTGGTCATTGTAGCGATAGCAGATATGTTTAGAAGTAGCATCTGATCATAGATTTTCTGTATTTAGTGGTTAAAAGAAAAGAAAAAGCTTTCATTTTGTGATTGGGTACAGAATTGAACAACAAACTTTCGGGGTTTGTTGTTTGGTACCATGTGGATGAGTTAATAATCAGTAACTGATCTTGTGTTATCTTCTTCCTCTGTTTGGATGTAAAGGACTTGGAACAAAGCGACTGGCATCTGATGACTTGGTGCCTGACTGGGATAACAAGAGATTAAATGTGGGACAAGTAAGGATTCATTTTCTTGTGTGGTATGTAGATTAATATATTGTTGTTTTAACCTAGGTTTAACATGCACAACTTGGTTTTTCCCTTTGAATGTTTAGACAAATGTACAGCTGCAACCATACCCAGGTTTTGAGCAAATGATAGGGAACGGTGCTGACCCTAATACTGGACCCTATGCTCCCTACTCAAATGTCAGCTCAGGTACTGCTCCGAATTTGCAAGTGCCGATGCAGTTTCCCCAGCAAGCAACTACACCTGCACTGCTTGGAAAAGGGTAAACTTTTGACTGGATTCCCTCCTTGCACACGTGCATACCATGTATATGGATCACTTACTTGGCTACTTAGATTTCTTGTGAGCATTTAGGTCTGTCGAGCACACACCTTATCATTGTGTGCGCTTCCACAAGTTCTCTTGTGATCAATATTTTAATACTTCTATTCTATTCACTAAGCAGAGCCAAACAATGGCGCGAAGGAGATTGGATGTGTACAAATTGCAACAACCATAATTATGCATCCCGGTTAGAATGCAATAGGTTAGTAAATCTGAACCTGCTAAGTTGTACTTGGATTCTGGCTGCTGTGGGAGCATCTTACTGATGTTGCAATATTATGATGCTTTGTGAAATATTTTATCCTGATTTTTCTACGCATGAAAAGATTTGTAGATGTCACAGGACACCTTGTGAGCCCTTATTTTTTTATCTTAACGTGCTTGGGAATATGTCGCCCTGTAAATCCTTGGATATCTTCCTTTTGAAAAAAAAAGTTGTAGCAACCAGATATTTACCTTCAGTAACTCTAACTTCAAAGAAAGTGTTTACAATTTCTCAAATTTTGTCCTCACCTCCAATTAATTATAAAAAAGGTAGTTTCTATAATCTTGTTAATTTTTTCAAGTGACAAAGAAATGCAGTCTGTATAAAATTTGTTTGGCATTTATGCCTGCATGATCATTGAAGTGTTGTACTGAATATTGGAAGCCTTGTTCTTTACAGGTGTAAGACTCAAAGACATGCGCTCTCTCAGCCTGTCAACGTTGCGTAGCCACAAATATGCCATCTTTCGGATTATCATATCTTCGAGGGGTACTTGTTGAGGTTTTGTTTTGGTTTTCATCGTGTACTATGCTGGCGGGAACATGAAAATTTGTTACAAGCTTGTTGTATTCCCATAAGATAGTCATAGTCATTCTAGAAATCAGTAGGATTAGTATCAGTTCCTGAGGATGTAATTTACAGCTTAGATTGCTTTCATTTGTTTGCGAGAGTGTTGTTGTGAGTTGCGTGATTACCGTCCCATGTTCAATGTTTGTTTTGATGATAATAGTCTTGGATTTGGTGTTTTATAATAATGGCCAAGCCAGCTTCAAAGTTTTGTTCGATATTGTTTCTTTTATTTTTAAGTTGTCTTCCTTTCTTTGGGGTATGCTAATGTTATATACCACATTTTATTTAACTCACAATTATGATGTGGCTACCAATCAACAATCGGATTTTTTTTAACAACTAATTTAGGGTTTGATTGAGATTAATAGAATGTCAAATCAACGTTATGAGATAAAAATGTGTTTTATAGCCTAAATATTCATTTTGATTTCAGTAGCCATTTGACGAGGCTCGTAAAGATATGAGACTATGACGCAGTGGTTGCTCCCCATTTATGTAAAATAGAGGTAATTTATTTCATGGCCTAAAGTAGATTTCACATAATTACGTCATTTAAATTTAAAATGACATAACAAAATAAAATTTGAACCAATCATCTTCATTTCATTCTGTGATCCAATTGAAGAACGATCGAAATCTTATGTGCTTGAAATAAAAGATGTAATCTCCATTTCATTTTGTGATCCGATTGAAGAGTGATCCTAAATCCTAATCTTATGTGCTTGAAATAAAGATGCAACAAAAGAGATGGTAAAAAGATGAGAAAGGAGTAGTAGATACTAGATACGCCAATTCCCACTTCATTATCTGAAAGCTACAAAATTTCGGAGTCTAATTTAAGATCATAATTAATTTCGCCATTCTTGTATTGTGGGTTTTAATCACGAACCCTTAAACACGGAAGTTGGAGCCAAAGGCGCAGAGTCCAGCTGGTAAAGATTAAGCGCAGGACCCACAAACCGGAATAGTATCCAACCTCCGATGACGATGAAGATGGAAGCGTAAGCAAGCTTGTTGAGCCAAAACAGTACACCCTTTTCGCCCACGTACACCTCTATTGCCTTCTCTCCAAAACTCATGTCCTCCCACTTCTTCGGAGGGTCTAGAGCTGAAGCTTGCGCTTTCATGACCCGCCCATTGCCGGCGCCATCCTCCTCCCTCTGCTGTCTTGAACGTCTTCTTGACCTTCGCTTGAACCTGATTTCCACTGGGTTTGGCGGCCGAGCCTGTGGCCGTGCACCGTCTCCATTACCATTAGCTTCGTTGTTGTCGGTACTACTGGTGTTGGTGGGAGTTACTCTGAGCGATCGCTGGAGACGAGGCAGGAAGATTTGGTTGGGTTTAATAGAAGGTTTAGTGAAGATGAGGGTGGTTGATGGTGCTGATTTTGAAGCGAGGGGTTGGAGGAAATTAGTGCCCATTGCTGCTTCCTGGTAGAAACGGCAAGAGCAACTCTAGCGGTTGGATTTCTTATCCTTTGGGTGTGACTCGGTTTTTTGGTTGGCGTTGGATGCTTGATGTTTCCATTATTGCATAAAATAATGCGATGCGGGCAGCTTGGGCTTTATGTGGGGCCTTTAATCACCAATTTCATCTAGGGAGTAGGAACGGATTGGGTCATTTTGTGGAATAAATTTGGGGTTGTTCAATTATTTATTTATTTCAATACGTGAATTTTATGGATTGAGATTTTTTAGAATTTTTATTCATCTTATCTAACCGTCTTAAATAAGTCATATTTTAGGGATTTCAGTTCGAAATTCATAGCAATTTTACTGTTCGGATGGGTAGAAGTTCAAACAGTAATAATGAAAGCGTTTTTTATCATTTTATGAGACTGGTTATGTAACTCAAATTAATAAATTTTATTAATTCTTCCTCTAGTTTCACCTTTTTTTTTTAGTAGGCTATAGGCTGACATGCCAAAATCAAAATTATTAAATTAAAAAAAAAAAAAAAACCCCCTCTAAGAGCATTTCTAACGGAGGAATTAAATTTTTATTTAAAATGACTGCTCAAAATTTATTTTATCTACTTTACCTAATAAATTTTTAAATGCATTCTTGATCATATTAGTTATATTTTTATCTATATCATTTAATTATTATTATTTTATTATTTTTTATAAGGATTGTGTTTTTCCTAAATATCCTATTTTTCAACTTTTGGAAAAAAAGAGATGTGGAGAGAGAAATAGTAGGATAAAATTTTGGAAAATGGGAGATGTAGAAGATAAATAGCAGGATAAAATTTTGGAAAAAGAGAACATGTTAAAAACAATAAAAAAATGAAATTGCTCATTCAAAAGTGCCGTTACATATAACTTTTTTTTAGCTCATTCAATAAAATATCTATTTTACCTGCTTCTCCAATGCAAGGGGTATTTTACAAATTTAAAAAGTCATTTTAGATAAAATTATCATTTGGCTCTTCCATTAGGAATGCTCTAAAAGGGGTTGAATAAATTTTTCTCTAAAATGAGTTGAATGAATTTGTTATTCTTACAAGCATCTTTAAAGATAGATGTAAATTTTTTTTATAGATTGAATTGAAAAAATTCTCCTACCCAATTAAACTTTTTTTTTTGTCCGAGGGTAATCTTAAAAAATCTAAAATATTGCAATCTTCCCATTAACAAACTGTTCATAAATGACTAATAATCTAAGATTCCCTTTCATCAAACCGTATATCCTTCTTAAAAAAGGAAAAAAAACAAAAATTAAAATCTTTTGTGGGGGAGTAAGTTAGGGCCAGCTCAAAAAGTGTAGGACTTGCTCAAGCCCAAGAAGCCCAAATTTTTAGCGGCCCCTACCAATGAAATCCTAATACTGATAGGAAACGGATAAATTTAAATCCTCTTTTATATAGTATAAGCGTCCCAAACTACCGACTCCCACGCACACACGGTCAGTTGTAAGTTTGTAACATTGACCCTCCTAACCGCGCGGCTCATCAACCTCCTCCACAGGCAATCCTACGTCGTTAACACGAATCAGCGTCATGGGCGACGATCGCCGGATTGAACCGAGGGACCACGACCCGTTCCTGGTCAAGTACAAGCGTTCCGATCTCCGGATCGCGTCGGAGTTCCTCACCACCTGGCTCCCCTTCCTCTCCAGAGACCTCTGCGACCACTGCGCCCAAAAGCTCTCTGATCGCGTGCGCTCACTCGACTCAGGTATTGACC
The DNA here is from genome assembly GCA_006937295.1 of Carpinus fangiana. Lineage (NCBI taxonomy): Eukaryota > Viridiplantae > Streptophyta > Magnoliopsida > Fagales > Betulaceae > Carpinus > Carpinus fangiana. The sequence continues at coordinate 40,519,966 of CM017322.1, forward strand.
ATACTCTCTCTCTCTCTCTCTCTCTGGTACTTTGGTTTAGCCGAATTGTACGTAGAGGTTATTCAATTTTTATTTTTATTTTTGGCTAGCGTTATTTTTCCGCAATTAGGGTTTTTTTTAATACAAATTTAGGTTTTTTTTTTTTTTTTTTTTTTCTTTGTTGTGCTTTTCTTGTATTTCTCTTAGGGTTTTTGTTCGTTATATTATTCGTATTAATTTTCTTTTGCAATTGTATGAATTGGGATTGTAGAACTCGATCCTAATGCCGAACTGGATCACCTGGATGAGAATTTGGATGCTACGAGTCCGGATAAACCCGGATCAGAGCAGGAGATGAATGATAAGCACCGCGACGACAACTGTGAGACCACCTCGCTCGGTAGTTGGAAAGACGGTGCGGACGGGGGTCCTGAACCCGTGGACCCAGACCCATCCACGAGCAGATCACCAAGCCATCATAGAATGTCCTGGGCCGACATGGCACAAGAGGAAGAAGACGATTTTGGGGGAGAGGAGGAGGAGGACGAGGTGGTGGACTCCTCGGAGATAAGGAAACGGTCGGTTGATGTGAATGCTTCCACCGGGGCATTGAGGGTGTCGGTGAAGGCTATTGAGAAGCCGAAGCCGAACTTGTCGAGGGAACAGAGAGAGTACATTCGGTTCAAGGATGTGGTGCGAAAGAAAGACTTTATATGCTTGGAAAGAGTGGGTGGAAAGATTGTTAATATAGTCCATGGGCTTGAGCTTCACAAGGGTATTTTTAGTGCGGCGGAGCAGAAGAGGATTGTGGATTATGTGTATGAGCTTCAGGAGATGGGGAGAAAAAGGGAATTGAAAGGTTAGTTCGTTGTTTCAGCTTACTTGATCTGGTTGTCTTGAGCCAATTTTTAAAATTGTCTGCGTGTGTGTGTTTTTTTTTTTTTTGAGTAATTGTGGTTGATACTGAAGCTTTGCTATAGCATTAAAGGTTTGCAGTGGGGATTTTGTGATATGTGGGGTGGGTTTATATTAATTGGTCACTGTAACTAGGAAAGTAACATTCATTTAATTGGCAAGTCATTGTGTGTAGGCACCCATAATTGTACGAGGATTCCTATTTGTTTGGTGAGGCTTTTACGATAACAAATTCCTTTCTTCGGTAATATTTTTGTATGAATTGGGAGGCACTTGTACAATCAGTATGTCATGTGTTAAAAGGATCTAATACTTTTTGATGGTGAATAACTATATACTATTTTCCTCTCTGGGATTTAAACAATTGTGTAGTAGGAGGTTCACCCTTTAGTCTACACTCTTTGGCATCCACAAACTTTGGTGTAGGCCAAATGTAATTGTAGCCCATACCTTGGTTTGCATGATGTTTATTTGGATGAATATTTCATTCACCTGAATGCTAAGTGCCAATGTTATATTTTCTGTCTTCCTATGTTCTGATTTTTTTCTTTCCCTTAATTGTTTGGTTACTAAGCCTATTAATATATGCAGGCTGATTGTTGATCTGGAAGCTTTAAATGACCTGTGATCAATTTTTTACTGGTGCATGTATATGTTTCATTGAGATAGGAAAATAAGTATAATTTTATCGTTTTAATGTCAACCTTATTTCTGCTTTCATGAATTGGTTTGGATGGGAATTTCTTTTCATCGTTTCTTTTTGTTCTTCTATGCTGAATTTTGCGAACTCATTGTTACGTATTTATATCTCGAAGTACTGTGTTCTTTATGTATCTCCAAACTTTTTGCAGAGCGGACATATACAGCACCCAGTAAGTGGATGAGGGGCAAGGGACGTGTAACTATACAATTTGGTTGCTGTTACAATTATGCAACAGTGAGTTTTTCCTGCCATATGGTTTATCAGTCTTGATTTATTGTGGGAATAGCTAATTATTATGCTCTGGTGGCATTGGTATAATCATAGAAAGTAGAATTATAAATGATAAAAGTGCTAAAAAGTTTAGTATTCCGGTGACAGGATAAAAAAGGTAATCCGCCTGGCATCCTCAATGATGAATCCGTGGATCCTATGCCCCCTCTTTTCAAGGTGATCATTAGGAGGCTGATCAGATGGCATGTACTTCCTCCTAGCTGTGTACCTGATAGTTGCATTGTCAACATCTATGATGAAGGGGACTGTATACCTCCGCACATTGACAACCATGATTTTGTGCGGCCTTTCTGCACTGTATCATTTTTAAGTGAATGCAATATACTTTTTGGATCTAACTTGAAAATTTTGGGTCCTGGCGAGTTTTCCGGTTCCTTTGAAATCCCCCTGCCACTGGGGTAAGCATGATCTGCTGAATTCTTTTCCTTGTTTTTCTTTCCTTCCTATCATTTTTCTGCAGCTTGTTACCTGAATTTAGATTTGCTTATGTCAAAGGTTTTTTTAATCATTCCATTGTTTTCTTCCAGATCTGTTCTTGTCTTAAATGGAAATGGGGCTGATGTGGCTAAGCATTGTGTGCCTGCAGTTCCTGGAAAGAGGTATCTGTCAAAACCTTACAATGTAATTCTTGTTTGCTTGTACAGATGGCTTTTGTTTTTTACTCACGTATCCATTTGTTATAATTTTTTTAGGATATCAATCACATTTAGAAGAATGGATGAATTCAAACGGCCGGTTGGGTATGTTGCAGAACCTGATTTGCAGGGGATTCAACCATTGTCCTATGAAGTGGACAATACAAGAAGGATAAATGCTTCAAAACCTGAACGCTATATGAAGAACCAGCCTTTTAGGAGACCGGTTAATGTGGAAGCGAGACGATCTGCCACAGGAAGTGACACCTACATAGACCGTCGTGAATCAACCTGGAGGGGATCTGCTGAGGGAAGTGACACCTATATAGACCGTCGTGAATCAACCTGGAATCGACAAGGGCCTCCAAATAGGTGGAGAGTTAGGAAGAATGTGGGCAACTGATGGGCACACTTGAGAAACTTCTAACTTCTGTAGCTGGAATCTCTGCGCGTTCCTGATAAATGAGTGACCAGTGACCGGTCGAGAGCTAGGTTGCAGTGTTGGCTTGAAGCGTGGCTGGTATGATTGGATCAACTAGTTTTGACTGCTTGTATGCAAAAGATTGCTTTCTGAGATGCCTATAGTGTATTGCCTTGGTGTACGTATAATTTTGACCGGTATAGTCGTTTGGAAGTTATTATTTTTCATTTATTTTCTGGCACTATGAAGTGTAATTCATTTGCCAACCCATTGATTTAATGTACTTTAGTAGGTTTTCACCACTGATAAAACTTTCAAGAAGTTGAGATTTTGATTGAATGTTAACTGTCTACTTACATTTTAAGCTTCTAATTAAATCTCTGGCAAGTTTAAGGATTTTCACATTTTGTTTGAATTTTAGTTGCATCCAAGTAGGGCTGGCAATTCGGGTTGCTGTGTCGGGTTCGGGTCCGACCCGATTATGACCCAACACAATTATGCTCGACACGACACGACATGATTAATTAAACGTGTCGAACCCCTCGACCTGAACACGACACAGTCTATAAACGGGTAACACGACACGAACCCGTTTATATAAATGTGTCGTGTCACGACACGAGAACCCGACACCGACACGACTCAAATGTAAATTTATTTTAGTTTTTTAACTTTTCTAATGTAAATTTATTTTAGTTTTTTAACTTTTTAATAGCAAAATCTTAGTAACCAAAGTAACAAATACAATGTTCTTTTTTCTAATAATACATTCTTCTTTCTCAAATACAATTCAACAAACTCTAAAGCAAGTTAAATGAAAAATATAAAAATAATTTGTTACAATAAACAGAAGGGTATAGAACAATATGATAAAATATTTTGGATGATTACAAGTCCAAATAAAGCAAAAAAAATAAGGCAGCCTCCACTGATAATGAATAGTTTTTAGTTTTTACACTTTTACAGTTTTAAACTTTTAATTATTAAAATTAATTTTTTTTAAAAAAAAAAGAAGAGAGAGAGAAGCTAAACGGGTCAACCTGTGAACCCGGCGGATCGACCCGGCACGGCAAGCTAAACGGGTCAACATGAGAACCCGGCGGGTTGACTTGACACGACTATAAACGTGTCATAAACGGGTCAACCCGAACCCGATTAAACTAACATGTTTATGACCCGAACCCGATTAAACCCAACCCTAATCCGGATTTTACGTGTCGTGTTCGTGTTGGGTTCGCGTGTCACGGGTTAAATTGCCAGCCCTACATCCAAGTTTCTAATTAATTCATCAGATACGTGTATGGTTCAGTAATTCAATATCAGGAGCAATTAATTTCTTGATGTAGTATATTATTTGAGTAATGCAAAAAAGTGGAAACCACATAACTTTAGAGGATGGAAGGGGGATAATTGAGTGATGAATAGAATAAATTCCGTTGATGTGTCCAGGTTCAGCTAGTCCTTAAACTAGTTTTTATTATTAAAAAAAAATTCCAAGACCTGGTTGAGCATGCATGAGGTAAAGATGTAGTATATAACCAGATACCAATAGACCTAAAAGAGGGCGTGTCCCTTAGGGAAGCCCAGCCAGCTCCTAGACATCACAAATGCCCACCAGCCTCAACAACAACAAAACCCAACATAGTCTCAAACCCAAGTACACCGTTGCTTAAGTACTACACTCTATAGTCAATTCCTTCCATAGTAATCTCACTCAACTACTTGCTCATACAATGCAACCATCCCCAAGATCTCCACATCAGCAATAAAACTACTGGCGAGAGTCCCTGAAGCAGGGGCTTCTAACAACCTCTTCCTCACTTTACAAAGAGGAGCTTCTACCTAAAGAGTGGCCTGAAGTAATTGTTGATTTTGAGCACCAATAAACTCTTATTTGAGATGAAATGGAAATTATACGGGTTCGTACATCTTAAAAACGAGTTAGAATAAGATAATCACCTTTGAGTTTGAGGAGAGAAGCATGAGCTTAATTGTTTCAAAAGCATGTTGATTACTGAGGCTAGTATATTAGCTATCCGGATAGGATCATCTTAAATTCTCTGTCTGAATTTCGGATCCTCTCTCTCAGTGGTTGTGGGTTCAAGAATCTGATTTGTTTAGTTTAGTGATTCAAAGGCTGGAATTGAAGATGCTTATTACAATTTAACAATGTAATGTGATGACATATTGAGATCTTCATGAGACCTGCCACTGGAAGACTATGACATAATTCCTTTTGTCGATCGTGTGAGTTGTGTGTGCTCGAAAGATACATCATACCAAAACCTTTGAATAATAATTTTAGTCAATAGGTAGGAGCGCTAATAATTCACATCCATGAAATTATGCTTCAGTATTTCGAGCTAATAATTTACAATTATGAAATTAGGTTTCAGTATTTTGAGGACGTGGATTAGTTGCTATTTGTCAAATTCGGGCTGCCCTATAAAGAGGACAGGTGCGAGACTCACTTGTTTGAGACAAGTAGTCTCCGCATTCCTTTCTCTATGAAAGCTGCCTGAATTGACCACAATTTGTCTTGAAGTCCATCCTGATCCATATTTCTAACACATTCGTTTGTTAAAACTGAAACCCATCTTTAATGCGAGACATTAGCAGGGGATGGTCTAAAAATCTCTGCTTCATGAGGTCTTCTCTCTTCTTTTCCTTTTAGTACGAATTCCATTCTTCAGGACTTTGTTTTAGTTTCATTTTGTGAGAATAGAGTCCATATATAATTTGACAGTACTTAATCTAATCTACGTACCATTTAAAGGAAATGATTTGCACATGTGCCCATTTAACCTTAAACAGCAACCAAATTTGAACCGGATTCCTTACAATTCTTTGCCCGAATTCGGGCAGGAAAACAAAAAGAAAATTTCCGCCCCTTAAATACACCGAGCAAGTGAGCCCTGCACCTCGAATTATCTGGGCGCCTCATCCCCGAAACCCCATAACCCATTCTTATGAAATTCAGGAAGAGAACTGTTCCATATATATGCAAATGTGGCCATAAAGACAGTAGTGAGAGGTCAAACAACTGAATTAAACCTAGTCGGTCAGCCCACTGAGCTGCAACAAAACAAGTAAAAAAAAATACATTAATCGGGGACCAAAGTTCATTGTTCTGGTCCTGCAAATATGCACTCAAATCAGGGGTGGTCCAAGAAAAAGGTTTAGTTTAAGCCAAAATCCCAAAACGCAAAAAGATCTGGGTCCACCCTAAAATGCTTGAACAGTACAAGTATGAATGAAACAGGCATATTAAATTGCATGAAAGTAACCACTGACAAAAAACTCCAGAGGCTAGAGCATATAGTATGTCCCTTCTAAGTATGTTTTTGCTGCATCAATGCTTCTGCTAAATTATCAGTGGAAAAAAAACATTTAAGTCGATGGCCTTTAATTTGAAAACCAAATATAGAAGATCAATAAAAACTTGTGGCTAGGGTTTGCTCTATATGGTTGAAAGTCTCTATCTTACTTATTTAGACTGATAAGTAAGAAAGAAAGAGAGAAAATGAGGGTTGTAGCAGTCTAGAGAGAGAGAGAGAGAGGGAAATGATCTTAAGAGATATGGGGAAGAAAATAAGGGCAAGAGGGATGATTACCCGAAAGAAAAGGCAGTGTACCACTACGGCTGAGGCACAATAGGGCACTACCTTATGAGGTAAGCAGCACAGGGATTTGGATAAGAGAGAGAGAGAGGGAGAGAGAGCTTCACTGGCAAATCAATTAGTCTAAAAGTTTATCAAAGAGAGAAGACCGTGACTACATGGCTAAAGAAACAAACACCCACATATCCCTTATTATGTCTCGCTGAGAAAGAGAGAGAGAAAGAGAGAGAGAGAGAGGGCAAAACCCCATGTAAATGCATGATAAGGAAAGGCAAATCTCATGATGATAGTGTCAAAATCAAACAAATTATGCAATCTGAAAAAGTTGAAATTGAGAGAGACAAATAGAGAGAGAGATAGAAAGAAGAGACTGAGGCAGTCAGAATGTAGAAAAAGGGAATTATGAGACTTTAACAGGTAGAATTCAAGGAGATATTGAATATTTCTGCTGGTGGGTCTGTTGGACTCTTTCGTCTATTTGCCGGAGTGATATTGAACAAGACAACAATTTTGAACTAAATTTTCACTGCTCCTCTGTTCATTTTTCAGACATATGTAACGTACGCCCTAAAACACACAGAAAATGAAGATGAGACAACAGAGAATGATCTAGCCAGTAGAAGGCTGGAAGCAGATTGAGATAATTAATTTTGGGTGTAGAAACAATAATAATAATAAATTCTTTGATAATAGTGAACCTCAAAGACCAAAAGTGTCTGCTTCCAACCTTAATGAAAAAATAATAATAAATTATTTATTATCACATCGTCAAATTATATTTATATAATATTTATATAACAATTTATTAAATAATAGGTGCTTCATATCTCATTCTTAATAAATATTATATCTAAAAATATGGTTTATTGCTGTCCAAGTTGAAAGGCTATGCCTAATAATGCATAGATTCCTTATCTTTTAGTATCTAGTGAATAGGATAATAATTACAAATCTTACCTTTCGTTAAACTTGGTGTCCAATCCCTGCTTGCAACTTTTTTCCCAACACACGTAAATTGCTCGTACCAAGTGACGCTACTGTTTGCTTTCAAAGCTGCTGTTTGTTATGCATGTTGTCTCTCACTGAATTATATATAATAAGAAGAAGAAAAAATAGAAAATAGAAAAGAAAAAAAAAATAAAAAAATTGGGAAGGAATACGGCAAATGGGGTCTTGGGGCTCTCAATGGATTGGAGGGTGTTTGGGAATTGGGGAGGGTGTAGAAAAGGGGAGCTGTGGGAAAGGGCAAAGAATGATGGAGCTTTTGATGATGATTGATCTCTCATCACATACATACATAGGCTCTTCAGAAACATGACACACCCCTATTAAACGCCTTGGCCTTTTTTTCTTGGGGGCGCGTGCTCCGTAGCATAAAGGAATAGAGGCAATTAATCATGACACTGCCTTTTTTTTTTCTTCTTTGCATTTTTGCCCCCACTTTTTGCTCTATTTCTCTCCATTTCACTTCCTACTTTTAATCAATAGAATCGAAATCACTACATGAGATCATCAAAGCTGATCATCTGGGTTTCATCCCAATTTGACTAAATAAGTTGCATGTAATTACGGGCGTAAACGAGTCGAGTTTGAACGAGTTTTTTTTGTTTGAGTTTCGCTTATTTAAATTTTACTCGAGCTCGAGCCGAATTTAAGGACGAGTCAAAAAATCGAGTTCAAGCTCGAACTCATAGTAAGTCAAGCCGAGCCGAGCCGAGTCAGTTCGCGAGCTAGCTCTTATATTTAATTTTATTTATTTTTTATTATAAATTTAAACTTTAATTACTCTTAAATGGCTCAAGAAGTTAGCTTATATATGAGCATTTGCTTAATCTGGCTAATCAAGTATGGAGTCTTTGTCAATACAGCAAGACATTTAGTTTCGAAGATAGATGATATGCATCCTTTTTATAAAAGGATGCATATGAGGAAAAAAAAAATCATCAATTTTTAATATTAATATGAGCAATTATGTGAACAACTACTAATTCGAGCCTTATATGAGCTGCTCATGAGCTTAGTCGAGTCAAGCCGAGCTTGCTTCGTTTAATATTCGAGTTAGGATTCGTGTTCACGAAATACTTCATTTAATATTCGAGTCGAGTTCGAACCGAGTTTATGCGAGCCGAACCCGAGCTTACTCGTGAGACGCTTCGCTCACTTAACACCCTTGCATGCAATAATAATACAACCAACTAATGTCTTTTAATTATTCATGAGAATCGACTAATTTGAATCGAGTACAATTAATTGCTTGTATTATAGACAATTAATGTGAGAAAATAGCTGATAAGTTTAACGTCTTGACAAGTACTTAAGTAGTCAAAACAAGTTAGTTCGATGCCTCTCATATTAACTGTATGTATGTACGTATAGCATAGAATACAAATAATTTATTGCAGTTGATCTGAATCCGTAAAACTTCATGGTTAATTGCCATTTAATCATCAAATCCTACTATAGAACTCCATCCATGCTCAAAAATAATAAAACTATAGTTTGCCACCAGCGCATGCCATGTTTACACGTCATAAAAATAATATCATGTGATGCGGGTGATGTATAACATGATGGTCTATACTTGCAGCGGCCCCTTGAGAACAAGTTATACATTAAGTTCCAATCAAAGTTTAAATTAGAAGTTTTGCTCGCATTAGTGGCTAGTTAGCATGTTGTCGGGTCAACGGTAAATTTAGAAGTTTTTACTTTAAATTGGGCCAAAATATATAGTATATGAAATTAATATTTCTCTAAAATATACGTGATTTTCACATTAATAATAATAATAAATTGTCAACTCTATAAAGACTTGTACTTTTAGCTACAATTGTGCCAAAAAAAATGAACTTGAACACCTGACTTGCACTTTTGAATTGCCTAGGGGATAATATAACATGCATGTCACATATTTGAATTTGAATTTTTCTTTTATAATCTTAAAATATTAATTAAATAATTAAATCAACAATTTTATATATTATTTAAAATTTTAAAATAAATAATAATTTTACATAACCCGACTAGCATTATTTTCAAGGAAGGCTGTACTTGGAGACTATCCTGTTCTGCACATGCCACAATGTAATCCCCCAATTGACTCGTAAGTACAAGGAAAATGAAAAGGCTCAAATTCCTGAAATTCCTACCTAGAGTTTAAGGCCGTAGGGTAGCAGAATCAAAAAACAGAAACCCTAATTGTTTTTATTTCTTTCTTTTTGAAAAGAAAAACCCTAATTGTTCTCATGCAAAGTTTGTAAAACGGAGTTTATAAGAGGGATATTTTTACAGTTTTGCCCTCGCAACATTGACAGCCATAGGTAAGTACAAGAATATCTTCTAGTCTGGCGTTTGGGCCTGGTAAAAAAGAGGACCATATCTCCTTAAAAGAATAACCCCCCTCATGAATCTAAATCATCGATCAGTTTTATCTACATTGCCATTCATTCATTCATTCATTCAGAACACTCTCTTCCTTCATTTCTTTCTTTCTTTCCATCAATTATATCATTTCATGCTTCACATTCTACTTTACACCTTTCTCTGAGAGAGAGACAAAGTGGTTAATAATTTCATACCTAGCCTGGTCATGCCTTTTCATCCACGTAATTCCACTGATACCCTCTTCCTTTCTAAGCCCTCTTTTGTCCCTTCCCTTTTTATGAACCCATCTCTGTCAACTTCAGTCCTTCTCTCCCAGATATTGCTCTGATTTCCTCTCTCTCCATCCCCTCCATGTGCCCCCCCTTTACCCTTCCCTACTATTATAACCCCACACCCAATTCTCACCATTTCATGCAACTTTAACTCTCACCTACCTCTCTCTTTCTCTCTCTCTCTGTCTCTCTCTCTCTGTTTTGTTTGCTTCCCTTTGTTTTGTTCTTGTTTTCAATCTATCATGGAACCTCAACAACAACAACAACCACCACCAAATAACGAGGATGGCGGCAGTGGGAAAGGAGGATTCCTATGCAGGCCAAGCAGTACACGCTGGACTCCAACAACTGACCAGATAAGAATTCTAAAGGACCTTTACTACAACAATGGAGTTAGGTCCCCAAGTGCTGAGCAGATTCAGAGGATCTCCGCTAGGCTCAGACAATACGGAAAGATTGAAGGAAAGAACGTTTTTTATTGGTTTCAGAACCACAAAGCTCGTGAAAGGCAGAAGAAAAGGTTCAACGTCTCTGATGTCCCCATGCAAAAAGGACTCACTGCTACTGCTGCTTGGAAACCTGAAGAATCCATCCACAACAACTACTCCATGCCCAACATAACTCCTGGTGATCCAACCAACCTCTCCAATAAATCTCCACCTTTTTTTTTCTTACTTTATTTACTATTATACACACTACTGTCATATAACTTAAATTTATTATTAACTTTCACTTTGCACGACATCCTAGTTGTATATTAGATGTATAAATACTAGTCTACTAAATACCATTTTTCTTATCATAATTTTTGTAACCTATTTTTTGTGTGTCTTGTTGATCAGTACTAGTCATTTGAGGTTCATGATTTTGTTATGTTTTAGAATTTTTTTTTATAATATGGATGCCCTGGGTTTGCAGGGGTTGCTGCTTCATCTTCTTCTTCACCTGGGGTGATTCCTTTGGGGCAGACGGGGAACTGTGGATATGGATCTCTGACCATGGAGAAGAGCTTTAGGGTACACAGAATTATATTCTAGCTAAAACCATCTCTTTTTTTCTTTTTTTTTTTTGAAACATATCGAAGTGGAAAAGAAACCAGCATAAAACACCAACCGGTTTGATCATCAATGCAGTTTTAGTCTACTAAGAGAATGGCATCTTTTAGTATCTGGTGTAACAATAAAACAGCCAAACTTGGTAATATTATCATATGTGTCTAATGCTTGTTTCTTTGAAACAGGACTGCTCAATATCAAGTGGAGGAAACGGTGGTGTTGGTGGATCCATTAGCCCCAACTTTGGATGGGTAGGGGTTGATCCGTATCCTTCATCCTACACTGATCTCTTTGACAAGAGAAGATCAATGGAAGAGAAGTATTTAGGAAGAGAAGAAGAAGAAGGAGAAGAAGAAGAAGAAGAAGAAGCTGCTCCAGAGATAGAAACCCTCCCACTGTTCCCCATGCATGGTGATGACGACATCAATGGCTTCTACAACATGAAGTCTTCATCCGGCGGTTACTACACCGGCTGGTATCGGTCCGGCGATGATGGCAACACCGGTTCTCGGACTTCCCTCGAGCTTAGCCTCAACTCCTACTCTCGCAGATCTTAATTAATTAGCTGCTGCCTTAATTGGTATCTCTATATATATATATATGCGAGCCAATTATAATAAGGTTAAAGGGTAGTTTACCAAACATGGCCTTAATTTGACACTATGTTTTTTTAGTTCAAAGTACTTGTGAAGTTGACATGTCTAATGAAAAAAAGAAAAAAAAGAAAAAAAAAAGAGCACTTAAAAACGTGTGATTAACTTAACTTTTTCTGTGTTACCCTTTCTTTATTCAATTAAAAAAAATTAACCTTTTCTGTCCTCTGTCACTTTCTAAAGAATATTCCATAAAAACATGGATTAAGAACACAATCATAGTTAATGATTACGAACTAACTAAAAAATAGAAGAATATTATCAGGTCTCGTTGTTAAGGTTTTTAGCTTGCAAACGAAACAATGACGTCTCCCCCAAGCTTGCAAAATCAGCATATATCTATGCAAGAATTGTGGGGCTTTCTGTCACCTTCAGTGAGTTAATAAAAAGTATTATTAATTAATGATCTGACCATTTTGAAGCAACTGTGGAAACTGCGTTTTAGTAGCTCGATCTCAAGAGCATGTGCACGGCGCGTGGGGAATTGATATATGGACCCAGATTTTAGGCGGGCCCTTGGAGGCTTTCTGGGGTAGAGCTGCCCCTAGGCCACAGTACTAGCTAAGGTTTTCCGGGTATCTGATGGGTATTTGGTGCTTTGTACACTGCCGAAAGATTTTGCCAATGATATGTAATGGCATAAAGAATAAGGAACTTTTGGGAGATCCATCGATATTTGATGGAAGTTCAGAGAATGTGAAAGTATGTATATGCGGCGACTGTTTTATTTATTTAGAAATATAAAAAGAAAAAAATTACAGAGGGACATGATTCCAGCTATCCGGCCAAAGAGAAAAGGTTACCAAAAAACTTGGATAAACCGGCCCATTTTACTCCAACATTATAGATCTACCACAAAATTATTTGATATTTTTCCTCTCAAAAGCTATCAAAAAAAGGGCTGGGATTATTTCAAGATGAATCCCCCAGTTCCCTCTTCTAAATTGTAATAAGGTGTGAACGAGGCTGTGTGTTGTTGAAGCATAAATTTCAATATTTCCGTCCCTCGTATCCTAAGGTCAACTGACCGCACCAAATTTTGGAAAAGGATTTTCACCACATGGGGTTCATTCCTTCATTTCATTCCACGTGCAGGAAACAAATGGCCCGGCCGGCCCCAAGAGTCTCAAACATATAGCTAGCTAGCCTTTCCAACTATCCCTACTTGTAACTATTTTTTTCAACAAAGAGTGCTAATCTGACAGCTCTCTTTAGAGTCATGAGAAGTCATTGGTATCTTTTCAGTACAATTTGCAGTAATTATGAAATCTCTTTGTGTTTTAACTAGATTGGCAATGGGTGGGTTTACCCTCATATAGCTGAGCTGATCACTAACCAACGTGTGTATTTTTATAGCTATGTAAAAACTAAAAAGCCTTGTTTTAAGTACAATATATTAATGGACCCGAACTAAAGAAAGATATGGATGTACATTTGGTCGGTACAGATTAACTGTTTGTGATGACATGCCCATGGACATTCAACAACTGAAAACAATTTACTTTATCTTCATTCTTTTATGTCTTATTGGCCCCCCCTCCTTTATGAGCCAAGCTTCGAAATTTCAAAAGGTCCCCATCAACAAGATTTTGGAGGGATGCATTCCATTAATTCGTTAGACAAGTCTCCATACTTTATGGCTGGGGTTGGCTCTAATGTCCTAAGAGGAGTTGGGGAAGCTATGGACAAATTCTTCTATTCCTGGTTGACAGATATACAGAGATTTAGTTGTGGATCCAAGAGGATCTTTAGAGCTTTCTGAGACCTCAAGTACGCAATGCCCTTTACCAGTAATATGAGGGATTGCATGGCCCACAAGGAAAAGTGTTCAAATACGCAATGCCCTTCCACTACTTTTGAGTCTTGGCAGGGCTGAAGGCCCGTATGGATTGGTTTTGTTACTATTCTGGCCGGAACTAGCTAAACTACATTGAAAGTTTTACCAAAGGGCTAGGACTACCACGTGTCTTATACGAAAATTCTATGCGCATGTACGTAGGTTTTGAATTGTCTGAAAGAACATTCTACATTTGTCTCCTATGTTCAGCATTCGATCAGTGCTTCTTCTTTCTCCTTTTTCTTTTTTTTGGAGCCGATAATATGATACCTCAGAGGGGAGGGTGGGGGCTACCATTATCCTCATCCTCATCCTCATTACGATTAGGCTTGTGGAGATTTTGAGCCCAACATTTATCTTTTGGATTTGAACTGGAATAGGACAGATCGAGGACACACGTCTCAATCCTAAAGGGTCTAATTTCAGTTGAAACTGACCCAGGCCGAATCTTTTCTTTCAAATTTGACAAGTGGTAACTTTTTTCTGTTGATTAGCACTTCAGCACATGCACCACAATTCCGGGACGGAAACTAGCCCTAAGAAAGGAGACTCGCGTACTAGGCACAGCTTTGGACAGCTCCAAGGGATTTATTCTGTTTTCCGTACAAACTCATACACAAATTTAAGATTCAGTTATGTAAAAAAACCCAAAAGTTTACCTCATTTCCTTTTCAGTGAAATCCATGCAAAGATATTTGTAATTTAGGATCTAGATTTGCGCCGAGTCTTCTTCTAAACAAGGCTATATTACAGACAGCAAACCCTGTTCTTCACCCAAAAAATAAATTACTATCCCCAACATTTCCACCTGCAGCATGAGCACCTAAAAAAACAGCAGTAAACTGAGGAATATATTCTACATACCCAACGTTTAAGCACTGATATTCCACATTCTATATCATTTGCAGGCATTTTCTTCCTTGGACAAATATGTTCTCTAAATAAGATAAAACAATTTATTGTTTAATATCAAAGTGTCCCCATTTTATGACTTCCTCAAATTTAAGATCTTGCAGAAGTGGCCACTGCTTTAAAAGAATGGTTCAGTAACACATGTAAGCACACCTATATGTCAACTACAAAATATTGTGAAGTGTTCTTGATGGCTTGTCTAATTTGATTCACCAATAAGTCCAACTGTACAACTTATAAGTTAGAAGGCTTCCAAAAATGACTTTTCGATGCCTGAACTAATCAGACTAGGAACGGCAATTTTATCCCGATCTGCAACCGACCCAATCCACTCCTCAGATTTAGAAAATGATTTGTGACACGTACAGAACACATTTGCCTTCCTCTGTACAATAATTGTCCCTGCAAAGCAATTCTACAGAGGGCCAGGAAACTTGCCTGTAATTCCAAGCCTTAACAATAAGTAGACAAGTCGAAATGGTCACCATTTACCACTCGACTGCTTCACACTTCACATTGCAAAAGCGTTGATGACAGAATTTTTTCTACTTCCTTCCAACATAAGCTCCCAACTTAGACAAGTCCGGTATCCAGAATGACAGTTCAGAAGAGCCAGTTACGAACATAAGACTTCCAGGAGCCCATTTTATGACAGGAGGCTCAGTGTCGGTACTCATCCAGCTAGCGGCCTAGACAGTTCAATGACAAGCACTACCATGTCAGCAACATAACAAGATATGATTAGGGGGAATACATTTGCCATTCATAAAATCAGAACACACTATTACTGTACAGTGTCACCACTATTTACCATATGAGCAAAATATCCAAGGGCCAGTCATTGCCATTTCCATATACTCAGTTACAGATTCTGTCGATATATGTTATTAGTGAGAAGAAAACATACAAAAACCAAAAGGATGGCCAAGAAGTGTCAACATCATATCTATTCTTTATTCTTAATCTTGAGTGCATTTGTGTGTCTGCATACTGCATTACGTTTACATATACATCTGGAAAATGTAGAAACCTACTAATATACCAGCTAAAGAACAATGAGAACATAAGTATAAGAAATTCAGAAAGAATATCAAAGTAACTTCATAGATGCATGAGAATAATGGAACATACTTCTTTCCCACTCCGTACACTCCAAGCATAAACACTACCATCACCTGAGCCTGCAAGAAATCAGAATAAAGAAGTCAAATTAACATAAAAAGGGCGGCAAAAAAGATTAGTTAAAAAGTACTTGTGATTTTGGGGAGAATGGGGTGGGAAAGAGAGCAAGTCCAGTGACCAAGATATGTCCCTTCTTTTTGGCAGGTTAAACGAAGGTAATCAGGAACATATGCCCAGTGAACATAAATTTTGTCCAATGAAACTAGTCCATGAAAACAGAGCCATCAAGGGGCTCTGTATTTGAAGCCATGTTATTCACAGGACCAGTAAGATGAGATCCCGAAGCTTCCTTCCAAACTTAAGATCAGTGGTTGATGGAAGGAAATTATCCAAGGACTCAATAGACCAAAAAGGCTATAGGCATATCATCAGGAATCAATCAACCAAAAAAGGAAATAGTTCTGAATAAATCTATTCAAATTACTGATCCCAAAAAAAAAATGGCAGGATTCAAGCAGTACCTGATATAACAAACATTCCCTCCGGGCTGAAGGATGCCTCTAATGTGGATTTGCTTGAAACAGGCTTGACGTTATATGTGGATAACTGAATCAACACAGATCATAAAAGCACATCCGAGGATTAAATCATGTCTACAAAGACTAGCAGTACAACATCATCAGTTAAGTTTTGACATGACCCCACCTAAACAGGAGTAGCACTGGGCTACTGGGTAGAGACCCTTTGTTTTTTTTTATCAATTAATGGAAAACTTCATGGCAAAACTATGGAGTGTTGGAGGTGGGAAAACTCACAAGTGTGCCACGGAATGAATCAAGCACATGAATATGCCCATCCATAGTTGTCAAAAGCATAAGTCTCCCATCATTACTGAACTTTACAACATTTGCATCAGATGTATCTCCCCCAACAGAAAAGATGTCAAAAGGGCCCTAAAAAAATTCAAATTTCACCAAATAATAGTCATTTACAGATTTAACAATCTAGACAAACCTAACTCTCCCATGCTCTTGCATATCGATACTAACCCTTTCATATTTGCGAGCATCAAACATTCTGATATATCCTCCAAATGCAATTGCAAAGACAAGCCCTTGTTCATCGTATGATGTAGCAGGCCTTCCTTGTACACGTAAAAGACCCTAACTCGCAGATAATGTATAATAACTCAGTTAAAGAGCAAACATATTCTGAAAAGGAGCACTTATATGCAAATTCCTCCACCTGACACTTCTCAGCTCGTTGATCCCAAAGCAATACAGTTCGATCCAGAGAGCCAGAGATAAAGCATTCCTTGCGAGAGCACAAGCTGAGTGACACAACCCTACAAACAATAATAGAAGCAGTCTTCTTACACACATGTTCAGTGCAAGCAGTCACTTGAGAATAAAAATATATATATATTAAAAAAAAAAAAAGACTTCGTTGGTAGTGTGAGAAACTAAACCTGTCATGGTGACCTTTAAAATACCGCAAATACTTGTTGTCGTGCAATGATAGTAGCCTCAGAGATTCTGAATATGTTAATCACATAAATAAATTGATTCTAAATAAACCATACACGCACAAGTGCTTTTGGATTAACATACCATCCCATCCATTTTTTGAAGAGTATATGACTGTTGTAGGGTGAGGAGTAAAGCAAACCAGATCAACCCCATACTTTTTGCTGTTAATTGTCTTCAAACAGCTGGCAAAAAAAATAGGGATCTCAACAACTTGTGCCAATACAAAAGGAAGGGCCAATTAAATAAAGCAAAACAGAAATACAATATTTTGAGAGGTAACGGGATAATTTCATAGGCACAATTGATTAAGTTGCTATAATCATAATTGACTCAAGCACTAAGACTGACATCTAAAACATGGACCAAGGATGTCTTATTAGAGTTTCCCTCTATTTCTCTTGATAAAACCTATTGCCGAAGTCACCCACAAATGAATAAGTTTATAAGCTAAGCCCATGGGTTTCCAGACTCAATATCAGGACTATTTTGAATCCTAGAAACTGAAAAATTGTCTTGAGCATATGGTTGTTCACGTTAAGAAAACTTTCCACTTACAAAACTCATAAACTACCGGGCCAAGGCTTAACAAAAGTTACCATGTATTTGCCGATAAAGGCTCTTATTTTACATCTGCGCAGATAACCAAGCATGATGACTTTAGATTATCCTCCATTTTTTTTTCCAAAAAAAAAAGTGATACTAAAATTGAGAATCTTGGTAAAACTAAAGATTCCCTATCACTACTATGATCAAGGGCAATTTGGTATAGCTAATACATAACTGGAAAATTTTCAGTGTGAACGAAATACAATGAACATTGAGAAAGCAACCAAAAATGGTGGTTAGAAAAACCAAAAAACTTATAGACATAGATAGCGAGGGCAAATTAAACTCACGTTGCACTGGCGACATCATAAAGGCGAATGGATTCATCATCACTAGCCGTTACTAGATAACTTGATGTCTTATGAAAATCCATCGAGCTAATTCTACCATTCTGTGAATAACAACAAAAATATACATAACACTTAAGTAATTCTTCATCCAAAAATTTCAGAACATGAAGAGGAAAATGAAATCATTAAGCAGATACTGTATACATAAAGTAAGCAGTCTCCAAAAACACGTTGATAATGTACAAACATGGAAATTATACTCAGCTAGACCTAGGACAGCTATTCAGCTCATTCTTCCATAATTTCCACAGCAACCAAACAGATTATTAGGGTTCCAATAAAAAAACCGCCAGAAAATAAAAAAATCAGACACCGTCCATTGCTTGTGTTCATAAGAATCGGAGAATTAAGCGCGCAGCACATCGAAAGCCATGCTAAAGCCACAGCGTTTAACAAAACTAGTCAGATTTGTTTGAAGGGGTAAACAATCAGAGAATTGTGTGAAAAAGAAAAAGAAAAGGAAATACATAGTCTCTGAAGGTCATGCCGACTTCCATGCTCTGAAGAATTTCCTCGCTGAGCTCCAACGAAACCTTGTCTTCTCTCTCTGATTGTGTACCTTCATATGTAGAGCGAAATCAACATCAACATCAAATTGCTCACACAAAAATGAGAGAGAGAGAGAGAGCTTTACATACCGCCCATTTCTTAGTGATTTTGTTTCAGTCTGTGAAATTAAATTAAAATTTGGAAGAGAGCTCGGAAGCCCTAACCACCAGGCACCAACGTCTTCAACCGCGGGAACCCGAAAATATTCGCATTGAGTGCCAGGAGCAGGAAATATGTTGGACCCTTCTTTTTGTTTTGTTTTTTTTTCAGTTGTGCGGTAGGGAGGTAGAGTTGTCTCGCCTGGCCCAATCTCATAGCCCGAACTGAAATCCTTTTACATATTTTTGTCCTTTTTTAGTTGGATTTTTTTCGATTTTTTTTTCCTCCGAATTGTCTTTTAATTCAGTGTATTAAATTATTTTTTAATTTTAAAAATATAACTAACATATATATTTTTAATAAGAATAATAATCTTTATATATATTTTTAAAATATATGTGAAAATTAGGTAGCTAGGCATATCTCAATTTAATAAATTTAAATGGGCCAGACCGGAGTGGTGAGATTTCACGTTTGATAATAATAGTCGTAATGGTTTTCCTGGGCCATGATAATAGGTGGTTGATATAATCTAAGTGACCAAACTAATATATCTAATTTTTTAAAATTAAAATAATATTCTGACATATTGTACTATATCTTTCTTCGATAATTATGAATATCCACCCTACCATAATCTCATTTGAAGTTTCTTATATATTTATTATGTACAATAAGTTTGATAATAGTGGTCTCTTCCAAAACTGAAATTGGACCATATGTAACATGTTACCGTGTATGGATAAATCCACAAAAACATGAAGGGTGCAATAAATTGCTTTAAGGTTCATTTGTGTGTACGATTTTAAAAGATGCGATTTTAAAATGTGCGATAACTTTTAAAAATGCAATCAAGTGTTTCATAAAATCACGATTTGACATTTAAAATCATATATTAGACTTCAATTTATTTATTTTTTTAAAGAAAAAAAACACATCTTTACATGCAATTGCAATTAAGTTTAAAATTGCACTTGTTGTCTATGAAATGACAATGCTAAACGCATCCTTATTTTATGTGATAAGGTAGATAATAATTGTTATTTTTATTGTGAGTAATTCTAAGGGTACGTTTGGCATTACGATTTCATAGACAAAATGTGTGATTTTAAATCAAATCACAGAAAAATAGATTGTTTGGGATTGCGTTTTTAAAAAATTGCTATTTGAAAAAGCATAAAATTTGCATTTTCTAATCGCAGATAAGGATGTGTTTTTTTGAAAACGCACACTAAATTACCAAATGCTTAATTACGTTTTTAAAAATCACATTTTAAAATCGCACACATATCAGTAAGTTATAAAAGAATTATAGAGCTAAGTCTAACATTTTTCTTTAGTTACTGGAATAGGCTAGGATAGGATGTACAATAAAACATACCCATACAACCCACACTTTATGGTTAATCCCTAATTTTAGGTAATATACATCTTGTTTATATTAAGCTTAGCTTGTTAAGGGGAAGGTTGGTGATTTAACAGGCCCACCAATTTTTTAACTGGGACAAGGATATGAATGCAGAAGTACTGCACAGATCTAGATCACTAGTTCTGCATAATTTGGGATTTTGATTACCTGATATAATAATGAAAGAAGGAAATTAAAGCTTAGTAATTAAACAAACTTTATCATTCATACTTTCTGTGAAATAATTCATGCACATCAATTTACAAATCTGTATCTCACTCTCACACACCTGTGACAATAAAATCAGTAACGACAAATCATCCACCCTCAAACAAAAGACCAAAACGGCAAATAAAAATCACGTAGGAGAATTACATGACAGGCCGGGCACTGGCATGACGGCCTCGGGCGCGGCATGAATAGAACAAGAACTTCTTGCAGAAGAGTCGCGGTTCTGATGATCATTCTCATCGTCCGCCGACGCTTTCTTCTTGATAAACTCGATACAATCCGCGACGGCTTCGCTGTGGTGAGGGTCATTTGGGTAATAACAACACGGCTGTATGACGTCGGCGGATCGGCCGGAGTGGATGTTCGTGGCGGCTTTGGACAGCGCGGAAAGCATGATCAAGCGGAATACAGCCTCCCGGAAACGCTCCAGCAGCGTCATTGGCGACAGGCCTTTGTTCTTATTACCGATGTTGCCCGCGTTGCCTCTGAACCTGGGCATGCATAGGCTGGTTTTCAGTTTTCTGGAGCTTGCTTTCGGTTTCTCCATCTTCGTTTCCGGTCGTTGGTCACCGAAGGTTGTCTTTATAGGCGAATCTAAATATATAAGACAAATCTTACGTATTTATATATATGTGGGTTGTACGTTGAACGTGGGAAACCTTCAAGTTCTCGGCTTGTTATGGCTACAACATGTGCACGGTAGCCGATCGCATTAAAGTAGCCATACAATTGAACTATATGCATTTCTTCGAAAAAAAAAATATTAAGGGAAATAATTAGCTATAATATTAATTTGTTTATTTCTTCAAAAAAAAAAAAAATTTGTTTACAAATTAGATCAGTAACCATTGAAGTAACACTATCATGTCGGCCACGACCAAACTCCGAATTCGTTTGATCTTGTAATTTTATAAGTTAAAAATGCGATTTAAAATAAAATTACATAAAGTATAATCTAAAAGTGCGTTTTTTAAAAATTGAGATTTTAAAACCTAAAAAAATATGATTTTTTAAATTGTAGGTAAAAATATATGTTTTAAAAAATGTATAATTTTAAAAGTTAAATTAGGATTTTAAAATTTAAATCATAATTTTATCAAACGCTTAACTATATTCTTAATTATTTAGTGACCCACTGTACTTCATGTAACGGTGACACATTAGCTATAATTTAATTGAATTATTTAGTAAACTATTATATATGTTTGTAATAAACTTTTACTAAAAATTCTAATACCCTAAGAGCACTCACAGTGGGCTCAGCTAATATTTGGCTATTTTAGCAAAAAAAAATCACATTTATCTATTCCAGCTACTTACCTTTTTAAAGCACCCACATCTGGCTCAGCATTTTAACTTTACACTCATTTAAATATTATCTCTCTATCATTTAAATATTATTTTCCTTTTTTTACAAATATTTTTTTGTTCTTTCTTTCTAGAAATCTGATGCCCTACGAATCTTTTTCCTCCTCCCAATTTTCTTCAGCCTGCCAAGATGGTGCAGAGCCTCATCGAGCAGGAGAGCAACTAGAAGCAGTCCTCGGCAGCGGCCAAGTGCGGCCGGAACCAATGCAATTGCTTTAACTGCAACAACAATGACAGCTCCGACGAGGAGTTCAACATGTTCTCTGGTTTCGCCGGCAAATCAGTCATCTCCTGGTCGTTTGGGGGCAGCCAAGTGCAGCCGGAACCGATGCAATTGCTTTAACGACAACAACAATGATAGCTCCGACAACGAGTTCAACATGTTCTTTGGTTTCGCCGGCGAATTGATCATCTTTGTGTTGTTTGGCGGCATGCCTTCGATATACTAAAGGTAAAAAAATAAAATAAAAAATCTGCCTCCGAAACTTCTAAATTTTCTTACGGTTTTCTTAGCAACCAAACAAAGCTTCGCCTTCGCCTCCTTGTAGCAGGAGCCTGTGTTGAACGGCAACTGGGAGAAGAAGGAGGCGGGAAGAGAGAGGGAGAAGAAAGGCGTGTGGAGGAGAGAGAAATGAGGAATTTTTTAGTAATATATGAGTTTGCTGAGGAGCTAAAGTACTCAGCAAACTTGCTTAGCATTGTAACTCCTCACTATTTTGCTGAGCTGCTTGTTGAACCGGATGAAGAGAGTTTTTGGTGGTTTGACTCAACAAACAAGCCAAAATGCTTGTTTGTTGAGTCCACTAGGCTCAACAATTGAGCCTTTTTTTTGGCTCAATTGTTGAGCCAAAGAGCCAAAAATCGTCTCCATCAGGCTCAGCAAAATGGTGAGGAGCTACAGTGCTAAGCAAGTTTGCTGAGCACTGTAGCTCATCAGCAAACTCAGATATTAATAAAAAAATTTCCCATTTCTCTCTCCTCCCTCTCTTTCTTCTCCCTCTCTCTTCCCGCCTCCTTCTCCCCGTTGCCATTAACGCTTTGCTCGAGCTAGAGACCGAGTCCGACGCCATCCTCTCCAAGGACCCAAACCTTTCCGCCCTCTCCCAACACCTCTCCGACCTTAAGGCCCTCGTTGACACCCTCCACAAATCCCACGCCCACCACACCCTCAAATCCTTCCTCACTCGCGGAGCCTCTACCCACTCCATCTCCTGCATCGCCACCTTAATTGAGTCCGAAATCCAAGCCTAGATCGACCGCGAGAGCATAGAGACCTTGACCGGCGTTCTGCTCGACTGCCGAAAACGACCCTTCAACAACGAGGACGACCCAGTTAGAGATTGAATAAAGAAAGAAAGAATAAAAATTAATAAAGAAATAATAGAAAATTAATATTTAAATGATGTAGAAATAATATTTAAATGAATGTAATGTTAAAATGCTGAGCCTGATGTGGATGCTTTAAAAATATGAATAATTCAAATAGATAAAGATAGTTTTTTTTTGCTAAAATAACCAAACATTAAACGAGCCTACTATGAATACTCTAATAACACTCCAAACATATAAAATACGTACCAGCTATTTAATAAGGCAAATATCAATTATATATTTGATACTAATTAAAACCGTGACAGAAGTACCTAGAATCTGCAAAAATAATCATAACGTGTCAGAAATTTCGCTGGAAAGGCTGGGAATCAGAGGCTCGTCATAACTAATCACAATTAAGGCAATAAAGAAATGGAGAAGGGGTTTGGAGTCCTTGGTATTATAATGTCTACTGACAACTCAAACTGCGTCAAAAACATGTAAATAAGAAGACAAGGAAAATGCACTTTTATCACTTACATGTGGCTCCAACTTTATAAGATTAATTAACTAATATATTCAGGGGACAAATTTGTGTTATCCCAAGCCTATGCGCAAATTGCTTTGCATCTTCCATGTTTCTTTCCTTTGCGTCGATCCGTTGTTATTAGCAAATGATCTCATTGCCTTCACCATTACGGCACTTTGTATCCATAAATCCAGGCCAGACGTACTACAATATAGCTAGGGAGGCCGGAGGGTCATGGCCCCCGGTTTTGAATTTTTCTCTTAAAATATTAATATATAATTAATTGGGCCTTTTTCATTTTAAGAGAAAACTAATTAAGCTGGTCCCTTGTTAATACTTTGGCCTCCCAATTTAAAATATTAATTACGTTCATGTAAAAGAGGGAAATCATTTCCGATAATTAAAAGGCCCGCAAATTAATAAGCAAAAGAAAGCTTCTAATCAATTTAATTTAACCTATGGCTAACTCCGACTTATCTCAGTAAAAACTGGTGCAATGCTAATTAAGTCGTTATGTATCTCAGTTCTGAACTTAGGCACACTAGCTAGTTGTTTAGTTTGCTAATTAAGACAAATCCTAAAAACGTGTACGGCCTTCTTTTGACTTTGGTGTATATTTGTTTTATTTCCGACCGTCGGACATGGGTGCACTGCAGAAGGTGAAAGCCAATGGTTCATGGCTGCAGCAGACGATCGAGCTATGGCTTGGCTGGTATAGTTCACATGGTTAACTACATGTGCAAACTAGGGTTATTTATTTTTATGCGCTCATTCGTGCCTGAACCTAATTATCAATTCCGCGGACTTACCTACCATAAGAAACTTTGAATTTTTTTTTTTTTATTCTTTTATTTTTTTTTTTATTTTTTTACATATTAGTAAGAACTAAACTCTTGTATTTTGTAGACTTTGGACTTCCAAAATATTGTGTAGCCCCACAGAGTGATTTTCTTATTCCTTTTCATACAATTTCTTATCATAAAAGGAAAAAAAGAAAAGAAAATAAAATAAAATGTCCTATGGTCCTTTCAAAATTGGGGCAATTTTTTTTTTCTCCAAACATGATGGAATAAAAAAGGAAATTAAATGAGCAGAAAAGGGGAGGAAAAGAACAAACAAAATGTGATATATAGAGAGTTGATAATTTCTTTTACAATCCAAATGACTAGGCAAAAAAACAAAAACAAAAAAAAACAAATATTTCTCTATGAACTAAAAGTATTGTTCTTTTTTCTGTTGTGAAATTGCTTTAATGATGTCGCAAAAATGCTCCTCAGTATAGTACTTCAATTTATGATAACATTTGTGAAGGAAACTTGCTTAGAGTTTTGCTTATTCAGCCGATCGAGGGCCTCAGGCTCCTGGAGAGTCACCTTCATGGCCTCCCTTCTTCCTTGAAAAAAGCCATCCAACAAGTGGCATTAATGGCTTCTTCTTTGTCTTCTTAAAAGAAGGGGGTCTTTCTAGCAACTCATCTTTGCTGATAATAACTCGAGCCAGTGAAGGAGGGCTGGCAAACTTCACGTATCTTTTCTTTTGCAACTCCTTTCCTTCTTCTGTTTGTGTGGTCTTCATCTCCACCTTCGTCGCATTTTCCATGAACTTGAGGTCTTCGATCTCAGGATCAAGCGGCTGTTTTTGGAACTCTCTTGCCTTCAACTCTCGTACTTCTTTCTTTGCTTGTTCAAGCTCTTCTCTAAGG
Organism: Carpinus fangiana; assembly: GCA_006937295.1. Taxonomy (NCBI): domain Eukaryota; kingdom Viridiplantae; phylum Streptophyta; class Magnoliopsida; order Fagales; family Betulaceae; genus Carpinus; species Carpinus fangiana. The sequence continues at coordinate 40,545,444 of CM017322.1, forward strand.
GATTTCATGCAGTGTGCCATGAAGTTACCTTCTTCTCTAGCTTTCTCAAGGCTTTGCTTTGTTTCTTCAAGCTCTGCTGTTAAGGCTCCGATTCTGGATTGAGCATGCCCAGTAGTTTCACTTGCTCTAGCTCGAATCTAACAGAGAAATGAACTTTAATTAAAGTACTCCATGCATCTTTTTCATTTTCAAAAATGTTACTTCAAATTTCAGTTTTCCTTTTCTTTTCCTTTTCTAGGTGAATTCTCATTTTCAAGATTAATGTTACTTCAAATTTCAGTTTTCTTTTATCTTTTCCTTTGCTAGGTGAATGTTGCTTTAGATTTGACCTGTTTCCTTCAAACAAATTTCTTATCTTCAATCACAAATTACAACGAAAAACAAATTAAAGAGACAAAAAAAGTTGGTTCATATATATACATCCATGTAAGCATGGACGAAACCAAAATTTCTTATTTGAAATTGCCAAAATGTGAATAATGTAAAAAAGTCCGGCCCTTAAACTAACAGTCGTTTACAATAAAATCCAATAAAATCCTACAACGTTAAAAAGATATTAAAGTAGTCCATTGAACTACCAAAATATATTAAAAAGACAATTTATTTTTTTATATTCTTACAATACTCATATTATTTTAATAAATAAAATAATTATATAAAAAAAGAAAACAATTTTATTGCTTCTTTGAGCTTGTTGGCATAGATAGAGAGAGAGAAAGGACCTCTTTGAGCTTGTTGGCATAGATTTCCCCGGCCAGAACTCTTTCTCCGAACAACATAACTGCTTCTTTAACTGACCTAAAAGGCGCTCGGGTGTCGATCTCTGCTCGTTGCATGACCACTACTCCTCCTCCCTCTTCTCTCTCCATGTTTAGCAGCTGCTGCCCACTGCAGAAAAATGAAGAAAGAGAAGAACCAAGATGGGAATATTAATGGATGAATTGGTGTTGACAATGATCTCCTTTTAATATATACCAAGTTGCTAGCGGATTGAGTTAGCTTGGAGGTACAAGGAGAGGTCGTTGCTAATGGGGGTGGTGGTGTTTTTTTGTTTACTTAAAGAAACTTAATCAAATCATGGGGATTTTGTTTTCTTCGCGTCCACTTCACTGGAATTTTGTTGAATGAAGTTGACAAGGGTGGTTGGAGCATCTCGAGTCCGTTACTTCTATGTGACAGCAGTAGTACTCTTCATGTCTTTGATTAAGACCTCCCTTCTGTCTAGTGGATACTCACTCGTGGGCTCCATGAAGGTCAATAATTCTCTACATATCCAAACACTATATATTGGCTTTGTTTGTTAAACCATTATTTTTCTTACTTTTGTTTTTAAAAATATTTTCAAATAACCTAAAACACAAAACACTCAAAAACTCTTTTTAACTTTATTTCACATTATTTTAACAAAATAATAATAATAGTGCTACTCTTCACACTTATTTTATATCCGTTGATGTGATGTAATTTAAGTTACTTTTTTCTTTTTAAATAACTGAAAAAAAAAGACACTTAAAACTCTTTACGTGTTAGTTGATATAAAAAGTAAAATTACTAAAACAAAAAACTCAATTCAAAAGGCATTAACGAGCGGAATTGATGCTTTTCTAGCAAGCTAAAAAAAAAAAAAACCCGTTCTAGCAAGCCCATTAGATGTCCACTTCATTGCCCATTAGTGTTGCGTCGGCCCAGTAACCCCCTAAGCTTTATCTATATTTAGTTTTTCATAAAAATCTAACAAATTTATGAAAATGTCCATTTCACAAGGGCTAAAAAATAAAATATTTTTTACTTTCTTCTTTTTGATTGAATTAAAACTAATAAAAAAATATTTAATTAAAATATAAAATATAAAAAATTTAATATTTGTTTCATTTTAAAAATAGCACTATAAATTTAATAAAATATATTTTTTTTCAAATTTAATTTTTTATTTTAGAAACGCATTGTGAATGATCTAACGAATTCACTCCCACTGCTACAGTCTCTCCAATCTCCTCCCTCCAATCTCAAACTCAACGAAGCACTTGCACTAAATTCTTAGAAGCTGCGGGAATACGAAATTTAGTCTAAGTCGTTGATTTTGAACGGAGCTAAGCTTTTCTACTCAGTCAAAATGGGCTATTCAGAATTTTGAGCTGCACTCTCGAAATCTCGTCGAGTCTGATATTTGTACTTTCTATCTTTCGCTCTCGCTGTTGCGAGTTTCTCTTTGTTTCTGAGGAGGATCGGTTTGGTTTAGCAATTTAAAAATAAGGATTTGAAAATATAAAGAGTACGATAAAATTATAGTTTAATGTTGAAAATCACAGTTAGGTTCTTTAAAATTAAAAATTATAAACAGTTTAATATTTAAAATCGCAATGCACCATGATTTTTGTCTACGATTTTATTGTTTATTTTTTGTGCGACAGCGATTCAGCAGAGGCTTCAGATGGCGATGGAGATACGTGACACTGTGACAGCCTCGAAATCGCGCACACGCCAATTACGTTGATTGACTTGATCACGCATTTGCCATGTTGCAGCAAAGTCAGCATCTATGGCATATCAATTAGCTATGTTTTTCCGGGATGAGCTACCTTCCTGGTCTTGGAGAAGACCACTTGGCATGCCCCTGGCCCCCATTTCTGGAGGGCGTAGTACGAACCCCATTGAATTTAAACAGAAGGTCACAACCAATGTCGAGCATGTAATTGGCCGGATTAATGGATTAGTCTCTGAAGAGGTAAGCCCCTGCCTCCGATTTCACCATGTTAGGGAATCTCTTGTAAAAAAATGATGAAAACGAGGGAATGGAATGGAGAATGGGGATGTTTCCCTTTCGTTGTTTGGATGTTCAAGGTGAGAGAAGGGATGAAAAGCAAAGAAATTAACCTGTGGTTTAATTATCAAAGGGAATCCTGCCCTCCACCCAACACAAAAGCGGGGCTTGAATAGTATGTGGGATTTCCTTCCACCCATTCCCTTCTTAAGTACATCCAAACATCATAACAAATGGGATTTCCTCCCCATTTTTTCTATTCATTGCATCTGTTTTCTCATTCAAACACGAGCTAGAATAGGCTTTATTCATATCTCATTCTGTGGTATTACTGACTTCTTCGTGAGCCTCTAATCAATTGTTGTATTGCTTTTTCTTGCATTCAGGAGGAGAATGCCATGGAGCCGCCACAGTTGGTGCAGAGGGGTGTTATTGAGTTGGTTGAAGCTGCCTTGACCCCCAAGAACTTGTGCGTGATGGATCCAACATGGCATCCATGGTTTTGAGCTCGGTACTTAGGCACCCATGGGCCGGTGACCGGATGGTAGTCTCTGTTAGAAGGTCGGTCACAATTTTCCATCGTAGTCTCGTAGATAATGTAAGTATTTTTATTTTGGCACTCTGAAAATGAGTTGTAGTTTTGGTGCCATTTGTATAATTCACGTGCAAATGCAAAATTCTTCTTTTTCCTGAATGTATTGCTCAATGGGTTTATGTGCCCGCACCGCAGTATGGATAGAGCAAATGCATGATCATTAATAAGAATCATTCATGGTAGTTAATTTCGGAAGATCCTCGATGGATGTATGCTAAAAAGTCACCATCTTATTCCACAATCATCTCTATGATTAACTAACGTGCTACATGCATGAACCCTAAGAAAATTAATATGCACTCACTGAAGAAACAAATTCTTGAAATAATTTGTTATCGATAGACATTGGCGGGTTGGAGGGGATATTTTGCGAGCTAGGAATCCCGGCCCCTTCAAAAATGTCTTCGGAATTCAAGAAAAGCGTTTGTTTTTTCGGTCGGAAACATCTACTAGAATGTCTGGTTTTTCTATATTTCCTTCGTGTCAAAAGTGCCAAGAAACATCCACGGATTGAATGCTTGGAGCTGGGACTCTCTATCTCCTCTGCTAAACGAGATTCAGACCGCTTTTCTTGATTTCCTAAGCATTAAAAGGCTCCCGTTGCCCCTTCGTGCAGAAAGAGTTACTATTATTCCGATCGGTTATCGTTAACACGTACAATATTCACTTTTTTCCCGCCTACTTTTCTTTATTATAACTTATAATTTAAATAAAGAGAGATGTCAAGGAAGAGAGACTCAAAAAATTAAAGTGATTCGACTTATGACCTACGTCTACATATTAAAGCCTTTTCATAACTACATTTTTCATTAATATTTTTGATTGTGTATAATATACTTATTAATGGAGAAAAAGTATGAACGTTAAAAATCTTCTATACTAAAGTTAATTTATCATTTGTAACTCTTATCTATTGAATTATTGTCTATTGAATTAATGTAACTCTTACTCTTGAGTTATTGTAACTCTTGTCTCAATATTCCATGGTGATTTGTAAGCCTCTCTTAAATTTGTCCTTACCCACATGGCTTTACTCTTTTATCAAAGAGACTCTTGTCATTTTTTGAGAAGATCTAGTGTTACAGAGTTAGAGTTAAGTAAAATCTATATCGCAAAATACTCAAAACTCTGCTCACCTTTATATAATACACTTTTTTTTTAAAAAGAAAAAAAATATTTAAAATACGTCATATTGGTCGGTATAAAATGAATATAAAAAGTATTACTAATAAAAAAAAAACCTCAAATCAAAAAGCATAAACGAACGGAACTAATGCCTTTCTAGCAGGCCCATTAAGTGTTCACTTGTTTGCCAATTTTATTCTTGGGAATCCATAGATATACAGATCAAACTTAAACCCATATAAAAACTATCCTTATATATGTCCACTTGTTTGCCCATTGTAGTGTTAGCGTTGCGTCGGCCTAGTAGATACAGGCCCATGGGCCGACATCCTGGACCCAGCGAGTAGGCAAAACCGTGAAGAAAAAAACTATAAAAGAACACTTTCTGCTCCACTACGAATCAATTCCCCCTCCCCAATTTTCTGCTCCTCCTCGATGGCCTGAGACACACGAGGGGAAAGGAAAAAAAAAGCGAGGGAAAAGGAGAGGAGATGCGATTGTATAGTTAGCTTATAGAGAATTTCCTGACGATCATATCTAACCCCTAAGTTTTCTCAGCCCTAACCAATTCACTCTCACTGTTACAGTCTCTCTAATCTCCTCCCTCCAATTTCATACTCAACGAAGCACTGGTTTCCGAGAGCTCAGCGTGAAGAAGCACTTGCACTGAAACCCTAGAAGCTCCGGGAATTCGAAATTCAGCCCAAGTCGTTGATTTTGAACGGAGTTAGGGTTTTTCTACTCCGTCAACATGAGTCCTATTCAGAATTTCGAGCTGCACTCTCGGAATCTCGTCGAGCCCGATATCTGTACTCTCTCTATCTTTCGCTCTCGCTATTGCGAGTTCTCAGTGTTTGTGGGTGATTTTTGTTTATGATTTTATCGTTTAATTTTTTGCAACAGCGATTCAGCAGAGGCTTCAGATGGCGATGGAGATTCGTGACAGCCTCGAAATCGCGCACACGCCAGAATATTTGAACTTTCTGAAATGCTACTTCCGGGCGTTCTCGGTGATTCTCTTGCAGATAACGAAGCCTCAGTACGCGGATACGCCCGAGCACAAGCTCCGCAACATCGTGGTGGAGATCCTCAACCGCCTGCCTCACAGCGAGGTCCTCCGCCCCTTCGTGCAGGAACTCCTGAAAGTCGCTATGCAGGTGCTCACCACCGACAACGAAGAGAACGGCTTGATTTGTATACGCATAATCTTCGACCTCCTCAGGAACTTCAGGCCAACTGTAGAGACCGAGGTTCAACCCTTTTTGGACTTCGTTTGCAAGATTTACCAAAACTTTAAGCTCACTGTTAGCCATTTCTTCGAAAACGGGACGGCAGGTGGGGAAGATGTGAAGCCTATGGATACGTCTTCGGCTTCGGATCAAGGTTTGACGAATTTGGGGTCGGCCGGGACGGGGCAGCTCAACCCGAGTACCCGCTCGTTCAAGATAGTTACAGAGAGTCCGTTGGTGGTGATGTTTCTGTTTCAGTTGTATAGTCGGCTTGTTCAGACGAATATTCCTCACTTGTTGCCATTGATGGTTGCTGCTATTTCGGTCCCGGGCCCTGAAAAGGTTCCTCCCCATCTGAAGACACATTTCATTGAGCTGAAGGGAGCGCAGGTTAAGGTATGTGCTTATTATTAATATTATTTATACGTTAAAGCAGTTCACTGAGTGAAATTTTAGCTATAGTTGTTTAAACATCGATACTGATTGTGGTCTCGATATGCAACTTTTCCTGCCATAAGATTTGTGTTACCTTTAGGATGTGATTCTCTGCTTCTGAATTTGACATGGTAGAAATATACTGTTTTTGACTTGAGAGTGAGGATCTCTTTTATGCCCTTTTGGGAAGGAGCCTTAATGATTTAGAAGTAGTTGTTTTCGGAATGCTATCAAAAGGTTTAACATAAAGTATGGAAAGGATATATTCAAATTAGCATAATTCTATCAAAAGGTCACACTAGCCCTATTACTTTCCTTGTGGATATGAGGATATTTTCAAATGAACATTCTCAACTCGTACAGTATGGAAAGGAGCTCTATTTTTTTTTTTTAATTTTATTATTATTATTATTTTATTTTATTTATGAAATTAACATCAAGTAGAGACAGCAAAGAGAATGATACCATCACACTTCTTGCAAATAACGTCAAGCCAAAATTTCATTAATTTGCTGGTTACGAACTGTCAAAATTGAACTTGGAAGGTCGTCCATAGGCACAACAATCCAGCCTTGCATTCTCTTAGTTAGGGTTGAAGAAGGCGTGGCTTGCTAGTCTCTGCGATCAGCAAGAGAACCAAACCTTTATAGATTCCCAAGTTGAGGTTACCATACCATAATAGCATAAAAAGATCCAAAAACATTCTCAAGCATTCTGTTTTGCTTCTGCTCTTAAATGTTCCCAATGTTGCTATTGGAGCCAATCTCCAATGGATCTTACCTTTTTGTCCACCAAAGTTGGCAAGAGAGATGCACCGAAGAAATATATTATATTCTCTCCTTGAGAAATTTGATAGTGCTTTCTTTTGGAAAATTCACGACCAAATCTAGATAGCCAGAAATAAGTGGAGATATGGTCTACAATTTCATCATTAGCAAAGCTAACGAGATTCAGATAAAATCGCAAAAAGCATTACTGTAGCTGTATTTTTATTCATTTGTTGTTTATCTCCAAGTCCTACATTAACTGTTTGCTAATCTTAAATCTCTGCTGCTGCAGACAGTTTCTTTTTTAACTTACCTGTTGAAGAGCTTCGCTGATTATATCAGGCCACATGAAGAAAGCATATGCAAAAGCATTGTCAATTTACTTGTTACTTGTTCAGATTCTGTGACCATTAGAAAGGTGAACATTCATTCCATTGTCTTCTCTTTTGGATCTTTTTATTTCATTAGTCATAAAAAGTTATAAATGTTGGATGCAGGAGTTGTTGGTAGCCTTAAAACATGTTCTTGGAACAGATTTCAAGAGGGGTTTATTTCCTTTGATTGACACGCTATTGGAAGAGAGGTAATATTGTGACCTTTTTTTCCCCTCTCTCCCAATGACTCTAAACTGTCATAAATCTTGATATAGAAAGTTGTATTGTCTTGTTGATTGGGGTAGATCTTGGGGAGACACCACAATAACTTCAACATGGACAAGTATTATCTTAAAACGATTTGTCTATAACTGCTTAAAATCTTAATAACCTAATGACCTACAGATTATTTTTTCTTCATTTTACAAGAAACCAAACCAGTAAATGACCAATAATAAAGGGATTTGAGATGAGTATGGTTGTTTCTTTCTTCTTCTTTTTTTTTTTAGTGAGGTAAAATTGTTCAAGCAGAAACCTTAAATACTGACACCCTTTTGGTTTGCCTTAGGGACTCCACATATTTTAGTCATGACCACAAACCTAAAATTACTTGAGTGGAAACCTTAAATATAGACGCTGTTTTTGGTTTGTAATTCCTTAGGGATAGCATATATGTTAGTTAGGATCATAAACTCCCACCCCCTTATTCTAGTCTTAAATTTTACAAGAAGAAACTTCAAAATATGTACTCTTTAGTATGCTTTGATGCCTTTACTTCATTGGTTACATTGAATAGGCATTTGCTTGGGACTACGGATTTTGTGTCTGAGCACGGATTGATTGTTTTCCAGTTATTCTTTTGTTGGCCCATTTGTTTGTGCACAATGACGCCCACTGGCGTGTAAATGTTTGTGGCTATTTCTGATACAAGCAAACTTTGCTTGTATAATCTTCCATTAATTGTTAAAGTTTCGGTGATTCTGTCAAATTTTAACTTCCTATTCTACTCATCTGATATTTTTATACCTGTAAACACGTAAGTTGCTGATCAATACATTTCTTCTGACTGACCATGATTTTTATGCACTGCTCTAGGTAAGTAGTCTTCATTTCTTCCATGTCATTGGTCCTCTATTCCATTTCTGGATGTCTAAAAATATTGTCTACTTTGAAAAGTGAATGGACAAAATTTTAGTAACTTTTCTAACTTATTGTTTACTTTGTTTGATAATTTAATAGCCCGTTTTCATTTGAAAGGTAGTATATTAACTGATAGCCCCTAAAAAGTTGGTTCTCTTAAATGGGACCAACAATTTGAGACAGACAGAGTAGTTTTATTTTTGACTCCTTTGTTGAGGTTGAACAATTGGTTTTATTGACCCTTTTATTTGGGACTTTTAGGGTTCTAGTTGGAACTGGTCGGGCATGCTTTGAGACATTGCGACCATTGGCTTATAGTCTACTGGCAGAGATTGTTCATCATGTTCGGGGGGACCTTTCCCTGTCTCAGGTACTGCTTTTTTGAGATGTTTGAGTAAATTGCACTGCTTCTATCCTCATCTCCAAGCAGGTGAGGTTTTGTTCAATTCGTACTCTCTAATGGTTAATGCAATGTTTAAATTTGCATGGTGGCAGTGTTTGGGCTCATTTTTTTTGTTTCAACTATTTTAGGTAGTTTCCAATTTTATCTTCTAACCTCCATTTTACCTCTATACATGTTTTCCTATGTAGTCCCCATATATATTTTGTCAAAAATTAATGGTGACTTATTTCCTAGTTCATGGCATTATTTTTACTTTTAACATTTTATAATTCCCATCTAGTCCTATATCTGCTGTCTAATAATTTAAGTGTTTTCTGGGTAAAGGTTCCTATGTGTTATCATCTTCCTTTAGTGGTGTATTTTTTATTTTTCTGTTTTTCACATACTATTCCTTATTTTAAATCTTCATTATCACCCTCTCAAAAAAGTATATGTTCAATTTTTGTGTTTTTAGATGTATATTATACTTTTATCCATTTAAAGAATATATATGGTTAAATTTCTAGTTTTACCCCTATTAGCCTTCCTTTTGAATCTTATTTCCAGTCTGACCCTAATATATTTTCCATTTTTCCCTTGCATTTTATCTTATATTCTTCCACTTATACACTTCTCTATATAAATTATGCCTTTGAGTATTTCTCAGATAATAAATAGTGGTTGGGGTTAGGACCGTGGTTGGCGATGCCTTGCAACTAATATCTCGTCAGTCCATGCATGCAGTAGCCACAGGCTTTTCAATATATTTGGACCTCAATCAGTTATACATTTTAACCAGCCGGCCTGACCGTTAGGGCAATGGGCGGATTTTTTCCCCCTATTACCTGGGCGAGTGGATGGAAATTTTAAAATCCGCCCAGAACAGCTGGATAGTGGGGGGTGGGTATGTCAGGCGGATGATACCTGCCCACCCGCTAAATTAATATGATATGTAATAAAATAACGATAAATAAAAAAAGGTTTTTTTCCCCTCACCCCTTTTTAATCTCTCACGCTGCCGCCACTCTGCCATGCCTTTGGCTGAGCATATCAGCATGCCTGGACATGGAGGATGTGTTCCCTTTTGGTCTCAATGGAGAGCTTGAGATGCATCTTGAAGGAGGTGGTGCTCATAACTTTTTCAACTGGTTTGAAAGAAGAAGGCTCGGTAAATTAGCTGGAGAGACTGAAGACAGAAGTGAACCAAGAAATCAGTAGGAATTGTGTAAATTAAGGTTTGATGGATAGTTATTGTATTACACAAGTCAGTCAGTAGTTAAGGTTTGATGGATAGTTATTGTATTACGTGTCCATAGTCTGCAAAGTTAACATGTTCTCCTTGTTTTGAGTATCATGTCCCAGGTGGCTACTGATTCAACTTTTTGTATTTAATGTCTTTCTTTGTTAAATGCAGGCTGTAAGAGTTGTTATCCAACTAAAATTAGGCTGGTTCTGTCGAAGTAACCAAATCATTGTTATTTTCTTATTCCTTTTTGTCCTATCTAAGCTCTTTACACTGCTGTTGCTGATGGTGACAGCAGTGGTGGTGAAGGTTAGAGATCAGTTATATGTTAACCTAAACTTCACAAGTTCACAAATCATGTTTTTTGCTAAGGATGTTGACTCTCAGCTTAGGTAAGGGTTTGGACTCAATTGAGAAGGGGAGTCTTGTCTATATTTGTCTGAGCGGTTTCCTTGTGTTTGGGCTTAGGGTGTCAGACATTTGGTTGGCCTCATAACCTTCTGCAATTTGGGTTATTTTTGGAATGGTAGGAAGAGGTGGGCGGTGCTCGTCTGTCTCTCTCACTGTCTCACTGTCTGGATCTATGGTTTTTTACCACTCTGCTGTCTCCCACGGATAAAAAACAAACAAATATTGAGAATTACATGTCCGCTGGGGGGGTGGATACAACTAGATTCTGCCCCCAGCGAATGGACAGGCGGATATCGTAACCGGCCCTGCTGGGGGGTGGATACAGTGGTGGTGTATGGCCAACATCCGCCCATAGGGTGTGGTGCTCAGCTCTACTCTAAATTACAGAAAGAAAAGAAGGAAGATGAGATGTTTTTTAGTCATTGAATTAATTCTGTTCCAAGCACCTTATGTTCAAGAAAGAAGAGACAGTTTGCAGCTCTGTTGCTTGCTTTTTGGCCTTTTACTTTTTGTCCTATCCACAATTCTTTATATTTTGCAAATGAATCGTGATCTATTGCCCTTAGTTTATTTGTATTTGTTTCTGTAATGTTTTGTTGACATAATTGGTATACTGTCATTCCAAACTCTCATTCTATTTGCTGACAAATTTTTATGATTCTGCAGCTATCACGGATCATTTATTTGTTCTCAAGTAACATGCATGATGCGTCATTGTCGCTCAGCATTCATACTACTTGTGCTAGGTTGATGTTGAATCTGGTGCATATGCTAACTCTGTTCTTTCTAGAGAGTTTTAACAGTATTGTATTCTATTTTCTTTTTGATCTAGCTTATATAAATACAGATCTTAATATGTGGTATGATACGAGTGACTCATTTTTTGTAATGATTTTTGTGAGAATTTTAGGTGGAGCCAATATTTGAGAAAGGTGTCGACCAACCATCTATGGATGAAGCACGTGTTCTGTTGGTATGAGTTACAATATGATTATATGCTAAATTGCCCTGAACTAGTGTATTTTGTGGATGTTTATCTTTTTTTGAGGAATGCCTTAACCATGTTTTTTTTTTCCTGTAGGGGCGTATTTTAGATGCTTTTGTTGGAAAATTTAGTACTTTTAAGCGTACCATTCCACAGGTAATCCCCTTTTGCTGAATCATTTTCCATTTGATGTATGAAAATTACCTTGATTTATTGCTTTATTACTTTGGATTCATTAGGGTGACTACAGAGTTGAGGGTACTTTTCTGGAAATATTTTTGTTGAGAGTGAAACATTTGCGGCAATGTTATACTGGAAAAAGTTTTGATGGATTCCCGTCTAGTGTTAGGTCATAACTTTTTGGACTTTCAGATTAAAATTACTTTTTAGAGGTTGGAATTTGACTTGTTCTCCTGTTTCATTCTCTGGCATTCCCCGTGTAGAAATTAGTCTTAAAGCAATGCTAAAGAAAGGATGCATATTCATAATTAGAATTTCTTTCTTCTTTTTTTTTTTTTTTTTTCCTTTCTTCTTGTGGGCTTGTTTGTGAGTCTGAAATAGTTGAGCTAGCTTTCCCTCATGTTTCTCAATCGCTATTATGTTTTGTACTCCATGAGCAATCCAATTTCTTTTTGACTTCTAGGATGCTATCCTGTTCAAATGTTAATTCTCTTGGTTTATTATTAGATTTTTGTTGCTTTCTTGTTAATATTTACGTGCTTCCATGTTTCTTGATAGCTGTTGGAGGAAGGTGAGGAGGGAAAAGATCGTGCGACCATGAGATCAAAACTTGAACTCCCTGTACAGGTTGTTTTGATAACTTTTCTTTGAGAATTTAGTTGTCTTAACACATTGTAGTTGTTTTATTATTTGGAGTTGCTTGGGACACCTGTCTAATTTTCTTGCTTTAGCTTCATCTTCCATACTGGAGTAAATCTTTGATACGCCTTATAGTTTGTATGTATGGGCTTCCAAGTTACTGTACAAAGCTTGATACTCGGTGTTTACCTTGATATGGTGGGACCAACACTGGGTAATAGTTTTCTAAGATCTTTGTTCTCAAGATTATTCTTGTTGTCCTTCATAGTGGTGTTTGTGCTGAAGTAAGGACGTCAAGCTGGAAGTAGGGGTGACGATTCGTGTTACTTATCAAAAAAAAAAAGGGGTGACGATTCGTGTTCGCGTGTTGGATTCGGATCATGGTTAGAATGCATATAAGACCATATAGGTTAACCCTAATCCAACCCATCTAATTAAATAGATAAGATTCCTCAAATATAACCCGCTAATTTTGTATTAAATTCGTGTTAGTTTCGCATGTCATGTAAAAAATTGCTAGTTCTAAATGTCGAATGTTGGGTTCGATTCGTGTCAAGGCATATGTATAAGACTATATAGGTTAACCCTAACTTGACCCATTGATTTAAACGGGTAAAGACCTCTCAACCCTAACCCTCTAAGTTCGTGTTGGGTTCATGGATCGTGTAAAAAATTACCAACTCTAGCTGGAAGCAACTTGTTTTTGTTTGGAGATATTGAAGGGTGGAAGGAGAGGATAGGATGAATTGGAAGACATGGAGCTAAAATCCTATGTTTGGTAGGAGGGAGAAATGGAGGGAGAGATGGGGTAGGGGGAGGCAAAACCCTACTAGGCCCCAAACTCAATCTGCTCAAAAGTAAGCGATTGAAGGAGGAAGATGATTCCTTAATAAATGTGTGAAATGTCCGCTTGTTCCTCACTTTTAACCACTTAATGGAAGTGTAATTTTAAAGTTATGACTTCATTTGCTCCTTCCTTTCTTGTTTCCTTCACTCCTACCAAACAACACCGGGGGGAGATGCAATCCCCTCATTCTTCCCCTTCAATCCTTCCCCTCTTCATTCGTCCTATTGAGATAACTATAGTTTACCAAACAATTGCAAGTTACTGTTGTTTTGGATTACATTTGGGCCTTTAAAAGAATGTGTTGATCCTCTGTAACTCTAAAAGTTCTAAAATTGTCAATTTGACAACTTTTTACTATTTTTCTTTAAGTAAATCAGTCTCATTAAAAAGTGCAGAGGGCGCAACCCGTGTGTATAAGGAGTATGCATGATAGATCCTTTACAATGAAGAAAAAGAACAAAATTACAAATATTCTTTGAAACTAGAAAAATTAAGACTACCATATGCCGTCATCCATGCATAAAGGGATTTGAGCATAGCGGGTTTAAGTTGTTCAACCGATCTCTCGCAATCTTAAAAGCTCATTGCATTCTGCTCTCCACAAATACACCACATTAGGCACCAAGGAGTCATCATCCAAACTTTTAATATGTTACGCCTTTCCACTTGACCTCTCCAACTACCATGAAAAGGTTATGTTTAAGACAATTGAAATGCTTAAAGTTTCATCAGCTACCATGTACTTTCAGAACTACACGTGTATGTTTTCTTTTGGTTTGATGGAAAATGGGGTTTTATTTATTGTCTTACTGGAAATGATTGGGAAATTAATCAATTGAATATCCATCATTTTCATTTTGTTTATTATGCCATCATGCATCTCTTTGATTGATTCAATATTTACAGTTGATTACTTATACCATATTTTCCTCTTGGTGCATTCCTCCCTTTCATTTTGACATATAATTTGCTTGCAGGCAGTTTTGAGTGTGCAGGCCCCTGTGGAGCATTCCAAGGAAGTCAATGATTGTAAGAATCTGATAAAGACGTTGGTCATGGGTACTTGATCCTCTTCCATTAATTTCCTTCTTTCTTTTATGTAATACATATTAATGAACGGTCTTAGAGAAATCTTGATTCTTCATTTTCTCTCAGTTGATTCTTAACTTCCTGCTTGCAAGTTTTGATTTGCTTACATTACAGCAAAAATGCCCTTGGACTTTTTATTTTTATCATCTTCCTAAAAATACTGTTATTGGCTGTATACGTTATCAGGAATGAAGACTATCATATGGAGCATCACTCATGCACACTTGCCCCGATCACAGGTTTTTTTATTATCAAATTTAATAGTTCCTGTTGTGTGGGGTTGACATTTGTTATCTCATATAATGTTTCTAATGGTTAAAGTTTCTCCTCCAAACATTGAAATCATCCTCAGGTGCTTGTTTCACCACCATCAAATTCACCTGCACCTCAAGCATTTAAAGGGTTGAGAGAAGATGAGGTACTACTCATCAGATGTCAAAATCCATAGTAGATCTCTTGGCATGATTAACTTGTTCTGACTTAATTATTTTTGTTAGGTATGGAAAGCTTCCGGTGTTTTAAAGAGTGGTGTGCATTGCTTAGCTCTCTTCAAAGAGAAGGAGGAGGAAAGGGAAATGCTTCATCTCTTCTCTCAGATTTTGGCTATCATGGAACCTCGAGATCTTATGGACATGTTCTCATTGTGCATGCCAGAGCTTTTTGAGTGCATGATTTGCAACACTCAACTAGTCCATATATTTTCTACCCTTCTACAAGCTCCTAAAGTGTACCGGCCATTTGCTGATGTTTTGGTTAATTTCCTTGTAAGCAGCAAACTCGATGTTTTGAAGCATCCAGACTCACCTGCAGCAAAATTGGTTTTGCATCTATTTCGATTTATATTTGGTTCTGTTACTAAAGCACCTTCGGATTTCGAACGTATTTTGCAACCTCATGTGCCTGTTATAATGGAAGTTTGCATGAAAAATGCTACTGAAGTTGAAAGGCCTCTTGGTTACATGCAACTTCTTCGCATAATGTTTCGAGCGCTTGCAGGATGCAAATTTGAACTTCTATTGCGAGACTTGATTCCTACGTTACAACCCTGCCTAAATATGCTATTAACTATGCTTGAGGGCCCAACTGGAGAAGATATGAGGGACCTTTTGTTAGAGTTGTGCTTAACCTTGCCTGCACGCTTAAGCTCGTTGTTACCATACCTTCCTCGTCTTATGAAGCCTCTTGTTTTGTGTCTTAAAGGAAGCGATGAACTTGTCAGTTTAGGTTTAAGAACGCTTGAATTTTGGGTAGATAGTTTAAATCCTGACTTTCTAGAACCTAGTATGGCCAATGTTATGTCTGAGGTGATTTTAGCCTTATGGTCCCACTTGAGGCCTGCACCCTATCCTTGGGGTGCAAAAGCATTGCAACTCCTTGGCAAGTTAGGTGGTCGTAACAGACGCTTTCTCAAAGAGCCCCTTGCACTTGAGTGCAAGGAGAATCCAGAGCATGGGCTGCGCTTGATTCTTACATTTGAGCCTTCAACACCTTTTTTGGTGCCATTGGATCGATGCATAAATCTTGGTGTAGCAGCTGCAGTGCATAAAAATGGTGCCATGGATTCTTTCTACCGAAAGCAGGCTCTAAAATTCCTTCGTGTTTGCTTATCATCTCAGCTTAATTTGCCAGGAAACATTACTTCTGAAGAATATACAGCCAAGCAATTGTCGACTTTGTTAGTTTCTGCAGTTGATTCATCTTGGCGGAGGTCTGAAGCATCTGATATAAAGGTTAATTTTTGTTATTATGATGCTTCATAAATTGCTGAAATCTAGTCCTTTAGTTCTGTAAAACCTTTTTGCATCCTATTTTTATTGTTCTGTAATAATTGTGTTTTATTTATTCATATTGCATTGTGTTTTATTTATTCATATCACATTGAGTGTATTTTGACCTGTTGTAGTTTTATTTGGTGAGTACTGGTGTTAGAGTGAAACATCCAATTGGTCAATTAATTTTTCTAATAGTCGCCATCCTGTTATTGGGTGTCATTATGGTTGTCATCTGCATAAGGTAGTGCTTCAATTAGATCTTTAAATTTCAGGAGTTTAAATTGTAATAATCTGATTGTGGACTTTTTTAGATTTCCAACACAATTAGGCTGGCTGCGTCTCTTGTATACTTTTCATGTCCGAGGGCTTTGCTTCTTATTCTAATAAATTACTTTTCATAAAATAAAATAAAAAATTGTGTTTGGACCAAAAAAGGTACTAATCTGGTTTTAAAAAATCTAAATTTGGGTACATTTGTGAACTGAATAGTTACTTCTCTGACGAGTCTTTCATTCTTGTTCAAAAAGCAGTGTACTACACATTTGAGTTATGATTCCTACATCATTTGTTTGCTATTTGGTGGTGGTTACTCATTGTGGTAAATGCAATTGACCCATTGTGCCCTTGTTTTGTTCTAGCATTGGATGCATTCTTATAGTTTTGTCCTTTTTGTGGTTGAAGTTACTTGTCTCTCCGGTTGCATTACTGTCATGTTTATTTGCATTTACTATCTTTGGATGTTTGTTCTCCAAGTTGTCATTTCTTCACTCATATCTATTTATTTTATACTCAAAAGATTGGGTATCATTATGTTATTTTAAAATCTACTGGCATTGTGATGTTAAATGATGCACTAATGCAGGCTGACTTGGGTGTAAAGACAAAGACCCAACTTTTGGCTGAGAAATCTGTTTTCAAGATTCTATTAATGACCATTATTGCTGCCGATGCAGAACCGGATCTTCATGATCCTAAAGATGACTTCGTTTCTAATGTTTGCCGCCATTTTGCAATGATATTTCATATCGATTCCTCATCAAATGCTTCAATTGCAACTGCTGCACTTGGGGGTTCTGTGCTTTCATCAAATGTCAATGTTAGTTCCAGGTCAAAGACCGGTACTTGTTTGAACTTGAAAGAGTTGGACCCTCTTATATTTTTAGATGCTTTAGTTGATGTGCTAGCAGATGAAAACAGGCTCCATGCCAAAGCTGCTCTTAATGCTTTGAATGTCTTTGCTGAAACACTTCTGTTCCTTGCTCGCTCAAAACATGCTGATCTGGTGATGTCAAGAGGTCCAGGAACACCAATGATTGTCTCTAGTCCCTCTATGAATCCTGTATATTCACCACCCCCAAGTGTTCGAATTCCTGTCTTTGAGCAGCTTTTACCTCGCCTTTTGCATTGTTGCTACGGAAGTACATGGCAAGCACAAATGGGAGGTGTTATGGGACTTGGTGCTTTGGTTGGAAAGGTTACTGTTGAGATTTTATGCCTTTTCCAAGTAAGAATTGTGCGCGGGCTAGTATATGTTCTTAAAAGGCTTCCTATTTATGCTAGCAAAGAGCAGGAAGAGACAAGTCAAGTGCTTACTCAGGTTCTTCGTGTAGTGAATAATGTTGATGAAGCAAACAGTGAACCACGCAAGCAAAGCTTTCAAGGAGTGGTTGAATTTCTTGCTTCAGAGTTGTTCAACTCCAATGCATCTGTTATTGTGCGAAAGAATGTGCAGTCATGTTTGTCACTTTTGGCTAATAGGACTGGTAGTGAGGTATCTGAATTACTTGAGCCGTTATATCAACCTTTGCTTCAGCCTCTTATAATCCGGCCTCTACGATCAAGAACTGTTGAACAACAGGTAAACTTTGTTTCTAATGGTCATTTTTAGAAATTTATCAATTTGTTTCTCTCATTTGATTGGATGGCATTTAGGTTGGGACAGTTACAGCTTTGAATTTCTGCCTGGCCTTGAGGCCACCTCTTCTCAAGTTGACTCCAGAATTAGTTAATTTTCTGCAAGAAGCGTTGGCAATAGCTGAGGCTGATGAAACTGTCTGGGTTGTGAAGTTCATGAATCCAAAAGTGGCCACATCATTAAATAAACTCCGAACAGCTTGCATTGAGCTACTGTGTACAACGATGGCATGGGCAGATTTTAAAACTCCAAATCATTCTGAATTGCGTTCAAAGATTATTTCCATGTTTTTCAAGTCATTGACATGTCGGACGCCAGAAATTGTTGCTGTTGCGAAGGAGGGCTTGCGACAGGTTTTGTTGAGCTTCTATCATATTTGTTGATTTATTTTTCCTTATTATCTTGCTGATGTTGTGTGTGGCTTGAAATTATGATCAGCGTAAAATGCTTTTTCTAGCGGAGTTATAGCCTTGATCTTTTGGTTCCAATTATAAATTCCTTTTAAACTTATGATGTTTGTTGTTAGACTGTAAGTTGACAGACAAAAGGTCATCTTAATTTTTTTGAATTCTTTGTTTTAATAATGCGTGCATGGTGCATGCTTGGTATGCTTCCATTGGGAATGTTTTAGAATTTTCTCAAGCTATTTTTCATTGTCATTTAGGTTATTAATCAGCAAAGGATGCCCAAAGAACTTCTGCAGAGCAGCCTCAGGCCTATTTTAGTCAACTTGGCTCATACCAAGAACCTCAGCATGCCTCTTCTACAAGGCCTGGCCCGCCTGCTTGAGCTTTTGTCGAATTGGTTTAATGTTACCTTGGGTGGCAAGTTATTAGAGCACCTTAAGAAATGGTTGGAGCCAGAAAAGCTTGCACAGAGTCAAAAGTCATGGAAGGCAGGTGAAGAACCGAAAATTGCAGCAGGTAATGCATCCATATTTCATCTGTTATGGTAAAGAGTTGGTATCCACCTACATAAACTCGTACTTGTTTGTACTGATGATATCATGTAAATCTTTCTGTTCCCTGCAGCTATTATTGAGCTTTTTCACCTCCTTCCTGCGGCTGCATTCAAGTTTCTTGATGAACTTGTAACCTTGACAATTGAATTGGAAGGAGCATTACCTCCAGGACAAGTGTACAGTGAGATTAACAGTCCATATCGTCTTCCGCTAACTAAATTTTTAAATCGATATGCAACATCTGCTGTTGAATATTTTCTCAATCGATTAAGTGAACCAAAGTACTTCAGGCGGTAAGTTGTACAGGGATGACTATGTTGATTTTCTGATTTCATTTTAGATCAGATATTAACTTCTTTCTTCTGTTTGTAAAATTTAGGTTTATGTATATAATCCGATCAGATGCTGGCCAGCCATTGAGAGATGAACTCGCAAAGTCACCACAGGATATACTGCGAAATGCGTTCCCAGAATTTGCACCAAAATCTGATGTAGCTATGACTCCAGGAACTTCAAGTACCCCTGCTGCAATATTAGGCAACGAAGGTCTTGTTACTCCGCTACCTGATACTTCTAATCCAGCATCTGCCCCCTCTAGTGCAACTTCAGATTCATATTTTCAGGGACTTGCACTTATCAAAACATTGGTCAAATTGATACCTAGCTGGTTACAGAATAACCGTCCTGTCTTTGATACCTTGGTACTTGTTTGGAAGTCACCTGCAAGAATATCTCGTATGCATAATGAACAGGAGCTGAATTTAGTGCAAGTGAGTTTAGTTCGTTTTGCACAAGTCATGAAATTTCTGCTCTTTTGTTGTTTTGTTAGTGGGAGATTTTCATATAAAATCTTTCCTTCTCCCTGATTTAAGATTATACTAGATGCCTGTTTCATTGTATCTAATGAAACCCTGTTCTTTTTCCACTGATATAATTATCCAATTCTCCTTTACTCGTCTCATTATTGAGTATGTACCCTTTTCAGTTTTAAGTTTTTTGCTTGTCTGTTAATTAACTAGTGACTCTGAGACGTGTTTTCATCACAATTGTTGAAATGCAGGTGAAAGAAAGCAAATGGCTTGTCAAATGCTTCCTGAATTATTTAAGACATGACAAAACAGAAGTCAATGTTCTTTTTGATATACTGTCCATCTTCCTGTTTCATACTCGCATTGATTATACCTTTCTGAAGGAGTTTTATATCATTGAGGTACTTTAATTCTTGTATCTGATAAGAGTTCTCTGTCATATTTTAATTATTCATTTGATCATTTACTAGTGTGACCAATCAGCATTCTTTCAGGTTGCAGAAGGTTATCCACCCAACATGAAAAAGGCGCTTCTCTTGCACTTTTTGAACCTTTTCCAATCAAAACAACTTGGTCATGATCATTTGGTGGTTGTAATGCAAATGCTTATTCTCCCAATGCTCGCTCATGCCTTCCAAAATGGCCAAAGTTGGGAGGTCGTTGACCCTGCTATTATAAAAACAATTGTCGACAAACTTCTTGATCCTCCAGAAGAGGTGCTTTCTTGACTTCATCCTCAATTTTTGTGTTTTGCGAATCTACATGTCAATTCTGTTTAGAACTAACTAAAATTGCAATGTTTAATCATTTAAAACCCATAATTTAATGGTAGTTCTTTTTTTAATTAATATATCTCAAATATTTTTGGACCTTTTTGCTAGGTTTCTGCCGAGTATGATGAGCCTTTGAGAATAGAACTCTTGCAGCTCGCCACACTGCTTCTTAAGTATCTCCAGAATGACCTTGTTCATCATAGGAAAGAGCTGATCAAGTTTGGCTGGAATCATCTCAAACGTGAAGATAGTGCCAGTAAGCAGTGGGCATTTGTGAATGTTTGCCACTTCTTGGAGGCCTATCAGGCCCCGGAAAAAATTATCCTCCAGGTATTGTAGTATAGACTTCATATGTTATATCATAATGATATGATGCAATTTGTTGGTGTAATTATTTATCTGATTTTATTATTTACCCAGGTTGGCATCAATCAGTTATTTTTCTGTCGGAATCTATCTTGTCTGATGCTGTATGTTAATAATGTCAGAATTGAAGTGCCAGAATTATACCTTTCTTTTTGGGGGGGGGGGGGGGGGGGGGGGNGGTTGGACCGTTGGTTGGGTTCCACCTCTGAGTTTGTGTATGATTTGTCGTCTTTTTAGCTTTCTACAAAATCTGGTATAGTTGGGTTTTCTACTTTGTTGCCTATGGTCATATGAAACGCACATGTGCTTAAACATGCGCCGACATCTTTGCACACAATATATATAAAGCATGGGCTCCTGGAGAGGACTCCTGTCTCCTCTCCAGCGATGGGCTTTCTTTGGCGTGGATTCCTGGGCCCGAGCCCCTTGCATCAGGGTGTGCGCTGGTTCGGGGTCTCCTTCCTCTTTTCTGGATGGTACGGTTGTCCAGGTGTTGGGTGAGTGTTCCTCAGCATCTCCAGCCATTGACAAGGAAGAAGACAGACTGGTTTGATCCAATCTCAACAGTGGTCGGTTGGTTTTGGTCCGTCTGGGGAGATTGTTGTGTGAGACCAGGGAGATGAGGGTTGGGATGCTGAGTATTCTTACCCATTGGGTGTCCCCCCCCCACCCAATGCCATTGGATTGGGTGATGGGTTATGATGAGGATGAGGATCCACCTTTGGCGCTCTTGGGTGCTATTGAGCAGGATTTCTTCGGGAGGCAGTAGTGGCACATCCTAAGACTAGAGGTAGAAGGGCTCTGTGGCGCGTCCTCTCGGCAAAGGAAGGGCAAAACTCTTGTGTAGTAGTGCTCCACGTGGGTTTTGAGGGCTTTTGGTTTGTGTGTGTCGCTTTGGGGTTTTAGTTTGAGGGATTAGGGTTTGTTGGGTTTATCAAGTTTCTTTTGTGGGTTTGCTTTCCTATATATTTCTTGTGTACTTAGGGGCACCTCATGCATTTTTCTTTAATAAAACTCCTTATTAAAAAAAAAAAGTTTCTATATGTTATAATAATGCAATGAAATGGTAATATGACCCAGATTTGAAACTGCAGGTTTTTGTAGCACTTCTTAGAACTTGCCAACCAGAAAACAAAATGCTAGTCAAGCAGGCCCTTGATATACTAATGCCAGCACTACCTCGAAGGTTACCTCTGGGGGATTCTCGTATGCCAATTTGGATACGGTACACAAAAAAAATTTTGGTTGAGGAGGGTCACTCAATTCCCAATTTGATTCACATTTTCCAGCTCATTGTTCGCCATTCAGATCTCTTCTACAGCTGCAGAGCACAATTTGTACCGCAGATGGTGAATTCAGTCAATCGCCTTGGATTGCCATATAACACCACAGCAGAAAACAGGCGTCTTGCCATTGAACTTGCTGGATTGGTGGTTGCTTGGGAAAGGCAAAGGCAAAATGAAATGAAAGTAGCAACTGATGGCGATGTAACCGGTCAGAGCAGTGATGCATTTAATCCTGGTTCTGCTGCTGCTGATCCTAAGCGTTCGGTGGATGGGTCTAATTTCCCTGAAGATTCAACCAAGCGAGTAAAAGTTGAGCCTGGTCTTCAATCTCTCTGTGTAATGTCACCCGGTGGTGCATCATCAATCCCTAACATTGAAACCCCTGGATCTGCTAGCCAACCTGATGCAGAATTCAAGCCAAATGCTGCTATGGAAGAAATGGTTATCAATTTTCTTATCAGGGTGAGGCTTTCTTTAGCTTGTGCTTTAATCGATGAATTAGATTGACTGATGATGCCAGATTACAGTTTCATTGAAGTTCCTGCTCTTGGGTGTCGAAACCTCATAGATTTAGATTTTAAGGCTGTCTAACCTGTCGATGCTCTGCTTGTTTGCAACTTTCTTTGCACTGTTGTCCAGTTTGTAAATTTTTACTATAATCTATTTGGTTCTTGACTTTGTTATATTGTCAGTTTAGTACTTCACATGTAACCCCAATTGATTTGAAAAGTCCATCTCTCACTAACAGATAAACAATCCATCCAATCCCCTCATATCCCACCATATACATGTAGACAGAGATGCAGCCCATGTCTGACTTGTATACGATGTATCTTAAAAGGCAGTTTCCAGAAATGCCTTAGTTGAGAATGCACTTACGAGAAAGAGTTACCCTCTTTGCACTGGACAACTTTCTTTTGGTGCCCAAGTGCCATGTCTTTCATCTTGAATGAATCAAATTTTAACATGATTTTATGACATTTCTGCCTACATTTATCTGTCTAAATGTTGTGATGTTTTAATCATTCTGATGTTTAGTTTACAGCGTTTACTTATCATTTTGAGAACAGGTTGCGTTGGTGATTGAGCCTAAGGACAAGGAAGCAAGTATAATGTACAAACAAGCTTTAGAGCTACTTTCACAAGCCTTAGAAGTGTGGCCTACGACCAATGTCAAATTCAATTATTTAGAAAAGCTGCTGAGCAGTATTCAACCATCTCAGTCAAAGGACCCTTCCACTGCTCTTGCGCAGGGCTTAGATGTAATGAACAAGGTTTTGGAGAAGCAGCCTCATTTGTTCATTAGAAACAACATCAATCAGATTTCTCAAGTATGTCCCTGATCCCTTTATTTTAACTAATAGGTCTAATGACCAAAATTTTCATATTCGTCATTGGTTTATTGGTTTATTATTATTTTATTTTATTGTAGATTCTTGAACCCTGTTTCAAGCACAAAATGTTAGATGCTGGAATGTCATTGTGCTCCCTGTTGAAGATGGTCTTTGTTGCTTTTCCCCTAGAATCAGTCACTACGCCACAAGATGTTAAACAATTGTACCAGAAGGTTGACGAGCTGATACAGAAGCACATTAATGCTATCACAGCTCCTCAAGCATCTAATGAAGATAGCACTGCTAGTTCAATTAGCTTTGTGCTGCTTGTCATTAAAACCTTGGCAGAGGTACAGAAGAACATAGTTGACCCTAACATCTTGGTTCGTATTCTTCAGCGCCTGGCACGAGATATGGGATCATCAGCTGGCTCTCATCTGAGACAAGTATGCACAAAATGTTTTCTTGTTTTGCTACTCAGTTACATGACAGTGATTGGAAAGTTGTCGAATCTTTTTATTATGAGTTGTGTCCTCTTATATGTCGCTTTCTCTTTGATTTATCCCCTACATGCTTCTGTCCCTGCATTTTTTTTAACATATTGAGTGTAGTCCATTGTGTTCATATTGTCATTACTGTTCATTTTTTCTTCGTGCCTTTTCTTTTAAGTGCAATCTTAATCATGTCAATTTTAATCTATGCGCATCACTTTGGGTGCAGACTATTTCAGATTTGTTTTTGAGGGTCAAAAGATGGAGTAGATAGAAGGGATTTCAGTGATCATATTTTCTAAGAACAGATTCTACACTGATAAATTTCCTTAGGAATTGGGTTCAATTATGAACCTTCATTTTATTTTTCAATCTTCAAATGATGTTAGACTCTGACATTTTTAATTATTAGATACTTGTTTTATCTTGGAAACTCTGAAGATGTTGATTTTTGGATCCATGGCCAACATTGTTGCCAGTTTGAGGCTGTGTGCCCAATATGCAGACTAGGTTGGTTTTGATATGTCAGACCCATGTATGATGTGCATTGTCATGATGATTATGTTTATTAAGTTTGGTTATTATTAATCCCACCTGTAACTTCTCCAAGTTCTTATTTGCAAGTTCAAAGTTGAATGCCTTGTAATTCTCATACACTCTTTATGTTTATTGGATATTATCACATTAACAGTGGTTTTTACTTTATATGTTTTACTTTACTCATATGTTGAATTACATTAAGCAAGCTACCATCCATATCCAGGGCCAGAGAACTGATCCTGATTCTGCAGTCACTTCTTCTCGTCAAGGTGCTGATGTTGGAGTAGTCATCTCTAATCTAAATTCTGTTTTGAAACTCATCAGTGAGAGGGTCATGCTTGTTCCAGAGTGCAAACGATCCATAACTCAGATCTTGAATGCCTTGCTCTCAGAGAAAGGTACTGATTGTAGTGTGCTTCTCTGCATTCTTGATGTGATAAAAGGGTGGATTGACGACGACTTTGGCAAGCCAGGCTCATCAGTCATGCCAAGTTCTTTTCTTGCTCCGAAGGAAATAGTTTCTTTTCTCCAGAAGCTTTCGCAAGTTGATAAGCAAAACTTCTCCCCTAGTGCTCTAGAAGAGTGGGATAGGAAATATCTACAGCTTCTTTATGGAATTTGTGCTGATTCAAATAAGTAAGCAATACATTTTTAGTCAACTTGTATTAAACTCACCATGATTTTAACTGAATGTTTTGATTGGCTTCCAGATATCCCCTTCCCCACCGTCAAGAAGTGTTTCAGAAAGTGGAAAGGCAGTTCATGCTTGGTTTACGCGCAAGAAATCCTGAAATTAGGATGAAATTCTTTTCACTTTATCATGAATCTCTTGGGAAAACATTGTTCACAAGGCTGCAGTACATTATCCAAATTCAGGACTGGGAAGCTTTGAGTGATGTCTTTTGGCTCAAACAAGGCCTTGACCTTCTTCTAGCAATCTTAGTTGAGGATAAACCTATTACACTAGCTCCAAACTCAGCTAGGGTGCCACCACTTGTGGCTTCAGGTCCTCTTCCAGATTGTTCTGGGATGCAGGATCGGATTGCTGATGTTCCAGAAGTCCCTGAGGATGCTCCTCTCACATTTGATGCCCTTGTTTATAAACATGCGCAGTTTCTAAACGAGATGAGCAAACTTAAGGTAACTCCATTTACCTTTTTGCAATTGATGGCCACACACTGTGTCAAGCTTTAAGGATTAGATATCTCTTTTGGGTTATTAGAAGTGAATTATGTTTATTTTGTATAGTCTACACTTGTCGCATTGCTTTTGTCTGGATGGTGCACTTACTGTATCAGTTAAAATAGCAACATTTGCACTTACTGTTCTTATATATTGCCAAATCATTCATTTCTTGGTCTTTTTGAAGATACTAGATAAATGTTTGTAACTCAATTTGTTTGATTCTTGGTTTAAGTATGTCAAAGTCCTTTGTTTTGTTGTGATAGTTGTTGTTGGTAAGCTGTCTTGACAAGCATGTCAGAATTTAGATTCTTAGTTACTTAATGTAGATCAGTCGTCATTTCTGAAGTTGATGTTTGACTCCCTTCTTTTAGGTGGCAGATCTTGTTGTTCCATTGAGAGAGTTGGCTCATACAGACTCTAATGTTGCGTACCATTTGTGGGTGTTAGTATTTCCCATTGTCTGGGTGACCTTAAACAAGGAAGAGCAGGTAGCACTTGCTAAACCAATGATTACTCTCCTATCAAAAGACTATCATAAAAAGCAACAAGCCAGCAGGCCAAATGTTGTGCAAGCACTCCTAGAAGGGCTTCAGTTGAGCCACCCTCAACCTCGGATGCCTAGTGAGCTGATTAAATATATTGGAAAGACTTACAATGCATGGTACATCGCATTGGCTTTGCTGGAAAGTCACGTCATGTTGTTCATGAATGATACAAAGTGCTCCGAGTCTCTGGCTGAGCTTTATCGCTTGCTTAATGAAGAAGATATGAGGTGTGGGTTGTGGAAGAAAAGATCAATCACTGCAGAAACCAGGGCTGGACTTTCTCTAGTTCAACATGGATACTGGCAGCGTGCTCAAAGTCTCTTTTATCAAGCCATGGTTAAGGCAACTCAAGGAACATATAATAACACAGTACCAAAGGCTGAGATGTGTCTTTGGGAAGAGCAATGGCTGTATTGTGCTAGTCAACTTTGTCAGTGGGATGCATTGGTGGACTTTGGAAAGAGTGTTGAGAATTATGAAATACTTCTTGACAGTCTTTGGAAGTTGCCCGATTGGGCATATATGAAGGATCATGTAATTCCTAAGGCTCAAGTAGAAGAAACTCCAAAACTTCGTTTGATTCAAGCATTTTTTGCTCTTCATGATAGAAACACAAATGGTGTGGGGGATGCTGAAAACATAGTGGGGAAAGGTGTTGATCTTGCTTTAGAACAATGGTGGCAGTTGCCAGAAATGTCTGTTCATGCCAGGATTCCTCTTTTGCAGCAATTCCAGCAGCTAGTTGAAGTTCAAGAATCAGCTAAAGTTCTTGTGGACATTGCAAGTGGTAACAAACCTTCTGCTGGTTCCGTTGGTGTGCATGGAAATCTTTATGCTGATCTCAAGGACATCCTTGAGACTTGGAGACTGAGAACTCCCAATGAATGGGATAATATGTCTGTTTGGTGTGATTTGCTCCAATGGAGAAATGAAATGTATAATGCTGTCATTGATGCATTCAAGGATTTTAGCAGCAGCACAAATGCACCGCTTCATCACCTTGGTTATCGTGACAAAGCATGGAATGTCAATAGGCTTGCTCACATTGCTCGTAAGCAAGGCCTTTTTGATGTTTGTGTGGCAATACTTGAAAAGATGTATGGCCATTCAACCATGGAAGTGCAGGTAATAGAAACTATAACAAATATTTTTGTCATATCAAGAAAGGTATAGAGAACTGTATCCTCTTTGCCCCGTATTTCGGATCGTTTCCATGAGTGCATGCATTTGTCATTTGCTAGTCCCACTTTGCAGAATTTTTGGCCATTTAAGTTAAAACTGTCCAATTGATTTTATTCTACGGATAATGAAATCTTACTTTGCCACCCAGATGTAATTGTTTAGACAGTTGTTTGCTTTCATCATTTGGGTGGATTTTCTGGAAACTTTTAACTATGTCTAGACAAGTCTGGTGGTTATCTTGAACCTCCTCGATGGGCATAGAGCATGGAGTTTTCTTTCCTTCTGAGCTTGCATCTCTGTTTGTCAACTCTAAAGCAGTTAGTTAATAGTTTTCTTCCCTACATTACCTCCTCCTCTTCTGGACATCAAATCTCTTTGGTCTTGAGGAGGGATAGCAGATGTAAGTGTCTCATCAGTTTTCTATTGCATGTTTGCAGGAGGCCTTTGTTAAGATAAGAGAACAAGCGAAGGCTCTTCTGGAAATGAAGGGGGAGCTTCCCAATGGTCTTAATCTGATTAATAGCACTAACTTGGAATATTTTCCCGTGAAAAGCAAAGCAGAGATTTTTCGCCTTAAGGGGGATTTTTTGTTGAAGATAAATGATTCTGAAGGTGCTAATGTTGCATATTCTAATGCAATCAGCCTTTTCAAAAATTTGCCTAAAGGATGGATAAGTTGGGGAAATTATTGTGACATGGTATACATTTTCTTCTGCTTTTGATGCCATTAATGTTATTGATGTCTTGTTTTCAATGCTGAACTGTTGTCTGATACTCATAGGTTTATAAAGAAACCAATGACGAGATTTGGTTAGAATATGCTGTCAGCTGCTTTCTTCAAGGTATCAAGTTCGGCGTATCTAACTCAAGAAGCCATCTTGCTCGTGTTCTGTATCTTCTCAGCTTTGATACTCCCAATGAGCCTGTGGGCAGGGCATTTGACAAGTACTTGGACCAAATACCCCACTGGGTTTGGCTTTCTTGGATTCCGCAACTCTTGCTTTCCCTGCAGAGGACTGAGGCTCCTCATTGCAAACTTGTTCTGCTTAAAATTGCCACTGTGTATCCACAGGTAAATTCTTTTTATTTGTGTATGGCAAATTGATTCGGTACAACACTTCATTATGATGGTAATCTTGAGATTCTCTTGCAACAAAATCTCAGGCTCTGTATTACTGGCTGCGCACATATTTGCTTGAACGACGTGATGTTGCAAATAAGTCTGAATTAAGTAGACTGGCAATGGCCCAGCAAAGACTGCAGCAAGGTGTTTCTAGCACTAGTGCTGCTTCTCTTGGCTTGGCTGATGGAAATGCGAGAATACAGGGTCATGGTGTATCCTCGACCAATCAACTTCACCAAGGTGCTCAATCCAGTGGTGGAATCGGATCTCATGATGTTGGAAGCTCTCATGGGCAAGAACCTGAACAACCTGGCGCAGAGAGCAGTGTGCATGCTGGAAATGACCAAGCTTTGCACCAAAGTACTTCAACAATCAATGAAGGTGGTCAGAATGCATTAAGGCGTAGTGGTGCTTTAGGTTTGGTAGCTTCTGCGGCTAGTGCTTTTGATGCTGCAAAGGATATAATGGAGGCTCTCAGAAGCAAGCACACTAATTTGGCCAGTGAACTTGAGGTTAGGATTTCCACATTATATTTTTTAAGTTGAGGAAGTGATTTCCTTGTGTCTTGTGGCTCATAATTTTCAATTCAAACTACTCAGATATGTTTTAAGATTTCATCTAGTGTACCCTCATCTTGAGAAATAGATTTTGAGAAAAGGGGTAGGAAATATCTTGATTGGTTACCACAGTTCGTCACATGCTTATCGATTAATATTGGAAAAAAGAAATTATGAGGAGAATTGTGTGCGTTAGTCATATTCTGAACTATTTACTGCTTTACCAAATGCTATAAACTAAACTTTCCATTTTTTCGCAGGTTCTGCTCACTGAAATTGGTTCAAGGTTTGTAACTCTGCCAGAGGAGAGACTTCTTGCAGTGGTTAACGCACTGCTCCACCGTTGTTACAAGTACCCAACTGCTACTACTGCAGAGGTTCCCCAATCTCTCAAGAAGGAGCTCTCTGGTGTTTGTAGGGCTTGCTTCTCAGCAGATGCAGTGAATAAGCACGTTGATTTTGTGAGAGAGTACAAGCAGGATTTTGAACGTGATCTTGATCCAGAAAGCACAGCTACTTTCCCAGCCACCCTTTCTGATCTGACTGAACGATTGAAACATTGGAAAAACGTTCTCCAAAGTAATGTTGAGGACAGGTTTCCAGCTGTCTTGAAGCTGGAGGAGGAAAGCAGGGTGCTGCGCGACTTCCATGTGGTTGATGTTGAGGTTCCAGGACAGTATTTTAGTGATCAGGTAAGTTAAACCAGTAATTTGCGTATTTTGGTTCTATATGGTTTTTGAATTTTGAGCAGAATTAATTGATTTTGTTAAAAAGAAGAGCCTTTTAATGCTTGAAGTTGGCTCATGTTTCATATTTTTCTTTAGTGTCTTCTTTGCTGTTCTTATGAAATGCACCATGCAGGAAATTGCACCCGATCATACAGTGAAGTTGGACAGGGTTGGAGCTGATATTCCAATTGTGAGAAGACATGGAAGTAGTTTCCGGCGTCTGACTTTAATTGGCTCTGATGGCTCTCAACGTCATTTTATTGTCCAGACATCTTTGACCCCTAATGCCAGAAGTGATGAGCGCATATTGCAGCTTTTCCGGGTGATGAACCAAATGTTTGATAAGCACAAGGAATCAAGACGCCGTCATATATGCATTCACACTCCAATTATTATTCCTGTTTGGTCTCAGGTTATAAGCTTTTCCTTGTGTGGAAGTCTGATTTCCTTTACTTCTGCCTTTAATTTTTTGATCTAATAATATGAACTTTGACAAGATGATAAAAGAATTAGGGAAACTTCACTTACCCCCCTGAACTTTCGCGGTTTTTGCAAATATCCCCCCAATGTTCAAAACCTTTCACTTAGGTGTATCAAATTTTGGTTTTATCTCACTTTGCCCCTTCCGTACAGAAAATGTCAATTTTACCCGACTCCAAAAACTACACCGTTCCCAAAATGACGCAATTTTAGTTTTGGAGTGGGGTATAATTGGCATTCCGTTAGGATTTTTTGTACGAAATGGGTAAAGTGAGAGAAAACCAAACTTTGATACATCTAAGTGAGAGGTTTTGAACATTGGGGAGTTATTTGCAAAAGTGGTCAAAGTTCAAGGGGGGTAAGTGAAGTTTCTCCAAAGAATTAATAATAGCTTCACGTGTTCAAAACTGTGGGACATGCCAACAGGTGGCCCACCAAGAATCATGTCCCTTTTCTTGATTCAGTTGCCGATTGTTGAAGCCAATGTATTCTAATAATTGCTCACTGCATGAATAGGTCCGCATGGTAGAAGATGATTTGATGTACAGCACCTTTCTTGAGGTGTACGAGAACCACTGTGCAAGGAATGACCGAGAGGCAGATCAGCCCATCACTTATTTTAAGGAGCAATTGAACCAAGCTATATCTGGCCAAATCTCACCAGAAGCTGTTCTAGATCTCCGTCTCCAAGCCTATACTGAAATAACAAGAACTCTTGTAACTGACAGCATTTTTTCCCAATACATGTACAAGACACTGCTGAGTGGAAACCATATGTGGGCTTTTAAAAAGCAATTTGCCATCCAATTGGCCCTCTCAAGTTTCATGTCATTCATGCTACAAATTGGAGGAAGGTCCCCGAACAAGATATTATTTGCTAAGAACACTGGGAAAATATTCCAAACAGATTTTCATCCTGCATACGATGCAAATGGAATGATCGAGTTCAATGAACCCGTGCCATTTCGTCTGACGAGGAATATGCAAGCATTCTTCTCCCATTTTGGGGTAGAAGGCCTTATTGTGTCTGCTATGTGTGCTGCGGCACAGGCTGTGGTTTCACCTAAAGTGAGTTTTACTGAGAAATATGTCAATATGATAGTTAATGAACTGATTAATAACCATGTTGATTGACTTGATAACGCATTTGCCATGTTGCAGCAAAGTCAGCATCTATGGCATCAATTAGCCATGTTTTTCCGGGATGAGCTACTTTCTTGGTCTTGGAGAAGACCACTTGGCATGCCCCTGGCCCCCATTTCTGGGGGGGGTAGTACGAACCCCATTGAATTTAAACAGAAGGTCACAACCAATGTTGAGCATGTAATTGGCCGGATTAATGGAATAGCCCCCCAGTTTTTCTCTGAAGAGGTAAGCCCCTGCCTCCGATTTCACTATGTTAGGGAATTTCTTGTAAAAAAATGATGAAAACGAGGGAATGGAATGGAGAATGGGGATGTTTCCCTTTCTTTGTTTGGATGTTCAAGTTGAGAGAAGGGATGAAAAGCAAAGAAACCTGTGGTTTAATTATCAAGG
Source organism: Carpinus fangiana (assembly GCA_006937295.1). Taxonomy (NCBI): domain Eukaryota; kingdom Viridiplantae; phylum Streptophyta; class Magnoliopsida; order Fagales; family Betulaceae; genus Carpinus; species Carpinus fangiana. Next base: position 40,577,229 of record CM017322.1, read on the forward strand.
GAATCCTGCGCTCTACCCAACACAAAAATGGGGCTTGAATAGAATGTGGGATTTCCTTCCACCCATTTCCTTCTCAAGGACATCCAAACATCAGATAAAATGGGATTTCCTTCCCATTTTTTCTTTTCATTGCCTCCGTTTTCTCATTCAAACACGAGCTAGAATACAACAGAATGCTTTATTCATATCTCATTATGTGGTATTACTAACTTCTTCGTGAGCCTCTGATCAATTGTTGTATTGGTTTTTTTCTGCACTCAGGAGGAGAATGCCATGGAGCCGCCACAATCGGTGCAGAGGGGTGTTACTGAGTTGGTTGAAGCTGCCTTGACCCCCAGGAACTTGTGCATGATGGATCCAACGTGGCATCCATGGTTTTGAGCTCGGTAGTTGAGCATCCATGGGCCGGTGACCAGATCGGTCGGTCACAATTCTCCATCGTAAATAATGTAAATATTTTTATTTTGGCACTCTAAAAAATGAGTTTTAGTTTTGGTGCCATGTGTATAAATCATTTATTAGTTTTAGAAAATTCTCGTGCAAATGCAAAATTCTTCTTTTTCCTAAATGTGTTGTTTAAGGGGTTTGTGCGCCGGCATTATGGATGATCGTGTAAGAATCAGTTATGGTAGTTAATTTCGGAAGATCCCCAATGGATTTATGCTGTATGCTAAAAGGTCAGCATATTATTCGACAATCATCTCTATGACTACCTAGCGTGCTACATGCATGGAACTCAAGAAAATTCATATGCGCTCACTGAAGAAACACATTCTTTTTGTTTATGTTTTGCAATTTTGTTTTCGTTTGATATCGGCAGGTTGGAGGGGATATTTGGCGAGGAATCCCCTTCAAAATGTTGTAGGAAATCAAAAAAAGCGTTTGTTTTTTTGGTTGGAAACATCTAGGAAAGTATGGTTTTTCTATTTTTCTTTCATGTCATAAGTGTCAGGAAACATCCATGGAGAACACTTGAATGCTTGGGAGACAATCTCCTCTGCTAAACAAGATTGTGACCGCTTTTCTTGATTTTCTAAGCAACATTTGACATGCCTGGTTGCTTAGCAGCACAAGCTGCTCTCCTAGCTCTACCCTAGAAGATTATTCTCCGATTATCGTTTCTGCCCTCAAACAAAGGTCTTGTGGGAGTGTTTTCTGGAGTGTTTTCTTCGTAAAATTTTACTGCAATTCTGACTACAATATATGTAGTACACACAATATTCATTTTCCACCCTACGAATGTGTTGTTTTCCCCACCACCACCACAATATTAACCATGTCAGAACCCACCCCTTTCCTCTTTCATCAAAGATGCCCTTTTAGGACAATATTCACCACAACAATTTCAACGTCTCATCCATCCTGTGGGTTTCAGGAAGCTTTTCCCCCCGTTTCCTTGTACTTTTTCTTTTGCTTCGTTGGCTGGAGGAAGAAAAAAAAAACAAAAATTTTATTAAATTCCCCAACATCCTCAAAAACTGCATTAATTTCTAGCTTTAAATATTCTTTTACTGTTTTATGTTGGGCGGATATGATCCATTTTTGTTTGTTAACTGAGCACGCAATTCGAAAGCCTAATATAGGAAGCAGTAGGAAAAATAATAATAATAATAATAAAAATTATAGGACGCAGTCAAGTTTCTTGTCATTCATTCAATCAATGTATTATTTGAACATTCGACCACAAAGTGGTCAGGAAAAGCTTCTCTGTCAGTCACTTTCGTAGTGAACTTTTTTACCCACCCAAATCCCAAAACGAAGAAAAGAAAAGAACAAAAGCTAGAAAAATATCCCAGAGATGGTGGTGTCAAGAGAGACAACCAAGCATATCATCGATCACGTTGGGGAACCAGAGGAATTTCAGTTCTCTTCTTCCTGCAGAGGAAAACGCAGGTGCTTCCCTTTCGGTGTGGGCAAACCCTTCAAGCGCAAGATACTTGGCGAAACGCCGCCAGAACCCTCACTCTCTGCGCCCTCCTCCTCTTCTGCTCCAACAAGCTCATCATCACTGTCGTAAACAAATCTTGTGTGCTTTCCAGCAAACTTGGGAGCCACTCTCTTCTCATCCATAAAAATCTTGCCAATGCCCTCACATAGTTCATCAACCAATCCTCCATCATCCTCCTCTTCTTCAATTTCATCGCCTTCTTCATCATAGTAGTCTTCTTCTTCTCCTCCTCCTTCAATTACTTCTTCCTCGTCTTCGTCACGGGTGCTTGCATTAACCTGGATAGACCAAACAGAAGCATCATCATCTTCAGCAGACGACTTCTCTTTGGAATAACTCCCTCCTACTCCTACTTGGTAAGTCAGCACAGAGGAGACTGATAATTCAGAGCTTTCGGATTTCTCAGAAAAATCCAGCTTCTTTCCATCGAAGATGTTACTGACCACCTGCCAAGCAGTTTTATAAGAATCACATGTACCCAGTACTAACTTTTTCATTATATTCATCGAAAAAAAAAAAAAAAACTTTTCATTATCAATCTCCTTTGGGAAAAAGTTTCAGATCCAAAGATAATCAATGATTAGAACCAAACTGAAAGTCTCAATAGATGCCTAAAACTCCCAGATTCCCCCATATGAGACCAGAACCCAAGTGAAATTCCAGATTTGATTATCATTTGTCTAGAAAGTTTCAGGGTTACAAATGAAAATCATTGAATTTCGAGATTTTATACTAAATCTCGATTTGTAAAGATAAAAGACCATCAAGACATAACAAAAACCAGCAGTAAAATTCTCTGTTTCACAGATGCAACATAAGATTTATCTATCGAAATTCTAACTCTACAAAAGCAATCGAGACCTGGGAAATCTACCTGAGAAATCAATTGTTCTTCAACAACTGGAGAAGGCACCACCGAAGCCAAACCATCGTTGATGTCGCCGGAGAGATTCGAGAGCTGGGGTGTGTTCGCCGGGGTTGGGGCAAGAAGTCCTGTCGGTGAGTTGACAAACCCTTGGAGATGAAGAATAGAACGGCTTTCCAGCGAGAGCTTCGAAAGCTCGGCCTCCTCTTCCACTCTCTGCAGGAGGGTCTTGACTTGACCCCTTAGTAAGGCCTCTCCGGACCCAGGAGTCTTATTCTTGGCTCGACTGCTCCTTTGCTTGGCTATGGCTGATGACGGGGTCTCCAAACTCCCCATTGCAAGCCCAACTATCGGAGAATCATTCGTTATATCGATCAGCACAGACCGATCTTGCTGTTGTTTCGCATTTCTTTGCCTTGATTTTGAGAGAACCTTTCCAGAATCTTCAGTCTTCCCTGAAAAACCATCAAACCAATAAATGATTACAAACACAATTTCCTAAATACCGATCTTTGATTGTTTAGAAAACAAAGAAACAAATTCTTGGTTCTTTTTTGGAAAGCCACCAATTCAAGAAATGGAATAAACCCATTTCCTCTGGTTCTATCATTGTTTAGATTAAATGAAAAAAGAGGAGAAAACCACTCACTTGAGAGGGGAATGCTGTTGTTGTTGTTGTCGCTGTTTAAAGCAGCCAAGGCCTGTGACCTTGTGACTCTTCCGACTGATGATGGGGTCTCCATTGGATTTGAATCAAGAAGGGTGGGTCACTGGAAAACAGACTTTTTTCGCCGGGATTTGACCGGAAAGATAAGGGCAAAAAGAAATAGAGAATGCGAGAACTGAATTCAGAAAGAAATACAAAGTAGATACTTTTATGGCGAAGGAATGGGTGCTTATAAAGAGGTTTCCGTGACGAGGTTTAAAGTTTAAACGTCAATATGACCGTTGGAGCCTGCTAAGGCAACATCGATCCCCACAATTATGAAAACAAACTAGCCGTTAGGGTTTTAGTTGAATAGTATTTCTTGCCTCCGGTTTTCCATTTTACGATTCATTTGTCATCAGGGCAATATATGGGCCTTGACTTGGGTGAGGGAACTGGCCCGTGGCTTTGGTTCAACCCAATTTTTTTTTTTTTTTTTTTTTAAAAAAAGATTTATAACCTCTTGATCTCTTAGGATAATTTAAAGTAAAGTTGTTAAAATTTTAGTAGTTAATTTCAAAATAAGGGGAAAATATACTTTAATGTCCTGAATTTGCACCTCATTTATACTTAATTCCCTCGAACTACTATTTTGTTGCAAATTACATCATTTTGTTACCATTGGGTGTTAAAACAAACAAAAAATATCAAAAGTTCATGCATAAAAAAAAAAAAAAATTTAAAAAGCAGATATAATATTTTTCATTCATTCTAACGTCAAATGTAACAGAAAGTATAACTTGTAATGAAACAATAAAATTAAGAGAGTCAAGTGTCATATTTTAAAGTTCGGTAACATAAATGCCGATAGAGCGCAACTTTAGAGGACCTAAGTGCATTTTTCCCACTAAATCAAGTAGTTTAAATTTTATTACTTAAATATTGACCACATTTAGAAGATCCTTAATTAACTGTATCTTATCGTGAAAGCAGTAAAAATCATGTTCTTTTGGAAGCCATCAATTGTAAATTGTAATCGACCACGCAGTTAGAAAACATTACATTTAATTTTCTGAAATAATATGTACGTAGACGAAAAAAACCAAGTCAAGCAAATTGTAGAAGACCAAGAGAGTACAGTTGACTCCAAGTTCACGTTATCTTCATATATATCTTATTTTGTCTTTAGGCTACGGCCAAAATACATGTCCTATTTTTCAACATATTTATCTTCATAGCCGTAGTAACTAATATGATTTTTTTTTTAATTTTATTTTTTCTAATTGAATGAGGGAAAATGACTACAGGGAGAAATTTTTCTATTTTTTATCTGAATAGAAGAAAGAATAGGCAATTTTGTGAGAATGCTTCCACAATATTAATATGATTTGCTAGCTCTTTAAATGTATAAATAAGAATCTAGTCGTTGAACCGCCTAGGGTCCGCTCCGCCCTGCCTAGTCGGCCTCCTTTGGCTTTTCTCTACCCCCTGCCGTCGCGTCGTTCTCGGTTCTTCAATGGTGCTCAGCTCCGGTTTTTTCCAAGCCCGATCTGTAAACCTTCAATCCTCCACAGCTCCGACGCGCCCCACCAGGGTCTTCTCCATCGTCCCAGCTACCCATCGATGCCTTCACCGCCCCGTTCTAGCCACCACACACCGCCAAGTGGTCTGCACGCGCTTGCGCGTGAATCTCACGCGCCCGCGCGTGGATCTCACGCTCCTGCGCGTGCATCTCACGCGCCGCTGTGTCCGCCTCGAGCTGGTGCCAGAAGCTCTCCCGTCGTGTCCGCCAACCTCCGTCCGCCCCGTCCTCAACCGCTGCTCAATGAGCTTTTTTGTTGCTTTTTTTTATTTCCTTTGTATTTGTATTGTTATTTATCTGTATTTTTGTTTGTTTTTTGTGGGCTTTTATCTCCCTGCTGTGATTTGGTTTAATCTTGAGGAGGAGATTGTTGCTGGTGGTCGTCCTTCGGCTTCCCTTTGGTTATTTGTAGTGCTTGCTTTGCAACCATCATTTCATAGTGGTGGTTGTTTTACCCGCATCGGACTTTTCACGGAGTTTCTTTGTATTTTACACCGCCTTGTGCGGCCCTGGAATAGGCCCGACCTGCTTATGATTCTTTTTGAATCACTAGCAATCATCATTGCCTGCTGTTCAGTCCTTTTGGACTGGATCCAGTATTTGTTCTTATATTTGCACTACTTTTTACTATCTGGGTTTTTTGTTGGGGAGCCCACCTCATGTTTGTTTTTAGAATCTCTCACTTCTTCTTCCTTTCGGATAAGAAGTGGAAAAGATTCTTCCCTATAGCCCTTTCCTTTATTTGCTTAAAAAAAAAAAAAGAATCTAGTATAAGTAACAATTAATGATTATTAGAAATTGTGGCTTGTTTTCAAACTTAATTGAATTTATTTGTGATTTATCTTACCCAAAATTCCCCTTAACCCTTTTCCTTCTTCAAATAATAATAAATAATTTTTTTAAAAAAAAATCATTTTCTGATGTGATGATACCAAAGCCTAAAAAATGGTCTTTTTTTAAAATATATATATATATATATATACATTTCTGCATAAGGAGAAAAAGAGGGAGAAAGATTCGAACAATTGACGATACTAAAGCTTAAAAAAAGGGTCAAACTTAATTTTTAAACTAATAATCTCCGCTTTATGAGGCATGATTCTCATCCAATTGAGCTACCACTTGAAAACTATATATATGTGTGTTTATATAAATATTTTAAAGAAAAATTTTACATATGAGTAATAGTATCAATTATACTTTTTTTTTTGGTTCTATTCAAAGTGGGGAAATTGAAAAGAAAAATTACAAGAAAACAAACAAAAAGATAGGGATATCCTAGTATCAGTCGAAAATGTGTCAAATAAGTGACTTGCTTATCAAGCAAACCAAAACGGCCAAAATAGGCTGTCAAAAAGATTGCCACTCAACCATCAGTAGTCAGAAAAGAAAAGAAAAACTTTGTCAAAAATAGATCAATTATACTTTGGCTCCGTGATAAAATAGTTCTATCGTCGGTCCAAAAAATGTTTTCACTTGCAACTAACCAAACACCAAAACGTGGTCAACACTTAAATTTTGTATCAAATAAAATAAAAGGTAATGTTCTGACTAGAAATTAGACTAACACACGGACACGGGTAGGTGCCCGCACGTGCATGTTTTGTAGACGAGACCAATTAGGTGAAAAACCACGTGCTGCGCGCAACAATGCCTCGTTTGTAGTTTTTTCCTGGACTTTAATTTAATTATACAACTAAATAAATCAGTTTTCTTTCTCAAAACTCAAAATTAAAATAAATAAATAAATAAATCAGCTTCCCTGTACCGTACACTTGGTCCTCACTCCTCAGGTTTACGACCTTCACTGAATTTAGGATTACATTAAATTTGTTTTCTTTAATTAAACTGGGTTTAGAAGAAACTTTTTTGATTTAGTCATAAAAAAAAAAGGAGGACAATATTATACGTATATATAAGAGAGAGGAAGAATTCCATTTTGAAAATGTTAACAGTGAAGGTAATTAGCGAGAACAAAAAAAGATGCCATTTCGCTAATTAATTAGGTGTTTGATGAGGTGTGTAAAGACATTTAATTTAGTGGTTTGTACTAATCACGTTGAATTATTAAACCCATTAAAAGATAAAAGGAAATGTCGGACGATTGTTCCAAGTGTAAAAAAAAAAAATTACCACACCAATATATTTTTTCAAAAACAATATCAATTTTGGATCAAGAAAGACTATAACATTCCCAAAAACAAAACATTTAGAATAATATTGGATATGTATATATAAGAAAAGAAAAGAAAAAAAGGTGAAATGGACGAGTAGCCAAGTTTCTAGAAGGAAGAGAAATGGATAGCTATATTGTTTGGAACTGGGTAGGTATGTAAATGCATTGTGAGTAGTCCCTCACGAGCACCGGAGGTAGTTGGAACTGCCAATTTTCCAAACCCTCACCTCACATACTCGATCGGCTTATATATATATCACACCCTTTTTTCACCACAAACCAACCCGCCAATACCGCAGCATTTCATCCGATCCATCCATCACTCTCAAATTAAGCGACATATTCAAGACCACCAAACACCTCCCGATCGATCGATGGCGCCTACAACTCTCACGGCTCTGTCGGAGGAGAAGACCCTTCGGTCCAGCTTCGTTCGTGACGAGGATGAGCGTCCAAAAGTTGCCTACAACCAATTCAGCAGCGATATCCCCATCATCTCGCTTGCCGGCATCGATGAAGTCGACGGCAGGAGAGCCGAGATATGCAAGAAAATTGTGGATGCCTGCGAGGACTGGGGTGTTTTCCAGGTTGTCGACCATGGCGTCGATGCCACCCTCATTTCCGACATGACTCGCCTTGCCCGAGACTTCTTCGCTTTGCCTCCCGACGAAAAGCTCCGCTTTGACATGTCCGGCGGCAAGAAGGGCGGCTTTATTGTCTCTAGCCATCTACAAGTAAGCCTTCAACTTTATTTCAACTAATTAACCCCTTTTTTTATTTCGTCTTTATGTTATAATATTAAATTTATTATTTTTAATTTCGAACATTAACAAATATATATCTAGCATCAATATTACCATTTCCATGTTAAATCACAATTTTTTTTTAAAATTTGAACTTATTAGCTAGATGAGATGATATATAATCAATATGGCAGGGAGAAGCAGTGCAAGATTGGCGTGAAATAGTGACATATTTTTCATACCCAGTTAGGACCCGAGATTATTCGAGGTGGCCGGACAAGCCGGAGGGGTGGAGAGCGGTGACGGAGCAGTACAGTGACAGGCTGATGGGATTGGCCTGCAAGCTGTTGGAGGTGCTGTCGGAAGCCATGGGATTGGAGAAGGAGGCGTTGACCAAGGCGTGCGTGGACATGGACCAAAAGGTTGTGGTCAATTACTATCCAAAATGTCCACAACCCGACCTCACGCTCGGACTGAAGCGCCACACGGACCCTGGCACCATCACTCTCTTGCTCCAGGACCAGGTGGGTGGGCTCCAGGCCACCAGGGATGGCGGGAAGACCTGGATCACCGTTCAACCTGTTGAAGGAGCTTTCGTTGTCAATCTCGGAGATCATGGCCACGTAAGTTAATTAATTATAATAAACGGAAACATTTTAAATTGTTGATCATTGAATTCATGACTTGTATTTGTATTTGTTCTTGGTGAGCAGTTTCTGAGTAATGGGAGGTTCAAGAACGCGGATCACCAAGCAGTGGTGAACTCGAACTACAGCCGATTGTCGATAGCCACATTCCAGAACCCAGCACCAGAAGCAACAGTGTATCCATTGAAGATCAGAGAGGGAGAGAAGGCAGTGCTAGAAGAGCCCATTACATTTGCAGAGATGTACAGGAGGAAGATGAGCAAGGACCTTGAGCTTGCCAGGCTCAAGAAGCTGGCCAAGGAGAAGGATTTGGAGATGGCCAAATTGGAGACCAAGCCTATTGAAGAGATATTTGCTTAGACAAGCTATATATATATATAGCTGACAGCTGTTGTCCTGCAGCTATATATTTGTTTCTTTTCGTGTTTGAGTTTTCTTCAATTTCACGATCAATGGGTTATGGGCTGTTCTTAATTAACCATCAATCATGTTTAATTCTCTCCATACCAAATTGCTAATATGTTAAAATAAGTTGATCGAGCCCATGTCTTACTTTTTTATCTTATATATATGATAATAGAGCATATTTGCTTTGGTAAATGAGGCTCATATTTGTCCAAACACTAACGAGGACAGATAAACTTCATCGGAATCTCTTACAATTATCTGCTTAATTGTAAGAATAGATAAATGTCAAGATTTCTAATTAAAGCGCTGTTCAGACAAATGGGCTAGAACAGTTTGATTGTTTGGGCATACAATTACAGGCAATTATGGGCCCAAAAAATTATAGGCAATTATGGGTGGCTCTTTAATACTTCGGCTCCAACTACTTTTTCATGCATTAGAGAGCACTAGAAGCAGATCCTATATAGCTCATTTTCTTTCTTGTGTTTAAAAAAAAATTCAAAAAAATTATAAAAATGCACCTACATCAAAATCTTTATATTTAACTCAAGGGGTAGCTACAATATTTTTCAAAACATTGAGAAATACAGTAGCTACTCAATGTTTTATTAAATTATAAACAATTCATTTTCTTTCCTCTCTCCTTCACACGTCCCCAAGTGTGTCTACCCCAAGTCTTGTCGGTCTTGTTTGACAGGCACTAACCTTAAAGTTGTCCGTAACTATTTCTCAATTTTTTTCGATTCTCAACGTTCTTAATATTTACATTACATCAATCAACTTTATGCTTTAATTTCAAGTCAATCAATTTTTACTTTCTCACGCATCAATCAATTTTTATTCCAATTTCAAATTACTAAACAGTTTCAAACTTCCAATCCAATACCAAACAGCTCCAAAGCTTACAATTCATTAAATGCAGGGACGAAGGCATGAATTTAGTTTATTTCGCGGGAGGGGTCGCAGTCATTGCGCGGGTAAAATTATTTTTTTAAAAAAAACCTAGATATTTAATATAATTAATGGAGTAGGTCATTGGCATCTTGCCATCTTGTGGACGTAAAGTAGCCAAGTATAGCTCATAATATACGTATAGCAGAAAATGAGAAGAGAAAGTAGATCTCCCAGTCGTCCTTGAATATTTGTTGGGACTTCTTGGTTTCCTGAGAGATATTTCAACTCAATTCAATGAGAAGCTTCATCCGTATTTAATGGCATTTTTTGTCCTGATCTGAAGTATTCTTTTTTTCTAAGGGTTTATTATTATTATTATTTTCTAGTGACGTTACTATCCTAATTAAGGATTAAGAATTTAATCAAATCAATATCTAATTAATAATATTATGTAGGACTGACAATTTTTTACACGATCCGTAAATTAGACTCAAAATCAATCGGACCTCATCCTAGCTATCAAGAAGAATAATGTAATCAAGCATAAATGTTCGTCCCAACATTAAAAGTTGAATTTTCAATGTTTTAGTTGCTTCAAAATACTGTCTTTTCGCATAGTCTATATAAAACACAAGAGTTCATGATTTTTCATAGACCTTGAGACCATTATTTAGTGAATTAAGAGATACCTCGTTTATTTACAAAAAAAAAAAAAAAGGGATACCTCGTTCATCCCTAGTTACATTTGGGCTGATAGCCCACTAAACAAATAACAAACTACTCTTAAGTAAAAATTAACGTAAAAGCCCAAAGTCTAGTAAATAATTAAAAGGGAAAACTAAATTCACCCTCTTTAACTACCATCATCGTTGTAATGTCCCTCCAATCTACTATTGAGATCGGAAAATCTCCCTTTGGCATCCAAAACGACGAAAATACCACAAGAAAAAAAAATTCAGAAAAACGAAAAATGGGCCAAAAGCTGAAGGGGCCCAAGCATTTTATGTTGTACGTTTTTGTTAGACTGGTTAACAGTTGTAATTGAATTGGGTTGAGTTATAAAGAGTTGGGCTATGTTCATTATAAATAAGCCCATACGCCAATTGTAAAGAGAAACTAGTTCACAAGAGTTAAGTCATTGTATTCGAGGATCTCTCCGGCTAACCTGTATGATGTAACTATTAAAATTAGCATTAGATTTATGATAAATTATTATTAAATTTTAATTTAATAATAATTTTGAAAAAAAAAAACGAAAAAAGATCATTCATTCTATACAACTCAAACTTATCATTCAAACTAGGGCTGAGCGTCGGTCGGTAAAGTCGGTTTCGGTAGAAAATTTTAACTTCCGCATTTCGAACCGACAAATTTGGTAAAATTGGTTAATTAACCAACTTATTCCACCAAATTTTATTTTATTTCGCATCTCGAACCGAATGGCGGTTGGTAAAATCGGTGAAGTTGGTGTTGGTAATGTCGGTATGTGGAAAAGTGGCAAATTTGTCGGTAAAGTCGGTCAAAAGTCGGTTCGGTTAAAAAACCCCTTCCGCCTACCAAACCGAAAAATTCGGAATAAAAAAAATCATGCTACCTACCGTCTACCATCTAGTCGGTAATAGTCTGTGTCGGTCGAAAGTTGGTCGAAAGTCGGTTAGTTGGTAATTTGCTCAATCCTAATTCAAACAACACTTAGAAAAGACAATTAGGTCTTTAAGGGGTAATTCAATCGGTTGTAGGTTACGTTTAATAAAGTGAATGTCACTAATTTGAATCACTCATTCCTCTTCCCTTGTGTGGACATGTCAAACAAAATAATAATAATTGGGTGTGTAACAAAGCTTACGTGGCTGTTGACGATCATGCATGCATGGATGGTGTTGGAAAGAAGCAACATATTACATATGCCCCTAGCTAATCTGGTCGGAGGATCCTATTGGAGGGAAAGGGTTATTCCGTAAATTGACTGCAAAGTCCAAATCCATTAATGTCGACGCCAGTACTCCAGTGGCAAAGACCAAAACTTCTCTTCACTATATGCATATTGGTCTCTTCTATCACGTACAATACAATTAGTCTTCCCTTGTGTTCACATTTGGAGGGCGTTCATGCAATTTTAATTGAAATTCAACCCGTTAACATCAAAACACGTGTTCCTTGAACTTTCTGACACATGTCTTAATTTTAATAAGTCTCATTCTAACTAATCTGAACTCGTCCCAAGTCATGTCTCTTTGCGCAAGTGAGATAAAAATTTGGTATATAACATTTCTCATAAAATTTTGTACTGCAAATTGTTCATATGCAGTGTGAAATGCAACTTGAGTCTTGCTTGTTTTCACACGTGGTAGGTAGTGATCATATATCAGCACAAGTACTGAAAGGTATATATATCCATTTAATCAATGTTTTATTATAAAGTTCTGATCACAGTTTGATGAGTTCTTTTATTTTTCACCATATATATATACACAAGCAAGCACCAACTATTGTAATTAAATTCGTTAACTTGGAAGACTTCCCGGCCTTTCCCTGTATTTTTCTGGGGGGAAAAAAAAAAAGAAAAAGAAAAAAGAGAAAAGAAGAATCGTTTTGGAAAAATCATTTGGAAGAAATGGACCGGCCACTTTGATGGCTCGCTAGTAGCTAGACAATGACCTGGTTTATCGGATTTGAATAGAGTGTAATTAACTACTTTGTTTTGAAAGAATCTCCTTCCTTTGTATCGTTTAGGCAACAAAAATTATCATTTGGAGGAAATGGACCACTTTGATGGCTAGAACACGACATATATGGTTTGTTCACTTGTTGGATATATAAGGATTTGGATATGGTACGTCCAATTACCCTTCTAATTTTGGTTTGATTAGTAGTGCTTTGTTGAACACATAATTTGAATTTCATTTAGCACACATGGGGGATAGTGAAAGAGTTGATTTTGATTTTTGATGACTATTCTCAAAAATTGATGTGAAGGGAAGAAAAGTCAAAGACTTGGCTCAGTAGAGCCTAGCTAGTGGTTTTAGAAACAGCGGCCATCTAAAAATCAATGGACAAACTTTTCTGTTCGGAGAAAAATTTCCACGAGTTTACTAAATTGATATTTGTTCTTAAAAATAAGGGAAAATCATTATTTCTGTCAATCAACTTCTGTCAAACAAGTTCGATAAGTCATACGATGAAAACAGTATACACGTCATGAATAGTATTAAGAGTAATACGGTTGACCGTCTAACTTAACGATATTGATTGACGAAATGAGAATTTTTATAACAAAACAGTAGTTTGATATGGTCATAATGTAAAATTGATAGTTGATGAAAAGAAATGGTCATTGTGTGGTAGTTCATAAAGAAAAATTAAAAATATACATGCACAAACTCAGTACATGAAGATTAATAATTCCTACTGCAAGAAAAATTATTGCTTCATTAATCAGAAAACTTAAGCTAGCCACATGTGACATGGTAAGCACAGGGCCGGCTCGACCACTAGGCGAGTGAGGCGCTCGCCTATGGCCCCTGGATTAATAAGGCCAAAAAAAAAAAAAAATTGCCCAATTGTTTTTTAATATATATTTTTAAAAAATTTATGGCCCATTTTTTTTAATAAGGCCCCAATTTTATTTTTTTTTAATAAAAACTTAAGGTCTCTAATCATGATAAGTAAGTAATTTAAAAAATGCCTCAATTTAATTAATAAGCTTACAGTAAAATAAAACCAATTAACCCGTAAAAGCAAATACCCTTATACTTAAAAAGGTGAATGGTTTTTTTCTTGTGGGTTTTTATGGTTTTTTGAAAAAAAATTTGGTGGGTATTATTTGAAATAGATGTATCAATAAGATAAGGATTCATAAAAAAAAATTTAAAAAAAAATGATTTTTTGTTTGTAATGTTTATTTTTGTACTTGATTTTCTTATGAGTTTTTGTCAATTTTTATAATGAATTTTTATTTATTTATTTATTTTTTTAAAAAAATAATATCATTTAAAAATTTCGTTTAAGCCTCATAAAACATTGAGCCAGCCCAGGGTAAGCATCCAGAAACCATGTTTAAGAACATCTCATGTCACTTATAAAAAAATTAAAAAATTAAAAAAGAAAAAAAAAGAACATCTCATGTTAAAAAATGGGGCAGTTTGTCCAAAATCAACTAATACGACAAAGGAAAAGAAGACAAATTTCTTTCCTTTCTCTGCTACAAAAGTCAGTCAGTGAAGTAGATAAAATGGTAGAGTGATAATTAAGGTTACCACGTCACATGTGGTAACAGGTCTTTGAAAGGTGACTAGCTAGGATGAACTTTCTTTGGGTCCCAGGGACAACAACTATTGCCACATGCTGAATTCGTCAAATCCATATGCCTTGTAGTTGCTGACCCTGTCAAAAGTGAAGTGTTCATCTTTCTCCTTTTTATTTTTTTATTATTTTTTAATTTCATTTCTTGAAATCTTTTTGTCTATTTAATTTTTTATTATTTTCCCCAGACAATATCTCAATGCAACTCGTTTAAGTTTGACGTAGGTCTTGACGTCTCGTGGACCTCGTCAAAAGGTTTTTTTATTATTATTATTTTTTTAAAAAAAAATTAAGAGGTTTTGATGTACGTAGTAATATACACGAATATTAACTTATTCTAAAAATTTTAATATATTAGTTTGGATGCAATTATATTATCCGTTAAATTATTTTTTATTTTAAAAGTTTAAGTAAATAAAAAATAATAAATTTAACAATTTGATTAATAATTTACAGCGGCTCTACTCTCTAATAAATAAGGCATATTACTTTTTTTTTTGTTTTTTTTTTTTAAAAGGCATATTACGGTTGAACTTAAAATCTTTGTTTCATGTTAGAGGGAAGTTTTCTCTCCTGGGAGAAAACGTAGAGAGAAAAAACCTGTGGGTTGCTCCCTCCTCATTTTTCCTCATCCTATTCCTCTCTTCTTTCCTTCCCCTCCCCTTTTAGGTTTTTCTTTTTTCTTCTTCCTTTATTTTTTTCAGGTTTTTTTTTTTTTTTTTCAACTAGTCCAATTGCTCTGGCCATCCGTTTGCTTATGCTAAGCTGCCTTTGTCCATCCTCCACCATGTTGTGTTGCTCTCTGCCTCCCTGGGATCAATTGAGCTTTAGATTTAGTTTTTCAAATCTAAATTTAGTCTCCTCAACTAGTTTCGCTCAGCTACACGTAAGCCCACCGTGCTCCTTGGCTCCTTAGCTACCCATCGGTACAAAACGACTCCATCTCGTCTACTATGTGCCTGCTAGTGCGCTTCACCTCCCTCACTCCAGTTGTTGTAGTTGTATGATGGTTCTTTTTATTGTTTTATTTTTTGGTTTTTTTGAATCAGGGTTGGAATTTTCCTTATATTTACTTTCATCAGCGATCTTTGGGGAAAAGATTTTTATCTTGACCTTTGGGTTGAGGATGATTAGTTTCGATGTGGGGTTTTACTCCCATAGCCAAGAAAATAAAAGTTGAGAATATAAGCTATCTATGTATTAGACTGAGTTTGCATGAAGCAGATTTGTTCTTTAACTGAAGTTTAGACATGAGTTAGCAAATATTGAAGTCATAATAGGACTTGATTGTAAGATTTTTATGTTTGTGTCTATGACGCTGTAACCTTATAACTTTATCTATCATTTATCAGAGCTTTATACCTTTAATTTTGTTCAATAACCGAATATAATCATATAAATAATACTTTAACATTATCAATTATCAACTTTCTTTATTTCTAGCTACTTTTCTTGTTTCGCCATGTACAAATATGAAGCATAATCCATATTATTTTTAAAGATCTTTTATGGTAGGATCGATTTTCCAAAAAATATTTTCTATAAAATATACTTGCGCCCTTATTTTGAGAAATTCAAATAAATGTACGAAGAGTTTTATTTTAAAAAATAAATAAATAAAAAATTAACAGGAAAAGGTAGTCGTGCGGCCATTCCGACCCACACAAGTGCGGCCAATCCAATTCTAATTAGGGTGGCTATATGACCTCTTATTTGTATGAAACTTATATGAGAGTGTTTTATGTTTTGAATGGTTTGATAATGAAATTGTTTTTAAAAGATATTTAACATTAATCATGGCATAGACTTATAGAAGACATTCTTTTATTTTAAAATGACAAAGACCCCATCATGGTATTGGTGGTAGTTTAATGACTAAAGAAAATTTTCAACAAGACAGGGTATGTTTGTGTGTACTAAAGTGTGAATTTGAATTTCCGTAATAGAGAATTCTCATATATGCCTAATTATTATTAGCCGCATTTAATTCCTATTGATGCTATAGTAAGGTTAGGTTATGATATGGCTCAGTCGAACTTGAGGAAGCGCATGTAGTTCATACCGTCTAGACCCTTCATGTGCGACTCTCAATGAATAAGTTCTACTATAATCACGTCAAATATAATAATAACAATTAATCTAAAAAATATGAGAGGGCTTTCACCTACTTAGGCGGGTGCCCAAATAATCTACTTAAGTTGCCAAAACACTAAAAAGAACAAGTAATATTACACACCCTCTTAATTCCACACTTTCAAATTTATACTCATTTTAAGAGTCCTTGACAAGAAATCGCCATTAAATATAATTTGACCATTCGCTATTAAATTTTAAATTAAATGATCATTTTAATACCACATTAGACCGCGTGAAATTAAAAATGTTCCGTCTAATTGGGGCGGTGGATATGATGATTAAGAACACCGATGGGACAATATTACCGGTCCAACTGTACTCTCTCTTTTTTGGGCCACATCACATATGGACCACGTGTACTAAAACGTGTTTCTTTTTCTCTTGGTAAAGCTCTTTATATATTACGTGTTCACACTGGTAAACATTTTATATTATATGCTCCATTGTGTACTTGGTAACATGTCTACCACAAAGTTTCAGAAAATTATGTACTTTATGTTCATAACTTTTATAATAATTTTACGCATTAAGTGATTAAATTAATTATTTTATTTCAAATGATAATTTAACATTGTGTATGAGATTATGTAATAAACCAGCACACCAATATCTTAAGTAGTTGGCTGCCATACACATACATAACAATATGCCAAAACTTTGGATATTTATCATTTATTAAAATGTTAATGAAAGTGTCCAAAATGGGCCGGGGATCTTTGTTAATTAAATAACGACATGCATTTATAAATCAACGACATGCGGTTTAAGAAAATCGTTGAAACCCAAAAGGGAGGCTTGAGGCCACCTATAGAGGATTGAGATCCGGTGTCATACTTAAGGTCGTTTTAGAAAAAAAGGAAGGTCAGTAGTTGTTGAAGACGGTGGCCACCCCCAATCAGTGGTTCAAGGTAGTTGCACCACCTCAAAGGCCTCAAGGTGGCCATCACAAAGAGTTTTGGGATCAGACCACTCAAAAAACCCAATGTAAAGCATGACATAGTGTAAATTATATTCATAAATTCATGACGGTTCTCATGGATTAACGACATACCATTTTCTTCAAAAGAGAGGGTATGTATACTAGCCATAGACCATAGTACCACACCTTAAGAATGTTTGTTAAGGTATTTGTGGAGTACTTTTTTTTTGTTATTTAAAAAAATAATATGAAAATATTTTTTTTTTTATATTTTGAAGAATGTTTTATGTTTTAACTTTTGAGTGTTTTGTCCGTGCATTTATTTTGAGATAATAAAATAAATGACATAAAACGAAAATGTTAGCAAATGTATAGCAAAGGGTTATGTTATAGAGGGAATTCTTTCAACACACTATATTAAACTAACATCTATCATTTGAGTATGTGTTCGTATGTGCATTTTTAATAAAGCACATGCATATATATAAAAAAAAACACATCATACACTAAAAACATACAGCAATTTAATATATTAAATTTTTAAAAATAGAGCTATGATTATGTTTTTCATAGCATGCTATATATGAAAATGTTTTGGGCTAGCAGGGGGTGAATCATAGACCCACAAGAAGTTTGAATAATCGCTGGAGAGCTGGTAGGCATGTGCTGGGGCATGAGATTATCGATTACTCGTGATTAAAAATTGGTTTAGTTTAACAATCCATAAAATGCCATGGTATTTGGCAGTAAAGTCGTTTTTTTCTTTTATTGTTTAAAGAAATGAAAAGATAAAGATGCTTTCTTCTTTGTTTTTTTCCCATTTTTAAATTTATTACCATAGTCAAGTCAAGGTCCTTGTTTTGATTTTCTCAATCTTTGTTTAGAAATATTATTAGCATGTTTTTTAAGAGTGGTTTTTTTCTTTTTCTTTTTTTGAGTAGAGCTATAAATCACACTTTAATTCTATTATCATCTCACTTTATTGATGTAACAGTGTTAATTAATTTTTGTAAAAAAAAAAAATGAGGCATGATAAAAATTTAGACATAACTTTTTGACACAACTTTGGTTCAACTTTTCTCTTTTATGACCATTTTATCTTAAAACAAAATAAAAAACTCTGAAGCAATAACATCTTATGTGGTTTGTTCCCAAGAAATAGTTCAATCGGTTGTAACCACGCTTAATGGAGTGGAGGTCACTAGTTCGAATCTCCATCCCCCTCTTATGTGGACATGTCAAAAAAAAAAAAAAAAATCTTTTGTGTGTGTTTTTTTTTTAATAAAAAAATGAACTTTTTCATCATAATAATGTCAATTGTTTTTAAAAAATGACTACTTTTACGAAGAATGATACCAATTTTTTTTATATAAAAAAGAACCCATTAAAAAAGGATCATATATATAGGATGTTCTTCAGATTTTAAAAAAAATAAAAATAAAAATTTAGTCAAAGTTGTACCATTATCATTTCTCATAATAAAAAACATCACATCATCAAAATTAAATAATTTTAGAGTAAAAGTGTGTCAACAGTACTTTTTTTGTTTTTAGACGTTTAAAGTCTTATAGGCAGGGGAGGCAAAATAGGTATTTATATACAGCTCGTTTACGATATGTGGGTATCTGTTATACGATTAACTTATACTTAGACACGATCCGTTTAGTTAAATGGGTAATCAGGTCTGACACAATTAAGACACGAAAATAACCAGATAATCCGATATGACCCGTTTAAAACAACTAGGTCTTATCGGGTAGACCCGACCCGACATGTTTAAAAAACTTAAAAAACTTTTTTTAAAAAAAAAAATGTAGTAATAATAATACTAATAACATTGTTAATTTAATTGTTAACTCGTTCAAATATCTTGTATATATATATATAAAATATATTACAAAAAATAGTTATATATATTTAAATCCATATAATAATAATTAAATAATATATGTTATATGGGTTATACTTAATTCAATAGCATTATATTATATGCATATTAAATAATATAATTATAAATATATAAGATCAATACTTAATCATAGTATTCGTGTACAATGATAATGTCATTTGTATAATATCAAATTAAGTAATTAACATTTGATTCAACAATGTGTTACTTATAACCACAATTAAAGTATTAATGTATTGTCATTGGAATTTATATGATTATATCACATGATCAATTGATCATTAAATCTTATGATTATCTAATAACAAATTATACATATATAATATGATATAAGTATACAAATTAATACAAATACAATAATTAACTAGAAACTTCATTCTCACTTCTAGTGTATGTTATAAGTCCAAATGTGTTATAAATTATAATTATACATATATATTGAATAATACAAATGTATAAGATTAATACTTAATCATAAGATTTAATGATAATTTAAATACTTAAGCATAGTATTCATGTACAAAGATAATATTATTCGTATAATATCAAATTAAGTAATTAACATTGGATTCAACAATGTGTTACTTTTAACCACAATTGAATTATTAATGTATTGTTATTAGAATTTATACGATTATATCACATGATTAATTGATCATTAAATCATATGATTATCTAATAATAATTATATAATGGAATTTATAAATTAAGCCAACCAAATTGACAAATTTTACATTTATTCCTAAATTATAATTATACACTAGGCTTAGGCCTTAGGGTTAGTTTAGTTTAGGAATTTTTTTTTTAAAAAAAAAACTTTTTTATATGTAAAAAAAAAAAAAAAAAAAAAGTTGAGCAGTAACCAGGTCTAGCAGGTACCCGGGTCTAGCGGGTAGACCCGCCAGGCACGAAAATTATCGGGTCTTAATCGGGTAGACCCGAACCCGATAAGCCCAAACCCATTACTTGTTTTTTTCATGTCGTTTTCGCGAATCGTGTCAAAATTGTCGGCACTTTATAGGTAACATTTTAGTTTTTTCAAAGTCTTTATCTTACTTTTCAAAAAGAAAAAAAAGTCTTTATCTTAACTTTCTTCGTTCTTTGCCTTGAAATCTACTTACAAGAGCGTATGTTCCGACAGATGGGAATATCCAAGAACAAACACTCCTTTCAAACCATACGTAAATTTTGTTTATATTTTCTAAACAATAATCATTGACTAATTAAAAACTTACGAGGATGCAATAATACAAATAAAATATTCGTAACTGAGAAACTTGTCAAACTTAACTTTTCCAAATTTTTATATAACTATGGTTTTAAATTTTCTTCTTAAAATTAAACGTGTCCAAGTGAATTAAAGTTGCTAGCTTTGACAAATCTACAGACTTATGTGACATTTCACCCACTGTTTTCAATTTTTTTTTTTTAATTCATTGATTTTTCTTAAAATGGAGTCAAGCTTTGCGAAACTTGACATTTATTTGAATTTAAACAAAAAATTTGGGACTAGTTGGCAATTCAAGAATTTTTTTTTTTTTTTTTTTTTTGACATATCCGCACAAAAATGAGAGAATAATTCGAACTAATAATATTCGCTTCATGAGATGTGGTTACAACCGATTGAACTATCTCTTAAGGACAATTCAAGAAAAAATTAAGCATGAATAAAATGCAAATATTATGTTAGAACGGTTTTTTTCTCGTGCCAACCAATTGGAACAAGTTAAGTAATTTTCTCTAAGAATAACATAACTTTTAAAATTATAAATTAATTAAAATTTAATAATAATTAATTACAAAATCAATTATAATTTTAAAAATCACATTATTACTTGAATAACACAAAATAGACATAATATGAATTTATAGGATTACTCGAGTCATAAAAGAGACAGAAATGCCTAAATTAGTAAAGGGGTTGGATAAAAAGAGGCAAAATAATAATAAATGATAGGATATAGGAGGAGGAGGAGGAGGAGACAAAAGCATGTTGGCTGCTTTTTATAACGGATTCTTGATCCATAACCATCTGCCACGTATTGTTTCTTCCTTTGAGATTTTCCTTGCAATGAATATCCCACATCGATCCCACGATCCCCCTCAAGCTATTGCCTTCATGTCGTGAATTATGGGGGCAGTTAATGACCATGGGAAGGGATACTGTGTAGTGCTGCCTGCCGGATCCGGATTCCCGACAATTCTGAAAAATTGTCCATCAATTTTTCTTCAAATTTTAGCCATTTGCTTTCATCCAACGACCTCAAACTTGTCACGTGTCCCACATAATATAAATGATAAAATATTATTTATATTTAAAAAATAAATATAAAATTAATTAATTAATTAATTTTTTAAAAAAATATGGGGTGATTGAGCCACCCCAGCTCAGTCATGGGGGTGGCTTTGGCCACACCCTGGGGCCAAAAAAAAAAAAAAAAAAGTTTGGCCAAGGGGGTGACTTCGGCCACCCCCATGGTTGAGCTGGGGTGGCCGGCCACCCCCATGGGGAAAATGGGGTGGCCGAACCACCCCATATTTTTAAAAATTTTAATTTATTTTTTTATTAATTTATTTTTTAAATATAAATAATATTTTATATTAAGTGGGACACGTGGCAGGTTTGAGGCCGTTGGATGAAAGCAAAGGCTAAGATTTGAAGAAAAACTGATGGGCAATTCTTTCCATTATTGTCGGGATCTTGATCCTTGCCTAGCTTAGTGTTCTCGGAACACTGGGACATGGACCAAAATGCCTCTTGGAAGGGATGAGCTTTTGACCCAATGACCTAAGTATAGGTGAAAACTCGGTTGCCGCTTATTAACCAAAATGCCTATCGGAAGGGATGAGCTTTTGACCCACGAACCCAATTAAGGTTGAAAACCCAGTCCCAATTATTAGCCAAAACCGACAACTAGAACCAGAGTACTCGGTTTTTTATTATAAAAATTGGAACGGGGATTGGGTACCCGGTTAAGGACAGTGTTTTCCTCCAAACTGAGTTAGAGGAATCTCCTCTAACCTAATTTGTAAAAGTGACACGTGTCCATTTTTTTAATAACATGTGAGATGCACATGAGTTTTAATATTATTTATTCCAACTTTATCCCTATTATTAAAAAAAATGTGCATCTCATATGTTCAAGGGACACATGTCATTTTTACAGATTAGGTTGGAGGAGATTCATATAATAACCATCTGGTTCCGGTTGGTATCCGATTATTCGGACCGGGTAACCGGTTTTTTAAATTTTTTTGCATTTTGGATTTATTTTAGGTATTGGGCCTAATTTTTAGGCTTAATTTAACCATCTTGTGCCCTTTTTTTTTTATAAAAAAAAAACAATTAGCCTAGAGTAAAAAAATAATAATAAATGAAGAAGAGAACTAGATAAGTGATTTACAATTTTTGTGAACCCTAGAGTAAAAAAAACAATAAATATATTAAATTTGAAAATATATATATTATATATATATTCGGTTACCCGATTATCCAGTTATAACCGGATATTTAAAAACTCCAAAACCGATAACCGAAACCAAGCACCCCAATTACCGGTTTTCGTAAAATTGTAACACTCTCTTACATGGATATTTGACTGAAAATATTTCCATTAGCTGTACTTTTACGATTAAAATTAACTTAATTAAAAATTATTTTTTATTTATTAATTTTTGTTAAAACCAATTTGCACTTAGCTGGTCCCACCCACCAACTGAGGAGGGGCCAGGGCAATTGCACGTAATTAATTTGAAAATGACATTCAGATCTGACTTTTGATTTTTGAATCTACCCAGTGACCAAGTCAACACTGGACTCCCAGTTATTTCCTGTTTCACACACCACTCACCGCTGCTAAATGCTAATTAATATTTAAGTCGGCAGAAAATAATTAAAAGAGTTATAACTTCTGAGTAATAATAGGGAAATTAATCTGTCTACCTAATTAAAACAAGCATATTCTTTAACTTATAAATATCTTTGTATTTTTAATTTTATAAAAATACATATGAGAATTATATAAATTAATTTAATATATTTATCCAAGTTGATGAAAAACTTTGTCCTATTAGTTAAGATTTGCAACTAGTCGGGCATAGTAGGGATGTCGTCTTTTTCATGCTCTTTCGTGCATGTGGACGCTGTCAATTTCCCACCAAGTGTCGACGTAATTTCCCTGGCGAGCTTATAAATATTATTTACTAATTAACCAAGCAATGATTTTATTATTTAAAATGTGACCATTAAGATTAGTTTCGTTTTTTTTCTTCTAATAGTTTCGTGTTTGAGTTGGTCGCAAGCCACTCTTTCTTTTCCCTTGGCTTTTAAAAATTGCTTGTTCCCTTTATCACGTCGATAATGTTTGTAAATTGAAATTACCGGCCAATTGTATATATTAATATAAAGTAATTTTATAAGTTTTTTTTGTCTTTTTTTAAAAATGATTTGACTATTAAAATCGTTATTTGATTAAAATTCAGTTATGATCAATCAGAAGTCTAATGATAATTTTAATAATTACATTATTTTTTGATGAACTCAAAAACGACACAAAATAGACTTGTAACATTACTTATTAATATATATTGAAAACTCTTCTTCCTCCTCTATTTCTTGGCCTGTCTTATGGGTGTTCATATATTTTAGAGTTGCACGTAAAATGATTAATCAAAAGCTTAAAGAATGTGCATGTCCATTCGATTCTCTAATTCAAATGTTTTTTTAATATATAAATTATTTTATGTTTTCTTTTTCTTTTTCTTTATTTATTTTTCTCTTAATAAAGAGAAATAATATATAATTGGATATATAGTGCATTTAAAAAGTCATTAATTAGTTTCAATAAAAATGTATATATATATAATATTGTCTACGGCCAAAAAGAAAAACAGAAGTGCATTCAACTTCTGGGAAACTCGTTCTTGATAATTGAAATAAAATACTAAGCACTAAGGATATGGAATTATGGAGTAGTACTGATCTCCAATAACGACAATATTGTTAGCCTAATCGTGACGGCGGCGTTTCATCATCATCACTTCATATATAAAACACATATATTTAACTTTGAAGTTAATTTTCAATAAAATAACATTATTTTTGTCGTGTGTTAGTATGTACGTAACTAAAAATTCTTATAAAAAAATTTAGCGATTGACATGACTCCAATCACATGCTAATATTTATCAACAAGTTATAGAAGAACCGTAAATAAAAGAGAACTTTCAAATAACAAAATATATGGATTTGACTATTATATATAATCGATGTAAGCATATAATATATAGTATATGATCATATAATCAATCGCCATCAATAGGCATAAGTCATCATGTAATATAATTTGTAACTTCTCTAGCTTAGAAATTTTTCATTTTTTTTTTTTTAATACAGTGGAAGAAAAGTATAAGGAAATTCAGTTTGATATTAAGGAATGAGCAGAAAAAGCATTAAAGCTTATTAAGGAAATTCTGCATGCATTTGGATTAGTGTTGTGGAAGTTGATATCAATTGGGGGAGTGGCTCACTGGATTGAGATTGATCAAAAGGCTCATAATGAGCCACATAATCAAGAAAAAAAAGGTTAATAATTGGTTTTTTATCATGAGTGGTCGGACCATGCTAAAGCCACCATTTTGTTGACCTTTTCTACTTGTTGATGTGGCAGGTTAGCTTTAGCCATTTGTATACTTCTTGATTTTATTACATTAATTAAGTGAAAGAGCTTTGAATAAAAAACTAACACATGACATTATCAACCACTACCACAATCACTTTTGTTTGCTCCTAATGTACTTCGCCGTCTGAAACCTCAACCATGTTGTTTCTCCTATTACGACAACGAAGATCCAACTCCTCTATTTGGGTACTCCTATGTCGGGTTTTTGTTCATATCTGTCAATAAGATTGATTCCGGTGAGAACCAACTTAACACCACAAATAAACTCAACAAACAAACTGTCAAACAAATCACGAGTACAATCCAAATGTAGCGTTACTGACAACATTAACACCTCGATGATCATAAACTTTAAGTATGACACAACGACAATAATATAGTGTCGTTGGATGGTGTGTTGAGACAACTTGCCAGTTGCCACACACTCTCATTGCCAAGTGAACGGTGACGAGACTTTGGTGGTCTCCGTAGATGTTAGCACCTCTTCTTTGACCTCAAAGGTTGAGTTGACCTTGAGTCCATTAATGATCTGACGTGGATGGAACAACGGCGATTCAACGGTGGCATTGGAGTTAGTAAGAAGGGTGTAGCTTGTAAGTGATGAGAGATTCAATGTGAATATTGGATTAAAAATATTCTATATTAGTTTGAATCCTCGGATTTCATTTAGGAAAATATGGTAATTTTATGCCATAAATAACAAGATATATATATTTTTTGGCTAGAGCCATAAATAGGAGTTAACTCAACTAGAGGCTAGCGCTTCCTCTTAAGTGAAGATATTGAGTAATTTTATAAGTCACTCTTTTATCCTTCTTGTGTCACTTTATGAATGAAGTGACTTTTTTTTTTTTTTTTGACATGTCCACACAAAGGTAGGGGGAGGGGGGATTCGAACTTGTAACCTCCGCTTCATAAGGAAATTTATAATTTTCTTATAAATTTATAATGAATGAAGTGACTTTTAAAATTATAATTTTATCAAAATTTAATAATAATCAAAATGATGATTTTAGAAACCACGTTATTTTTAGAATGACTTATAAGATTACTCAAAGATATGTCAAAGTATTAGTCGGTAAAATAGTCAAATGTACATAGAAAAATCTACCTAAAAAAACTGAAAAAAGATTATAAATTTATAAAGTAATAAAGAAAACAACTTGATGGAGTGATAAATCCCATAAAAGCTAGCTAAGAGCATTCACAATGGAATAGCTAAATGTCATTTTTATCTAAAATAGCTCGTTAAAATGATAAAATATCCTCTACATTGGATAAGCTAAAAAAAATGTAGAATAAATTTTTTGTTAAATGAGCTAAAAAAAAAGCTACATGTAGCGGCAATATTGAAAAAGCTATTTTCCTACATTTTCTCACACGTCTGTTTTTTTCTCCCACTATCTCTCACAAAATTTTCTTCCCACGTTTTTTTTATTGTTTCTCTCACCTGTTTTCTCTTTTTTCAAAATTTTCTCCTACTATTTCTCTTTCACATCTCATTTTTTCCAAAATTTTCTCCTATTATTTCTCTCTCCACATCACTTTTTTCTCAAAAGTTGAAAAATAAGATATTAAGAAAAATACAATCATTATAAAAAATAAAAAAATAATCAAAATTAAATGATATAGATAAAAATATAACTAATCGGATGTAGGAAGTCCTTAAAAAGTTATTAGCTAAACTAGATAAATTGAGTTTTGAGGAGCTATTTTACATAAAAAATTAGCTCATCCATTGTGAATGCCCTAAGAGACAACTAAATGAAAAAATTCCTTAATTATGCTATGTATAAATAAGGAGCTTGGGCAACACTTTGTATCCTTCTGCGGCTCTATTCCTATTCCCATATCATCCTCTTTTGGCCCCCATTTCTATTCACCAACTTTCCCCCCTTAAGTTTGGAATGAATATGGATAATTACTCCTTTGTACATTTCTTCTTAATATTTTACAATTTTTACCGTCCAACATTTTGTTAATGGTTGAAACGTCAGAGAATCAATTTTACAGTTTTCTCCAATCGTTTTTGGTAATTACACATTTGTACAGTAATTTCAATAGTTTTTTTAAAACTCAATTTATTAAATTAATATTTATCTTAAAGTAAAAAATTATTACGTGCATTTTACCATTCGAAGGAGCTTAGTAGGATTGATTAGGCACAAACTCAAAAAGGATTGGCAAACAAAAAATTATTAATTATTTTGGGAAATTCTTAATCTTCTCCGTCCAAAAAAACAAAATAAATAAATTAGACCAGGTGAGCTTCTGAGCCCTCTTTTCACATCTCTTCCTCTCTCTCTCTCTGTCTTACATTCTTCGAAAGTCTCTCTTTTTGACCACCCTCTCTTTCTTGCCTTCTTCCTCCTATCTGCTCCAACCTTTCCTATCTGCTATCCCCTCATTCACTCTCTATCTATATCTCTCTGTGCTAATAAATGTTTGCCAGTATATATTCAAGTCCTTGGCCATGGCTTTGATCCGTCAAACCCTCTAGGAAACTCTGTTTCTCTTTCTGTATATCTGTTTTCCAATCATGGGTGCTTGCATTTCTACCAACAGAGTCTGGGGCTCTAATAGCACCACCAACAACAACACGGTCAATCACAACCGTAAAGAGAGCACCAACCCGCAAACGAAAATAATCGCAGCGAAGAAACAAGAGGCTCCCACCGATCAGCAGCAGAGCAAGGCGAACGAGAGGAGGTCTCATCAGCTGAGGCCCAAGGACAAGCCCTCTACGCGGCGGCAGTGCGGGGTGATCCCCTGTGGGAAGCGCACGGACTTCGGGTACGCCAAGGATTTCACCAGTTGCTACACGATTGGGAAGCTGTTGGGACACGGCCAGTTCGGGTACACCTACGTTGCCACCGACAAGGCTAGTGGGGATCGAGTCGCGGTGAAGAGGATCGAGAAGAATAAGGTATTGGCTTCTTTTGTGTTTTTTTATTTTTTCGCGTGTTGGGTATTTTGATTCCGGGTCAATTTGTGGGATTTGCTGGTCTTTGTGGCCTCATTTGACTGTATCTGAATTTGGGTGGATTTTTTTTTTTTTTTAATGTGAATTTTGGTTTTTGAATGCACATAGTATTAGGATTTCAATTTGGGTGTTGTTTGGTCAATGGGGTCTGTGACAAATTTGGGATAGGAAGTCGGAGGCTTTTTGTGATTGGGGATTCCAGAGCTTGATCGCGGATTGGAAAAGATGGTTTTGGTCCCAATATTTCTGGAGGGCCTTTTTCCTTTTGCTATGGAGACCTTGCTTACCCAGTTGGGTTTTACGTTGACTTGTCTTTTGCATGGAAATCAATCTTTGGAGTCATGTCGTTTTGCATTCATCTGTGTTTTCTGT
This sequence comes from Carpinus fangiana, assembly GCA_006937295.1. NCBI lineage: Eukaryota > Viridiplantae > Streptophyta > Magnoliopsida > Fagales > Betulaceae > Carpinus > Carpinus fangiana. The sequence goes on from CM017322.1 coordinate 40,605,440, forward strand.
TGCCTAGAAGATCGATTTTACCGTCTATAAAGGTTTGGCAATCCCCATGGACCTCTGGAGGATATGTCGATTTATTGCTCATATGCCTAATGAGTGATAACCCATTCGAAGGATTGTTTCTATTCATAATAGGTCAAGGGAGTTTTCTCGGTTTGACAGCTCTGATGGGCTTAGTCTCAGAATGATAAGGATAATAACAGTTTGCAGTATCACATGTTTTGCAAGTAGTAAATTCATGGGATTATTTTCCAAACTTACTTCAGGTTGATTCTCTTCTTCTCAAGGCCTTTTAGGTGAGAGATAATTGTTGTACATTCTTATTTGATTCTGTGAAATGGGGTCCTAGGACTACTACAGATGGTCATGGAAACAAAATGAAACGAATATAAGAATAAATAGCTTTTGGTATCTTTAATTCTGCAGAACTTTTGTCCTTCCCCCTTTTCTTTTGATAAATATTTTTAATAAAATTTCCAAAAAAAAAACCTTGAATCTGGTGGCAGATGGTTCTTCCTATTGCCGTTGAGGATGTGAAGCGAGAAGTCAAGATTTTGGAAGCCCTTACAGGCCATGAGAATGTGGTTCAGTTTCACAATGCGTTTGAGGATGATTCTTATGTGTATATAGTAATGGAGTAAGTTTAGCTTTATGACCTTCCTTTCAAGCTATTCCCTTTTTTTTTTTCGGTTCACTTAATTGCAATGTCTTTTTTTTTTTTTTTTTTGCTTGCTTGACCTTCGTTTGTTAGAGAAAGTTTTGCACTTCTTCTTGGCTCTTTTAACTTTCTATTATATTCTTTCATAATTCTCCATTCTGTCCATATTTTGAACTTGTGTCTTTTCTTTGGTCTGATATCAGGTTATGTGAGGGTGGTGAATTGCTGGATCGGATATTGGCCAAGTAAGACTTGTTAAGTCAATTGGTATAATTCATTAGTCCTACCTGCAGTGGCTGCTCTGTAATGTGTATATCTGGTCCAAGATTGGTTGCAATATTTACTGCTGGATGAAATATTGCCATTTTATTATTTTTTGTATTTAGATTAATCATTAAAAAACTAACACTTCTGCTTGGTTTACCGAACTCAGGAAGGACAGCCGTTATTCTGAGAAAGATGCAGCAGTAGTTGTACGGCAAATGCTCAAAGTTGCAGCTAAATGTCATTTACATGGGTTGGTACACCGAGACATGAAACCAGAGGTATAACAAGCTTCATAACAGGCATGGCTTGTACAGCTTCCTAGCTGGACTCAGCTGGACATTTATTTTTCAAATCCAATGGCAATTGTAGGTTAATCACCTAATCAAACAAGTCACAGTTTTTGACACTGGTTCCCTTGTATTCTTTGCATGTAGAATTTTCTTTTTAAGTCGACTAGAGAAGATTCACCTCTGAAGGCCACAGATTTTGGGTTGTCAGATTTCATTAATCCAGGCAAGTAGAACTTCTATTATGAGATTCGATCATTTTCAGTGTCTAGTTATATTTTTCCAACTAGGCCTTTTTGTTAATTTGAAGATGTTGCTCTACATGTATTCCTGGCCATTAATAATTTTATACCTCTAAAGCCGTATAATTACAAAAATTGCAGGAAAGAAGTTTCATGATATTGTTGGCAGTGCATACTATGTTGCTCCTGAAGTATTGAGACGCAAGTCAGGACCAGAATCGGATGTCTGGAGTATTGGTGTGATTACCTACATTTTGCTCTGTGGGAGGCGCCCCTTCTGGGATAAAACTGAAGATGGTATATTTAAGGAGGTTGACTACAAGCTTCATTTAAACTGTTATTTTCTTCTTTTTCTTTTTATCAGTGAGACAAGTCTTTATAGAAAAGTGGACAACACCGAAAAAGAAAAAAAAAAAATGAACTGTCTTTTTCCTAATTAAACAAAGTTACATTTTGTGGGATGTCAGTTCATAATGTCTATATATTAAAGGGCTATCGCCCAGTGTCTAAGCAGGGTTTGTTTTCGTTGTATTCCTTAGTCTTATCTTATTGTCTAACATTTGCAGGTCTTAAAAAACAAGCCTGATTTTCGCCGCAAACCGTGGCCAAGCATAAGCAACAGTGCTAAAGATTTTGTGAAGAAGTTACTTGTGAAGGATCCTCGGGCAAGACTAACTGCTGCTCAGGCCCTATGTATGTATCCAGTTCTTCCCTCTTTAGTAATTTCTTAGTGCTGTATATTATTAAATCGCCACTTGTTCAAAAAGCCTAAATTGATAGGAAAAGATGAATTTAATAATTTATATTCTAACACTTCTCCTTATATGTGCGATCAAACTCTTTCTTAATAAGTGATGCTTTACACATTAAATGTCTAATTGAAATGAGAGAAAAATCACAGACAAGGTGATGATTTAATATATCAAAACACATGTCTTAACTCCTAAGTTGGCACCTTGTCTTAAGCTATTAGAATAGGTGGTGATTTAATATAAGTCGAATGGTCAACCGTACTGTTCATGATACCATTCATGACACTGTTCACGATTGACAACACTGTTCACGATACTATTCACAGGTACTGTTCACCGACTTAACGACTTTGACTGACGGAATGGGGTTTTGGTAACGAAATAGTAGTTCATGGGGGGTGTAATGTAAAGTTGGTAGTTCATGGGGAAAAATAGTAATCACGTGGTAGTTCATAGGGGGAAAGGATAATTTCCCCCTTTTCCTTTGGTTTTATTCTTATTTCTAAATTTTGGTTGCTGAGGCCAATGGTCAAACTGTGTTATGTTCTTCCTGAATTTTCTTCTCATAGAAACTTAAAAGAAAACATATATTTTTTTGGGGGGGAATGAGGGGAGGGTTAGCTCTTCTGATTGTTTTCAAAAATTTCAGCACATCCCTGGGTTAGAGAAGGAGGAAACGCATCAGAGATCCCTATCGATATATCTGTTCTGAGTAACATGCGACAATTTGTGAGATACAGTCGTTTGAAACAGTTCGCTTTGAGGGTGAGATTTCCTTTAAAAAGGTTCTTTTATGGCAGAAAGCAAGTAGTTTTTTTTTCTTCATTCATTTCTTTTCTGAATAATTGATTGCCTTGCAGGCATTGGCTAGCACTCTTGATGAAGCAGAGCTTTCTGATCTTAAAGATCAATTTGATGCCATTGATGTGGATAAAAATGGTTCTATTAGTCTAGATGAAATGAGACAGGTAAAAGTTATCCTTCACATTCAACTTGGTTTGCTTTTTGGCACCCCTCTCTCTCTCCTTCCATTATTATCATTTTTCTGCTTCTTCTTTTTTTATTTCCTAACAAAGATGGTTTTCATGCAGGCCCTTGCTAAAGATCTCCCTTGGAAGTTGAAAGACTCACGTGTCTCAGAGATTCTAACTGCGGTGAGCATTTCCCCCATTAGATGGGAAATAAGAAACTATCAGGCTACTCTAACCCACGTTCGGCAATCCAACATCTACACATAATAAATGTACTTCTCTTTGGCTTGTGAATACAGTTACTTTTAAACTATAATGGAGTCTTTTGTCGATGCAGATTGATAGCAATACAGATGGCCTTGTTGATTTCACTGAGTTTGTAGCAGCCACTCTGCATGTGCATCAAATGGAGGAGCATGACTCTGAGAAGTGGCAGCAGCGGTCACAAGCTGCTTTTGAGAAATTCGACATAGATAAAGATGGGTTTATTACTCCAGAGGAACTGAGAATGGTCAGTGTTATATATTTGCACTGAAAGCCACCCTTATTGAGCTTTATGTACTCATTAAATAAATTGTTCTCAGCATTACAATGACATTCCCTGTACTGAAATTACTTCATTGCATTGTAGCACACGGGCTTGAGAGGCTCCCTTGACCCACTTCTTGAGGAGGCTGATATTGACAAAGATGGGAAAATAAGTCTATCCGAATTCCGCCGACTTTTAAGAACTGCAAGCATTAGTTCGCGAAATGTGACTAGCCCAGCTGCACATCGAGCTTCCCGGAAGATATAAATCAAAACCTAAGTTTCAAACATTCAGAGAAGTGAGAGATCGAGGCCAAGAGGGGTGGAGTTTCTTCCTCAGATTTCATTTACTTAAAAGTTTATACTTCAATCCGTGAGATGCCCTTGTCTACTTCCATCACCATTCCGTGGATCTCCTTAAACTCAAGTTTTAATGATGGGATTCTGGATGGGATTGTGAATACGTTAAACCCCAGAGGTGTTTGATATAGAGTTGTTTTGGATCTGCATGAAGGATGGTTCCAGGTATGATGGTCATATTAGTAGTGTTCATCCTTTCGGAGAATTCGTGGTATCCTCCTGGTCATGCCCTACAAATTGTAATGTGTGACTATGTGAATGGTAAATCCCTCGGTTAGAATTCATTCGTGTTTATAATATGTTCTTCAAAGTCCTCTCCTCCATTCATCCCAAAAAAAAAAAATAGAAAAGAAAAAAATCTGTTCTTCCAATATCTTTTCAGTCTCTTGAATTGCTTGTACTCGTTGTGACATTATATTTAAAACTTAAATACTCATGCATCTCTCTTACATATTTGATAGTTGGTGCTTATATTTTGGCTAGCTACAGAATTTTTGGACATGATCCATGAACTCAAAACAAAATTAGCCGGTTATGGTCGAAGAATTTGACCTGTTAAATAAATAGGTTAAGTTTTTATTTATTTATATAGTCTTATATTTATGTCTACTTCAGCTCTACATATAACATTTAAGGTTGGTAACTTCTTATAAGACTTGTGAACATATATAAATACAACACAAAATTAATAAAATTAATGAATTACTATTGAAAGAATATTTGTTGGAAAAGTAATAATATCATTTAGCGGCCAATAGCTGGCTTGATGGCATGACATGATGGTACATAATATCTTAAAAGCGAAAGTGAAGGCTGGCATCCAAGTCTCGTGAAATGTGGACCATCCATTTTCCTTGGTTCACCTAAAAAATTCATCAGCCCATTTCCTTTTGATGGTGACATATTTGACATCTTGCAGTTGTATGGGCAAGTTGGGATTGTGCCGTTCAAATGGACAGAGTTTTAGAAGTAATATTATCTGTCAAAAATGCACGTGAGTTTAACAGAACAGATATATAAGCATTAAAAAGGAAAACTTTGTTCCATACCAATTTGGATGGGACACATAAGCATTAGCATTGTACTTGCCAAAGCTTTCTTGGCTGGCCGTGTGGCAGATTTGGGTAAAAAAATCTGCTTAGTTACTAATTTGGTGAGCGGTCTACACTCATCAAACATTATATATATATATATATATATAGGGGTTTGCTAGGAGTTCTCTCCATAGTCTTCTCCTGGCGTTCTCACAATCTACATAGAACATGATTTAAGAAAAAATAAAATTGTAGTACTATTTTTTTTTTCTAACAGATCATTTTTTATGAGTTAATAATTAGATTCAAAACTAAAACTTGTTTTTGGATTCAAAACTAAAACCTAAGGGTAGAAGGTTAATCCTTTAGGGATGGTATCACCAAAAATGAAGTTGATCATCCTAAATTTAGTGTTAATACCTCAATTTTGGTACTAATGCCTCAAATTTGGTGCTAATACCTCACATTTGGTGCCAATGCCTTAAAAAAACGTTAGTGGAAGCCACTACAATTTTATATTTTCTTAAATCATGTTTTACGTACGACTGGGATAACGCCAGGAGAACCTACGGGGAGAACCCCTAGCATTTTCCATATATATATATATGGGTAGTGATAATTGTAATGCTGGCGCGAGTAAACAGTCACTCACGCCAGCTTATTTTATAATTTAATATTATTAAAATTCATAATATTTTTTAATAATATTAAATTGTAAAATAAGCTAGCGTGAGTGATTGTTCACTCACGCCAGCATTACAACTATCACTACCCTATATATATATGAAAAAAAATATAAAAAACCTCTCAAACTATTAGTCGTTTACAATTTAGCCCCATAATGTTCAAAAAGTAATAAAGTAGCCTTCCAAACTACCAAAATGCAACAAAAAGGTCATTTATTTTTTTATATTCTTATAATACCCATATTCTTTTAACAAATAAAATATTAAACTAATCGTAAAAAAAAACCTAACAAAAAAAACAATAATGGGGGTGAATATTTATTTATTCCAAAAACTTTTTTTTTTTTTATTTACTAGCCCATTGTTTTTTTTTGTATTTTTTAAAAAATTGTTTAGTTTTTTTTTTACAATTATTTTATTATTTTATTTGTTAAAAGAATATGGGTATTATAGGAATGTAAAAAAATAAGTGGCTTTTTTGTTACATTTTGGCAGTTTGGAGGGTTACTTTATTATCTTTTGAACATTGAGAGACTAAATTATAAACGGCTGTTACTTTAGAGGGTTGTTTTATATTTTTCCCATGAGTTTTTGGTTTTTTGTTAAAAAAAAAAAAATTCGGTTGGGTTAGGATGGTAACTCATTGAAGGTTATTACGAGCATTCACATCTAACTCAATATATTTTTTTGGGAAAAATGTAAAAAAGCCCCCTAAACTACCAGTCGTTTACAATTTAGCCCCCCAATGTTCAAAAAGTAATAAAGTCCCCCCCAAACTACCAAAATTTTACAAAAAGGCCACTTATTTTTTTATATTCCTATAATCNATCAATCTTTGGAGTCATGTCGTTTTGCATTCATCTGTGTTTTCTGTTGCCTAGAAGATCGATTTTACCGTCTATAAAGGTTTGGCAATCCCCATGGACCTCTGGAGGATATGTCGATTTATTGCTCATATGCCTAATGAGTGATAACCCATTCGAAGGATTGTTTCTATTCATAATAGGTCAAGGGAGTTTTCTCGGTTTGACAGCTCTGATGGGCTTAGTCTCAGAATGATAAGGATAATAACAGTTTGCAGTATCACATGTTTTGCAAGTAGTAAATTCATGGGATTATTTTCCAAACTTACTTCAGGTTGATTCTCTTCTTCTCAAGGCCTTTTAGGTGAGAGATAATTGTTGTACATTCTTATTTGATTCTGTGAAATGGGGTCCTAGGACTACTACTGATGGTCATGGAAACAAAATGAAACGAATATAAGAATAAATAGCTTTTGGTATCTTTAATTCTGCAGAACTTTTGTCCTTCCCCCTTTTCTGGGCCGGGCCAATTTCAATTGAGCCACCTATTAAGACATAACATAAACGTACAAGTCTAAGCTCGCCTGACCAAGAGGTCGGGCCTGGTTTTTTAGCCCAAATCCTGTCTTAATTTGCATAAACACCTATCTGAGCCTGGCCTGAAAATTTAGCTAGGCCCGAAAAAGGACAAATTTGTGCCACGCAAGGAAACTTGTGATTGATCATTATTGAATTTTGATCGAATAACAATTTTAAGAGCCACATCATTTTTCAAGGGATACAAAGTGACACAAGAAAAACTTCTAAAATTACTCGAACTCGGCACCTTGGACTGTTTGGACAAATAAGCCCCATCAAGAAGCCCTCTCTCATTAGGGGTTGGGGCAGGCTGTAATTTAGCCGGTGAATTACAGTTAACCTCAATCCATTTTTTTCGATCTTCAGCGAAATACAGTTTAATTATTTTGTATTTGAAGAAGTTTTGATTTTCACATAGTTTGTGTAAACCGTTGAATATTATATCTTAGTCTATTACAAAAATATGCATATATGACGTTGAAAAATTAAGAATCCGTTATAACTTATAAAAATATAGAACTTTGTTATATTCAGCATTAGCCCTCCATTATGTAAGTTGTTAAACGTTTCCGAAAAGTGGCAATTTAGATAACATTCTTAAAGAATTTTGAATCTGTGATAGTTGTAGTGCTTACATTAAAAAATAAATAAATAAGTGTTGTTATTGTAGACTACTAATATTTCAAATAAGTGGAGCATGCACGACGAGGAAGATGGTGTAAAGTGAGGGCTTTCACGTGTCCTGGTCTTCTAATTTATTAAAAAAATATGTATTTCTCACATACTATGAATACATGAAGTAATTCTATAAGTTACAATCACGTCCCTCTTGTGTCACTCCAAGAATGAGATAACTTTTAAAAACACAATTTGATCAAAACGATCAAACATATGCTCAATGGTGATTTTATAAGCCACATTATTCATAGAATTAATGGCGGAGCCACGTTGGTGGTTGGGGGCACCCCCAAAGATTTTTTTTAATTTTATTTTCTTTTTTTGGCTACTTGTTGGCACATGGCAGCCCAATTTTTTTATTTTTTCCTGCTCCGTGGCCCCCCAATCTATTAAAAAATTATATATTTTTTTTATCCTTCCCTTTCTTACGTTTCTTATGAGTTCTCTCCCTTTCTCTTCTCTCTCTCTCTCTCTCCCTCAGTCCCTCTCAAACTCTCTCTCTTTGACGCTCCAGTGTTAATTTTATGCATTTAACTTTAATTTTTGTGTGAATTATTAAATTTTTAGGGTGAAAACAAATTTTAAGACATTAAACAAAATTTTGGCGACACTCCCAATATGTATAGTTTGGCTCCGCCACTGCATGGAATGATACAAAAATAACTTTTAGCATTATTCGGTCATATGTTACTTTTTAAAACTTAGTTTGTATGAAATTTCTATCGGTTTTCTTATAAAACTCACCTTACCCAAGAAGCGAACAGACCGTCCAAAACATACTAAAAAAAGAGTATTTTCTTTCACATTTGTTTGCTGAAATTACAGACAACAAAATTGTTAGAAAGCCTCTTGGTATATGCACTAACCTTTGCAAATTATGAGAAAGTGAGGTTAAGATGGGGACACCCAAAAGGGCAAAATACAATTTTTGCTTTGTCTTGGTGTGGTTGTGCATACCAATCATTGGGCGCTCAAAAACTCCCTCTCTATCTCACCCAAGGGGTGGATGAATAGCAAGCTAGCTAATAAGCTATTCATTTGAATCATTTCCCACAAATCTGAAAGCCAACACCGCATGGTGAGACTGTTGAACCCTAATAATTATTTAAGAATTAAGTAATTAGCACTTGAATATTTACTATATATAGAATATAATAAGAATATTTTAAATAGTGGGTTTTTTTTTTAAAAAAAAAAAAAATTTAAAATAATAAATATTTGAGGACTCAAAGACCAAAGTAATGCTCTGTGAAGAAAGCAACTTTAACAAATTTCTTAGATTATAAATAAAAAAATTTGAAATTCCAGATGGGTGAGGTGTATCCGGGTGGCTCGTGTAAAGCACAAGTCCCATTCTTGTCCTTGTTGGTTGTCCTTTTTTTCAATCTCTTCACTGACTCGAGTTTCCCGATTCGGATTCAGATCACGCTTCTCTTTCTCTGCAATTCTGAAGCAAAAAACAACAAAGAAGAAGCTGCAAAAACCCTAGGACCCAGATTGAGTTTCGGTGTTTAATGCGAGAGAGAGAGAGAGAAATGGATCAACGAAAGACGGATAATAATTTTGCAACGGACTCGGCGCCGTCGACCTCTCAGCCTCCCAATCGCTCCCACGGCACGCACCCAGATTCCAGGTTTTTTTTTTTTAATTTTCGTGGAAAAAAAAGAATTAATTTCTGAGGATTACTAATTTGAATTGTTTATAGTTGGTAAATTATTAGTTATAATGAATGAAGTGTAAGTTTCTTTTGAAGATTTTGATGGGAAAGCTTGAAAAAGTGCACTCAGTTTACAGAAGGGAAAAGGAAAAGAAAAACCCAGTAAGAACATGGAATTTGAAACTCAAAAAGGTTTAAGTCTTTGAGATAATAGATATTGCTAGATTTGATACATATGTGTGTGCGTGTGCGTGTGCGTGTGTGTGTGCGTATGCGTATGTGTATATGTATGTGTATCTATACATGTCTATGTATATATACGTGTATATGTATATGTGTATAAACACACAGACATAACACATGGATTTATAGCTGGGTTTTTTTTTCCCCCTCCTGGATGAGCTGAAGAAATGCTTGAACTTGTCGTTTTGTTTTTGTTTTTTTGTTCTGAGTTTGACGAATTATTTTTGTGGATTGTATCACAGACAAGGGGTTGATGGGGAAATAAAGGACCCAGTTGCGGCAAGGAAAGTTCAGAAGGCTGACCGTGAGAAGTTGAGGAGGGATCGATTGAATGAGCAATTTCTCGAGCTGGGGAACACATTAGGTAAATTATTATAGCACCTTAGAAGTACCTTTTTTTTTCTTTTTTCTTTTTTTCACGCCCAAACCCACTGGGATTTAGTGGATGAGGAAGTCATGAATAACTATTTGTAAGAAATTGATCGAAAACAATTCCTTTCCATTTAGGGAAAACGATTGATCCACAAGGTGTATGATATTAATGTTAAACTCTTTCAAAAATTAAGTTTGAGCTCTATGAACAGCTACATGAATTGCAGACTACAAAATATATTAACTAGTGTAAATTTATATAAAGTACTTGGCTGAGGGATTTACATTGTTTCCACCAGTTATTTTCTAGACCATTACAAATAAGTTGTCATGTGAGTGTATCTGCGGGTTGTCCATTTGCATATTCTCAGATATGCCTGGCATGCTTGTGTGTGATTGACACTTTGCTAGATATAGTCTGGCGAGTTCCAAATATCTGTTATCAGGATTGTATTTTTGTATAGTCTTTATGAAGCTTGTTACCATTTTTTGGCTGCTTTAGTCAGTTTAGTAAGGTGGCAAATTCTGGATGAATGGAATTTTCCACATTTGCTAATGTGTTGAGCTGAAGATTTTGAGTATCGGCTGTATAGAGTTCCTTTTTCTTTTCTTTTTTCCCTCGAAAGGAGATGTTTTTTGTGGGTTGGTTGTGCCATGCCAAAATAAGTTGCTATTGGAAGGCTTGAGCTTCCTGGACTTCTGTGCCACTTTATGAGCTATGCCATTGTTGGCTTATTCTTTCCCTGACAGAGCATCTATGTTTGGTGCTGCTAAACTTCAAGTGGACCTTTTTCTTGAAGTTGGTTGCCTAGACTTGGGAACTTGGTTGTGAAGTGGCTTATTTTCTTTCTTATGATAGAGAAACAGTTCTCTTATTTTACATATTATAAAAGGTTGATTTAGTTATTGTTGAAAGAAGTTGAGTTGAATAGCAAGCTGGTGTCACTTTTGCAAGCAAAGGAAAAGACCTTTCCATTGAGATATGTAGTGTAGGAGCCAACTGTCTATCCCAACTGACAAGCTTAGTGTTACCACAACCTTATAGATGTAGATTGCATGTACAAACTCAAATAGATCTAAAGTATATCTTCTCGTTTCAGATAGTATACTGTGGCTTCAGTCAAAAAAGTAATGCAAACAATAATAATAATAAACTGTGGAGAACATAGTAAGTCATAAGTTTGATATGTATGTTTAATAACTAAGATTAATGGAATCTATTTCATATCCTTTTTCTAGAAATCTTCTACAGGTTAACAGAATATGTGGCAAGTTCAAAACCTCTTTGATTGGCATATTTATTAATCATTCCATTCCATTGTTTTGTTTTGTTTTTCCCTGGGTAAAGATGTAGTTTTAAAAATAGATATTCTCTTGGTTTTACGCAATAATTATTCACTGTAGGCAGGATACATGTACATATTGTGTTAACTTGGCTGTCAATGTCTCCCAACTCTAGCCTTATTTTTTTGTTCAATTAACTAATTTGAGAAGAAACATGAATAGGAATTGTGATCGTTATCTTAGTAATTCACTGAACTTCTTCCCCTAGTGCTGATAAGTTGCTTTAAATTTGGATATTTACATGTTACATTCAAAATGTAGATCCGGATAGGCCCAAGAATGACAAGGCAACAATCCTTGCAGACACAATCCAAGTGCTGAAGGATTTAACTGCTGAAGTCAACAGACTAAAGGCTGAGTGTACAGGACTTACTGAAGAATCACATGAGGTGATGTTCTCTTTATGTTACCTCAAGGTTGTGAAGCTCATTGTGTGCTTATATGAATTATAATTTTTTATTTCATACAGCTAATGCAGGAGAAGAATGAGCTCAGAGAAGAGAAGTCATCATTAAAGTCTGATATTGAAAATCTAAATGTTCAGTATCAGCAAAGACTCAGGGTTATGTTCCCATGGGCTGCCATTGATCCTTCTGTTGTTGTGGGTCCACCTTATTCATACCCAGTTCCTGTATCTGTCCCTGCTGGTCCGATCCCTTTGCACCCATCTCTGCAGCCCTTTCCCTTCTTTGGAAATCAGAATCAAGGAGCCATTGCTAATCCGTGTTCAACTTTCATCCCCTATCCAACTCCTCCCAACCCTCCAATGGAACAGCCACCGGCCGCCCCATATGCGTCCACTTCCCAGATTTCAAGCAAACAAGATCCCAAAAGGAAGTCATCAGATCATCAGAAGGCCAGCAATGTTGAAAGATGTGATGATTCTAACGATGTGGCAACAAAACTTGAACTGAAGATGCCTGGATCATCTGCACAACAGGTCAGTTTTGAAGACTTGGAAGCAATTCTTGTAGAAATGCTTAACAAATTAACGATTGAAGAGTGCCCAAATTGGTCCTTGCAGGATTTATCTTCTGTAGGAAGGAAGGGCAAGCAATCACAGAGAAAGGATAGAAGTGTCACGGAAAATGGCTCTTCAAGCAGGTATTCTTCATCTCGAGGTCTTCAAGATAGCCCCTCCAACAGTGTGGGTGACATGCCAAAGTCCAAAAACTGAGCTTTTTCTGGTTGTCTGTATCCGCTGACAGCATCAAACTGCTAACCTTTCAAGGCGTGTCTTCTGTAACACCTTGATACTAATGTCCCCCCGACTTTCAGATGGCTTAACTTCTGTTCATCTCCACTAACTGAATCTCCAGTTGGAAAGCACGGGGTTTTCTTTTGCCGGTTTGGAGCATTTGTTAATGGGGGCTTGCTGCATGGTTCTCCCTCGCACCTGACCCTAGTAGGGCCTGGAGGCACTGGTTGGACCCTGCCATTTAATTGAGCTATCCCAAACAAGGTTCTATTATTCTATGGTTAGGTTGTCCAAATTTCATAGAAATTCAGCAAGAGAGGGAGGCTGCAGGACCCACCTTCCCCTTGTAGCTTAGGATACGGTGGACCCTTCAACCCCCTCTCGCTTAGGTGCTTGAATCTCAGAAATTTAGGCAGCCTAATAACGAGGAATCCCGATCTGTACTATATATCAAGGCTGAGTCAGAATTGCTTTCTAACATGTTTTGAGAACCTTTGTAGTGACTGTAGTTGTTGCGCAGATGAATTTGTTTGTAATTATATGTAGGATGTCCCTTACTCTTTGATCTGTTGGCACGATTCACTTGTAAATGGCTAATTGTCACTTTCAGTTGTGTTATCAATCCTTCTGGATTTCCATGCAAGGAAGACATGGAAAACAGTCTTGACTCTTCCCTCTTGTCAATGGCAAAAAGCTGCTCCTTATTTTAAGCAGTAAAAACTGTCTAGTGGATATCCTCATATCCCGAAAGAAAGTACGCATAATCCGACAACATGACATGAGCCCTTGTGGTTCATCTCAACTATCGGGGGTTGTCCATTATTCTAAATAAATAAAAGGGGAAACTTCATAAAGTTCCTCCTCCCAAACTTTCACCCTTTTTTAAATACTTTCTTTAAACTTTAGAAATTCTCAATTTACTCTCTTGAACTTTCAATTGCTCTCAATTTGGACCATTCCGTCAAGTTTAGATGTTAATTTTTTTTAAAAAGACCAAAATATTCTTGATTTTTATTTTTCAAAAAAATAAAAAAGTTTTGGAAGTTGAAATTTTATACAAAAGTCAAGGGTATAAACATTATTTAATGTTTAAAATCTAACGGATGGATCTAAATTGAGAGCAATTGAAAGTTTATGGGGGATAAATTGAGAGTTTTTAAAGTTTAAATGGAGTATTTCAAAAAGGGTAGAAGCTCAGGGGCTTTATGAAGTTTCCCCTAAATAAAAAGATTTCAACATCATTTTCAATTTCCTTCTATCATTCTCTTCAGTTTTTTATTTTATTTCAAAAGCCTGTCATCATCTGGATTTTCAATTTCTAGCCCAAAAGTATTATGCAAAAAATATTAAAAGTTCTAAAAGTAAATTTATACTAACAGTAGGAACACGTTAATCATGATATACAATATTTTTTTGACATGTCTGATATCTTTTTCTTTTTCTTTTTTTTTTTTCTATGACATGTTCACGTAAGAGAAGAAGATGGAAGATTCGAACTAGTAACTTCTACTTTATGAGGCGTGGTCCAGAGTTACCCCTTGGGGACATTCATACGATATCTTAAAAGAACATTAATTACAACTAAATTTCTATAATAACTTATATTGAATTTCTACAAACAAATTTTTTAAAAAATTCTCTCCAATTGCCATTATCATTTTCGTAATGAACATTGCAATAGCAATTGTCATATTAAAACGGCGCCGTTTCATAGCAGGACTTTAAGAGGTTCAGACTCGACGCCCGCTGTCCAGCACACAAAATCCCGCTCTCTTCTTCATCGAAGCAAGGAAATGAAAAAAAAAACGACAAAATGAAGATAGTAACGTACAACGTGAACGGGCTGAGATCACGCATTTCGCAGTTCGGATCCCTTCACAAATTGCTCAATTCCTTCGACGCCGACATCATCTGCTTTCAGGTGCCTCTCTCTCTCTCTCTTTGCTTTTGTACAAATTGATGTTTAGAATTTCACGTTTCCGATTCCGGACCCAACTAGGAGACCAAGTTGAGAAGGCAGGAGCTAACGGCGGACATGGCTGTGGCGGAGGGATACGAATCCTTCTTCTCGTGCACCCGCACGTCTGATAAAGGTCGAACGGGCTATTCCGGTAAGGTGTATGTTAAAATGTCTCAGCCAAACCCAGGCTGTTGGTATATCTCACACACTAAGTAAGTGCTTTATTGCTTGATTTGATTTGATTCAGGTGTTGCTACGTTCTGTCGCGTAAAGTCGGCGTTTTCGAGCAACGAAGTAGCACTGCCCATTGCAGCGGAGGACGGCTGCACCGGTCTTGTTGGAAACTCTCAGAATGGAAAAGGCGAAGTGTGTGAAGCAGCGGAAGGCCTTGAGGGGGAGTTTTCGAAAGATGAGCTTCTTAAGGTTGACAGCGAGGGGCGTTGTGTTATGACAGATCATGGCCATTTTGGTGAGTTTCTAAGCTTGATATTTATTTATGTTCTCTAGCTTCCAAATGGGTTTGGTTTTTTCATTTGCAATTGATTACGTATGTGATGGAATTGATGTTCAAAATCCCTTGGCTTTTGGACGAATGTTGAGAATTTGGCAGTTCTTTTTAACCTGTATGGGCCTAGAGCTGAATGTGATGATACCGAAAGGATCCAATTCAAGCTTACATTTTTCAAGATATTACAGGTAACCCAAATTGTGTCCCTTAGCATTGGCCTCCCGGTTAATGGATTCTGGATTCTGGATTTTGTATTTACATTCATGCATGATGAAACATGCGTTAGACTTTTCCTTCTTGCGGCTCCATTACTGAAGAGGAGAATACTGATGCTTATATGATTTTTCTTTTTGGGTGAGTGCATGAAGCTATTTGTTGACTATGAAAAATGCTGATCAGTTGACTCACATGGACCCAATCAACCAATGGTGGTGGTACAAACTAAAAATTAAATTATCACAGTCAAACCAGTTTGTCTATCTCATTATTCTGAGGAGACAAAGAAGCAAAAAAGAAAAATAATAAGTATAGTTACCCCACTTTTTTTAAAAAAAAAAAAAATTCTGCAGGGACAAGAAGAATGTGAATTTGTAACGCTCCAATTCATTGGAAACTTATATTGGGAACTGTGGTAGTTTAATTAATTGCAAATATGTCTGATGTAGGGAGTCATCTTTTTATTTAATTGACCATTTCTGGTCAATTAACATGCAAATGGTATTTCGTTACTCCTTAAGTGATGTTGGTAATCTTTTTTGTAGAAAAGATGGGAGGCTCTCTTGCGTAAAGGAAAGAGGATAATTGTTGTTGGTGATCTCAACATTGCACCCACAGTAATGGATCGTTGTGAAGCTGGACCAGATTTCGAGAAGAATGAGTAAGCTGCCTGCCTATTTTTACAGACGGCAGTCTGCTTTGCTTGTGGCTATGTTTCAAGCAGCCTTAGCTGTTGTGCTCATATAAATTTCTATTTTATAATTTACAGTTTTAGCAGTTAAAGCTGATACTAATATTGTGTGATGTGAACTGCTTTGTAGATTCAGAAGATGGTTTAGATCTATGCTAGTGGAATCTGGAGGCTCTTTTTCTGATGTTTTCAGAACAAAACATCCTGATAGGTATAGAACATAACATGACCTTGGAATCATGGTAGTTGATGATTAATTGTGTTGTCCGTAAAATGAGAAGCTTCAATTCATTTGAAGTTCTAGTCTGCATCTCATTTTCAATTTTTCTTTTCCCTTCTTCCCTTCCACCCCCCCCCCCCCCAACCCCAATTTAGACACACTTATGACATATTTTGTGGTTCATCGTCCACTGTTATCATTATTGTTAGTATTTAACTTTTTTACCTCTCTTGATTTGTCTTTTGTCCATCTTGAATTTTTATACAGAAGAGAAGCATACACATGCTGGCCACAAAATACAGGCGCTGAAATATTTAACTATGGGACCAGAATTGACCATATTCTATGTGCTGGATCATGCTTACATCAACAGCATGACCTGCAAGGCCATGACTTTATGACTTGCCATGTTAACGAGTGCGACATACTGACACAGTACAGACGATGGAAACCTGGAAATACACTTAGGTAAAGGATCTGGAAATGCTTTGATCAAATGCATAAAAAACATTTTATTTCTTATTCAATAAGTTTAAACCAAATTTGTCAGACAGTCTAACTATACCGCAAGCCATACTTCATAAACTCGTATCTGCAAGTTTTGTACCCATCTTGTTAAATAAAAAAGAAAAGAAAATCTTAACAAGTTATTTTGCATATGCATATCAGTGATCTTACTCTTTTAGTTCCAAGTAATAAGACTTTTCAGTTTTCTCGTCATTCTCTATCATATAGAACAAGATTATCATACATGCTAATGTACATGGACTTTCATGTTTCCCTACATACAGGTGGAATGGAGGGCGAAGCATCAAACTTGAAGGTTCTGATCATGCTCCTGTTTTTACAAGATTGCTGGAAATTCCTGATATTTATGAACATAGTACTCCAAGTTTATCTGCTAGATATATTCCCATGATTCATGGCGTCCAGCAAACTCTTGGTACGAGAAACTTTCTCATTTTGTGGTTACAGTCTTTTTTTTGACTTATCAAAAAAAAAAAAATATACGTTCATTTTATGCGATTGACAATGTCTTAATCGGCATCAAGTTGTGAACTAGCTTGGGATTCAAGAATTTGAGGAGCAAGTAGCCACTTTCTTAGTTAAGTTACGATGTATTTTGTTGCTGTTTTAGATTACAGTATCATTAATCCACTGTATCAAAGAATTTATTGTGCTTGATTTTTACAATGGATCTCCAGCCATCAGGGTTGGCGGAACATCTAATCCACTGTAGACTGTAGTTCTGTATAACCAGGCTTATCCCAGGCTTTTAATGGATTTTTTTTCCCCCTACGGGAAGTTGTTTTCTGTATACTGCTGCAAATTTCACTAGCCTTGTGCAGTATCAACGAATGAAAAGAAAAGGGTGCCACTCTTTTATCTTTGCTGCTGATGGTTTTCTATATTATTACTGCCAACTTACAAGCCCATTGTCTTGTGCAGTGTCAGTCTTAACAAAAAGGCAACTTGCTGTACAAATTAAATCCAATGAGATGTCAAGTCCGCTTTCAAATGCAAATATCACGATAGAGAATTGCAATGATGGAGTGAAAAAATCATTCAACAACTGCAGTATATCTGGTACATCCCCTGTTGAATCTTGTTCTTCTTCTTCAAAGCAAGAATATGAAGGTCTCATTTCTAATACAGATGAGCATTCCAGAGGTTTTGCTGATGATGCTGCTTGTAACATCTTGATTACGCCAGGAAGTGAGTGTAGTAAATCAATGCCCAGCCATGAAACCAAGAAAAAAGCAAGAAAAAGTCAATGGTCCCAACTCTCACTCAAATCATTTTTCCAGAGAAGTCCAAACCCTAGCAACAGTGCTGATGACTCTAATACTGATTTTTTAATCAGTCAGGCAGATGTCCCACAGGCTGGTAATCACTCCAATGAAACTCCTGTGGTGGATGTTCAATGCAGCATTTCCCAGCAGTGTGCGTTGAATTCAAGTGCATCCACTCAGGATCAATCTGAATTAAATTCCTGTACTTTGGAGAAAGAGAAAACAAATTCTGCTTTACTGGAGTGGCAAAGGATACAGCAAGTCATGCAGAATAGCATACCTCTTTGCAAGGGCCATAATCAACAATGTGTTGCACGGGTAGTGAAGAAACAAGGCCCTAATTTTGGTCGCAGATTTTTTGTCTGTGCTCGTGCTGAGGTAAGCAAATGGGTCAATTTATGTAAGTAGATTTATTTTTTATTTTTTTCCATGCACTTGAATATGATTCAGTGCCCATCTCTAATTGCATCAGGAGGGGAGCCTGAATCATTCATATTCAAGTGCATGGCAAAAACAAAAGAAAAAGTAATACTGCACCTTATTGCTTGGTTCGTCTGTTTCAGTTTTCAATTAATTTCTGGTTTTTATTTTCTTCTAACAGGGACCTGCATCTAATCCTGAAGCAAATTGCGGTTACTTCAAATGGGCTGGCTCAAAATCTCGGCACAAACGATGATGTCAAAGATTTCATAGTTTTGATTGAAGGATCATCAAGCGGTCCATATCCTTCCTCCTATCTTTGTCTCCTAATGGTCCTGCACTGACAATGTATTTTTTGTAATTATTATTATTTTGTGTAAGTTAATTAATATCTTTCTGTATTGAAGGACCATGCAGTTTCACCCTGCAGTTTTTTCTCGAGTACCGGGCATATGCTTCTGTGATGCAAAACATGCAAATTAATATTTAAAAAGAGTTTTCCGCGAAATTGGTAGGAAAAAAAATTCTTTTAATTTAGTGTGTTAAATTGATATGTTCTTAACATATGCATGAATCATACATATGAGAATTATATGAGCTATTTACCTTAGAGCGGTAGTTTGTGATTTGCTCGCATAATTGATAATACACTCCAATGGGTCTCTTCCATTCTTCTTTGAAATTAGACAACAAAATTTACCAAATTAATGAATGGGCAAGGTTTTATTTCAAATTAAGTCGGAGAAAATTATTTTAGCTTAGTCTGTTAAAAAGAAAATTTTATCCTGAAGAGGATAAAACGCTTTTTTTTTTTAATGACATATTCATACAAGGAAAGTGAGAGGAGTGATTCAAATTAGTGACCTTCACTTCATGAAATGTGATTCATAGTCAATTGAGCTACCTCTCCTACCCCTCGGAATTGAAGAGGACAAAGCTAATAAGCATGATAAAGCTAAATGACTTGGCAAGAGCCATACACGTACGGGAGACAAAGCAAACGCTCCAAAAGAGAAGGTCGAGTAGTTTCTAGAAACAGAGAAATCCGGGAGGGTATTCTTCTAAAAATGAATTCAAATCGCCGCGTCCTGATGTTACAGTTAAGAATGTGAGAAATTTTAGCCAAACCCCAACAAAGCTCCCCCATATATGCTAGCATCTAAATATTACCAGACTCAAAAGACCATCACACCCTTCAACAAGTACCACTATTAGTGGTACTCGAGATTAAAATTTCCACTAGTCCTAAGGGCATATTTACATCTATAAGAATTTTAAAATTTGAAAAAAAATAACTCTCTCAAAATCCATGAAGCCAACAGAGCACCATAGCCGGAGACTCCTTTTGAGTGGCTTACCACAAAAACCCCACCACCTTGAAAACGCAGAGAGAACAATAAGCGTATGCATCACAATCATCATCATGGCCACGCTCATCTGCACCTTGCTCATTTCCATGTTTAGATGCTTCCGCGGCAGGCCGTCCAATAATCTGTTTCCCCCATCTCAAGACACCCGCACCACGGCGTCGTTTCCGAACGACGAGCTTGCCTCCCTTCCTATCTTAATCTACGGCGGGTCGTTCTCGGCTTCTTCTTCTTCTTCCAGTTCGACGTCGTCGTCGTCGCCGCTGGGGTCAGAGACGAACTGTGCGATATGTTTGGCGGAGTTTTTACACGGAGAGGAAGTCAGGGTTTTGCCGAGGTGTAAGCACATGTTCCACAAGGGCTGTATTGATCAGTGGCTGGTGCTCAGATCCTTGCACTGCCCCATTTGTAGGGACCGTACGATCGAGAGTGACGTGGAGCCCACGAGGACACGTTGCGCCGTTGTCGACGTTGGTGATCCATCCATGTTGTTGGGTCCTAGCTTTGCCCATTACTTGCGGTAAGTTTAAATTAGGCTCTGTTTGGTTGTTGGGAAAACTTGGAACGTCAAAAGCGGTTTCGATGTCTCCGTATAATCTCAGCAACCGAACACAGCGTTAGTGTCTTAGAGGAAATTCTTGGGTATACGTTTAGGTACGAAGAGCATCTCGTATACCGAAGAACTTTTTGTCATTCGTTGAGTGTGAAGGATATAATTGAGGCTTGATATTTATATGATTTTTGGTCATGACGATTTTGTTTGAATTCTTTGTGCTCTGTTTTCTGGGAATTATGAATATTGGCTTCATGAGAATTAGGGGAAAAAAAACATATTTAGCATCTCATTTGAATTTAATTTCTGGGTTTTTAATTTTAGGGTTAAATACAATTCTTCCTTGGGGTTTCATAATTTTATTTTTTCCCCTTTAGGGTTTGATTTTTATCACAAGGAGTCCATGTGGTTTTGATAAAGGACCAAATTAGTCCATCCGTTAGTTGACCGTTAGTTGACTTAACGGAAGTCTAGTCATTGACACGTAGCCTAATTAAAAGTTGACATATAGCATAACTTGACATGTCATCATTATTCACACGGCCACCTAATTAAAAGCAAATATCCAATTAATAAATTAAAAAGGCTTAAAGTTGTTTTTTTAAAACACCTAATTAAACAAACAAAA
>CM017322.1:40627648-40689959 GCA_006937295.1 Carpinus fangiana
GTTAACTTTGATAAGAGTGACAAGGATACTTATTTCCAATTTGGTAAAATAAAAAGACATTATTATTGGAATTAAAAACTCAATGATTAAATCCAAATTGGAAGAAAATTCATCAGCTAAATATGATTATTCCTGAGAATTAATATAAAACTACTTGCCATTTTGTTGAGTATATAATGTAAATCTACAAATCAATGATTACTCGACAACATTTTAACAGATAGAAGCACAAGAAAATTCTACAATTTGAAATAAAACTTTATCCTATTTTCATGACGTGACCAGAAATACGGCCGGTAGTTATCATGATAATTGATAAGTTTAAAGGCAGGATAAGCTCTTTAAGAACTAAAGGCTGCAGTTGAAACGTGTTGGCAGGATAACGTCTCTCTATTTGATAGACTTTAACGTCGTTGTATCCTCTTGTGCAATGGAGAATTACCTAATCAAAGACTTAAGGGGATCGGAGTTGAATGACGACCCACACAGATTACCCAAAACCAAAATAATTGAGGCAAATTGTCTTTGTCCCAATTTACCGACATGAAACGCCATTTTTCAACTTCATTGTGTGCTTCACGTTATCAAGGATGATCTGATAGTGATAGCGATGTGCAATGCCAAAACAAGCAAGGCTTGGCCAATTCAAAAGATGAATAATCCACTTGATCTTGTCCTTTGATCCTTTCCCTAAGTCAGGGAGGAAGAAAAATATACAAGTTGCTCTTTTCAAGCTTCATTTTTAAGCCAATATATATATACACACACATATATATGTGAACGGTTTCCATCAACGGTTGACGAATAGACCATTTTAGACGTTGTCTATCCTAAAATTCTTTAAGGTACTTTTAATATTCAGGATCATTTTGGTAAAAATGCAAAGCCCATGAACTAAATAAGTAATTTTTTAATTTTTTTTTTTTAACATGGTTGAAGTCGGGTCTAAAACCCTCAAGGTGACCCGAACAAAGGAAAAGGCAATGATCAGATCGGATGAGGCAGCGAGTCGACAAGGTAAAGGAGGTGGCGTGACTGTTGTTAAAATCAATGTCCACTGATGGGGACGAAAAACATGAGACAAAATAGAAAAAAACAAGTACATAAGAGTAAAAGAAGGGGGAGGGAGGAGGGAAAGGAATTCATCGGATTGAAAAAAACTAAAGAGAGGTTAGAAGTTTAAACATGGTTGAATTTGGAATAATTTTTTTTCTAATTGGAAGTTGGAATAAATTGATACAACAGACAAAGGGAAATACAATAATTCATTAAAGTAAACATCCCCTAATTACTTCAAATTCCCGTATTTTAAATATTAATTTTCAAAACCCTCGCAATTAATTGTTTTTTATTCCTTCTCTAAAAAATTAATACATTAAAATAAAGAAAAGGGTAGTCCATTCTCATCTAGTCATCTTTCTTTTTTTCTTTTTCTTTTCTTTTTTTAATTTTAAAAAAGGTTTCCCACCAGTAGTCAAATTGATTATTTTTTTGGAGTTAGTGGCCCTAATTGCCATTTGCCAAAGTGACTCTTCGCTGCATCTAAAGCTCAAAACATGCACCCTGTTTAATTTTTTTTTTTAATTTTAATTTATTAATCTTTTTAGTTGTTAATTTATTAATCTTTTTAACAGTTGAATGGCAATCTCGAAAATAATATCCAAGTGAAAAGTTGCATCGTTCACTTCCCACTCCTAAAAGCAGACAAATGTTACCCATTTCTTAATTTCTTCAATTATTGTTATTATTATTATTGTCAATTTTTTTTATTTTTTTTAGAGGATATTATTATTGTCAATTTAGTCAGAGAAGGTGGTTTACTTTCATGCAATTATTTTCGGGACAAAGCTTCCCCCAAATTAACTTGGCATAATTTTTTAGAATATGTAATTTTCACATTTATTTAAACTATATTTGAGAATTACATGTTCTAAAAATATTTATCAATTTAATAAAAAAAATTTTATTATAATTTTAATAAGATATTATGGTGGTTTTCTTTCCGTGTATCAAACTCCAACTAATCGTTAATGCCTAATGGATCCTAGATTCTTTCGATCGGCATCATCGTGAGCTGAAATATTGCTTGGATGCTATCTTGATTGATGTGACTGATATATATGTGCTGTCCGTAATTTAATGGAACCCTTTTGCACCTTTCATTCAACTAGTCTATTTTAATTGATCATGGCTAAAATAAAGTAATGCTTATACGTTCACTTTTTATATCAATTTCTTCATGCTTATATCTTATTTTTAAAATCACAATTATATTTCTAATTCTAATGAATCTTTATTGAATTTCAATAGTAATTTTAAAAACTAATCATAAGAATGTATGTAAAATTACTTTTAAAAAATAAATATAGTTGTTATTGAATGAGTTTAAACTAATTGTTGGCAATCTAGTGGAGGCCTTCCAATTCATATTACATAGAATGCTGGAATTACCATTGAATCTACTCACTTCCACTCTATTGAAGTTTTCGCTTTCAAAATACCTTATTGCCTAAGGCACAAGAGGCTCTTTTAGAATTTAGGAACGGACAGTTTCTTATGATTTTTTCTTCGTCTTACATAAACCTCATTCATGAACCGTCCAAATATTTAATCTTCTACAAGCTTTGGGTGCATGCATGTATTAATCTTCTACAAGCTTAAATGAACTTTTCTTGGACATTATGATCTTATCTTTGTGATTTGTAGGGGTAACCAACAAGACAAAGAGTGTTATTCTACGACAAGTATTATATCTGTCCACTAATGCTTTGATTGCCAAAACCAATTGCCATGTAAACATATTTGATTGTCACTGCTCGACACAAAATGATTGATCGTCTCTTAAGTTAAGTATCTTTTAAAGTGGAAAGGGACACTCTACTAGTCATAATGGGAATTGCATTAGAAGTAATTTACATTTGCTACTTATCGGCTAACATTTATTACCACAATATTTTTAATATTTGATCACATGTTAAAAGGAATAAATGAAGTAATGCTACAAGTTTTTTTGTTGTATTCCTTTAAAAATAATGTGGCTTGATCGATAATTATTAAATTTTGATCAGATAATAATTTTAAAAGATAAAAAAAAAAATAGAATTACTTGAACAAATGATTATGTGATAAAATTTTAAATATATTTTGATTTAAAAAATCATGCAGATAGAATTCCCTAAGAATAATGGAGAATCTAAAACAAAAAAACATTATCCTACTTCTGCCCACCAAAATTATTGTCCAATCTCGGATCGTGGCTGCATCCACACTTCGATCCCCAAACACCGTCGACAACGGAAATTGGATATATTCTATTTTGCTGATGAGTCAGCTCCCAACCCAACCCCAGCTCTCACGGATAAGCATCGTCCCAAGTTAACCCCACTCACAAACTTAACCCTTACTTAACCATGGTTAAACGCCGGGCCCATCCAACTCCACCCCCACTATATTTAGAACCCCAAAGTCACCTTCCTCCCCTCATCGCCATTCGCCACAACCGCTTCACATTCTCACAGTACTTTTACCATGCTCTCTGTATCATCCCCTCCAATTCTCACTGCTCCAACTTTCTTGGCAAGGCCAGCCACTCAGGCTCGGACACGCGTCAAATTGGCACCACCACCGCAAGCCTTCGCCACCGCTTCGACAGAGAACTACACTTCGACGTCGTATCTGCCGCCGTACCACCCTCACTACATGGCCAACGCCGCCGCGTGCGCTTCGTTTTACGAAATCCTCGGTATCTCCACGGGAGCCTCGTGTCAGGAGATAAAGACGGCGTACCGGAGACTGGCGCGCACGTGCCACCCCGACGCTGTGCTCGCCACAAACCGGAAGGACTCGTCTGCCGGAGAGTTCATGAGAATCCACGCCGCCTACTCCACGCTGTCGGACCCCGAGAAGCGCGCCGACTACGATCGCAAGCTCCTTCCCCGGTACCGGCCTTTGACGGTGACGGCGTTCTCGCCCGGCTATAGGCGCCGGAATTGGGAGACGGACCAGTGCTGGTAACCGAGTTGACTCAACGTACGGCTCGGATTTCCCCGTGTCGAACACTAATCCAGATAAAAGATAATGAATAGATTAGTCGAAAAGGAGAGGATACATATGTAAATACATAGACCTATATATATATATATATATATATGAATGGACGGAGTTTATTGTAATTATTTTTTTTGAGTAATGCTAAAGTCTTAAAGATCGCCATTTATGAACTTTATCGGATGTCCCCGAGGGGACCCATTTATGAACTTTAACATGGCCGGTGTTGATTAGGGATTGAGATCCCTCTGATTTTTTAAGGTATAAGCTTCTTTCTTTTCTTTTTTTTTTTTTTTTTGGGTGTAATTTTTTTATTTTAACACATGAGATTTCTATTATATCTAACTATCAAATAAATGCAATATGCTAAATCTACTTAAATCTACTTGTTTTAGTAACACAAACTTTTGTATTATCTAGATCATTAGATGTAATAAATGATTCAAATTTTAAAATTTAAGAATCTCGTATCTAAATCCAAATCGATTACTTAATTACTGAAAAATTGATTTGCACGATTACGTAAATAGTAATGAAATAAAAGAAATAAAAGTGCGAGTTTAGTGCACATCTCCAAGGTAATTGTAGCCTTGTAGGCATTTTTTAATGAGTAACACAATTTTTTTTTTTTTTTATTTGATGTAATTTTGAAAAATAAGTGTAGAGAAGTGAAAGTAGGTGTAGTATTATTCTTTGAAGTAAATATAATTTCTAACCTTATTCTCTTAAAATATACGGATCTTACTAGTGGTTAATGAGCTTGACTCTTCAAGGTTTATCTGTGCATAATATCGCCAAATGAGGTGCTTCGAACTTGGTACTTTGAATCATTTTTAATCACTCCTCCATTCTTTCCGGATCTGGCTTCTATCTTGTACTTAAAACTACGTACAACATATATACTGTTAAAAAATTTAAGAGTGATGGTTTAACTAAAGTAATTGAAGGGTACAAATCTGTCATAATAAATACTAATTTTCTTTTTCATCCAGTATTTCATCTATTTATTGGTATCTATTATGATAGATCTAAACCCTTCAATTACTTTAATTAAATATTCACCATTTTTATTTATTTATTTTTTTTTGACATGTTCACACAAGAGGGGGGAGGAGTGATTCGAACTAGTGACCTCTGTTTTATGAGGCGTGGTCCCAACCGATTGAGCTACCTCTTAGAGACATTTTCACCCTTTTTAACTACAACATACAAGCCTGATCCATTCTTTCCACCCTTTTGATTAAAAAGAAAATAAAAAATAAGAAATAGGCTGTCCGCGATAGCAGAAGGTAAATCGACAGTCATTAAAGAGAATGTGAAGCAAAAATATTAGTCCGGTAATGTTCTAGAAGAATAGAATGCCAATGAACTGGAAAGATCATTTCATCAATTACGAATAGTCATTAACTGTATGAAACTGTCCATGAGATAAGAATGGAAACTATGTGTGCATGGTTGGCATATTAATCCCCACCTCATGTCCACGTGCGTATGATGTGAAGTGTGTGCCTCCAGGCTCCAATATATGTATGATATTGGCCTCTCGTACGATGATATATTGATTAATTTGATTCCCAAACAATGGGAAAGAGAGTAGTAGAAAGGGAAACATTAGAGAGGGTTAATTATCACAATTTTCTTTCAAAAAGTTCGACTTTTAGTGACGGCCTCATAAAAATGCCGGCAAAAAATGGTTGGCATCCGAAATTGGGGGGTCGGAGTCGGGGTCGGAAAAAGTTAATAGCATTGGTTTGAGCAATTATCGGTAACAAATTAACAAATAACGGCACGGTAAAATCCCCCCTCCAAAAAAAAAAGTCTATAAATTGGTAGTATTTTTTTCTTTCTTCTGTTTTTTTACGTACATTAGTCGTTTCTTAAATTCCATGGATATATATGTTGAGAAGGGGAAGGATAAGAAGATGGAGAAAGTGTGAAACTTGCTGACTTGGAAGGCAAGGATAGGCTACACCACGTGACACGTGTAGCATGGGATCAAAGTCAAAACACCAATCAGCCATTCCCATGATCATGACACCCCACAACATGCTACTACATTTTGATTGGCTTCTACTCTTAGAGCTTGCGTGAAAGACCAGCTAATTAATTACAAAGATATATAGAAGTTTTCAACATTATTCAAGAAGAATATAATTTGTTTCTTTCTAATCGTCAAAAAAAGGTACATCAAATATTTTTGCGGACGATTTATTAATTATATGAGAGTCATGAGACTATGATGGTCAAATTGATAAATTTCTTACGTATGCTAAAATTAGCAATAATCTACAACGGCAAAGACGAAGTCAAACAATTTATAATAAAATGGTGTATAGAATTACTTATCAAGGAGCTGACCCATATGCTATTTCACTTGGCTAATATAGTAGTATTCATCATTCCTTTTATTTTATTTTTAAAAATGTTGATCAAGGGGTTAATGAACATTATCACATCAGTCTAGTGAGATGGAGGTGGAATATGAATGTACTATGTAGCATTATAAATATATGTTCTCATTTATGTTTTGGCTCGAATAAAATGAAAATTGGATTCGTTTATCAAGAGAAATGTTTCATATTTTTTAAGCTAGAAAGATATGTGACCACCAAATAGGGATTAAGCATAATAGAATTGGCTGGGTGGTAGAGTCGTGGAAACACCTCTTTTTTCAAATTTTCCATCTTAACTCCGTAGAACAATATACTACAACTGAAACACCAAGGGCGTGACTAAATCTTAAGTGAAAATATTATTTATGATTCCGTCCTGAATGTTGGTGGTGGTGGTGGTCCTCAACTAGAGTTGTGATGGTGGAAATAGAGGTTACAAATTGGGGTGGACAAAGGCAATCTTCTAGAAATTAAGAGATAGGTGGTGTGCATGGCAACTATTATCGTTATCACAGAGCATCTCTTTCATGCCAAATTGCCCATGGAGTATGATTATTGAGTATTTAGATTTCACCGCCGCCATGGTCCATGTGCCTACTTGACACCACTTGTGATGCTGAATTAATTGCTTTCTCCAAAGATGAATATTCAATCTCTTGGATTTTTAGTCCACCTTTCTTTTTCTTTTTCTTTTTTTTCTTTTTTTCGTTTCTTAACATGTCTATACAAAAGGGGGAAAGATGATTTAAATGGTCCATGTGCCTACTTGACACCACTTGTGATGCTGAATTAATTGCTTTCTCCAAAGATGAATATTCAATCCCTTGGATTTTTAGTCCACCTTTCTTTTTCTTTTCTTTTGTACGTTTCTTGACATGTCTACACAAAAGGGAGAAAGATGATTTAAACTAGTGACTTCTGCTTCATTAGACATGATTCTAACCGATTGAGCTACCTCTTGGAAATTTTTATTTTATTTATTATTTTTTTTTTTTTGGGTCTAATATAGTGAATTAGCCGAAGGGTTTATCAACTCAATCCATTAAATATTGAATTAGTGTATTTTATTTAAATATTTTCATACATTTGGATAATTGGATTTAATTAACAGTTGGAGAATTTCTTGTAGGATTAGGTATTAGCATGTGCGTCGACCTTAACTCAAAGTGGACAAAGTGCAAGGTTTGGTGCCTCTTTGATTTGACGCCTAGAATTCCGTGCTTTACGGAGGTCGGGCCTTTTAGCCTTTGCTAAACGATGAGCTGCCATGGTTGTCTTCCTTTTGATATTTCTTATTGATGAATTTTAAGTACTTCAATTATGACATTTTGAATACTCAAATCTTCAACTATATGGGAATTAGAATTTTCTCCATTTGATTTGGATTGAAAAATATTCAGTTAGTTGATGAATATTTTTGTTCACTCGAAAAGTGAAAAGACAAAAATATCCATATATTATTATCATATTCATTTGAACTAGAGAGAATATGTTCATCTTTCATGTCGCCAAGGTTTAAGGATGCGTTTGGGATTGCGATTTCTGATTAATGATTTTTACCTACTTCAATTATGACATTTTGAATACTCAAATCTTCAACTATATGGGAATTAGAATTTTCTCCATTTTATTTGGACTGGAGAATATTCAGTTAATCGATGAATATTTTTGTTCACTCAAAAAGTTAAAAGACAAAAATACTCATATACTATTATCACGTTCATTTAAATTGGAGAGGATGTTCATCTTTCATGTCGCCAAGACTTAAGGGTGCATTCGGGATTGTGATTTTGCAAGAATAATATAATGTTTTTAAAAGATATCGTAAAACGTAAGGCGTTTGACATTGCGATTTAAAAAGCACTTAATTTATAATAGAAAAAAAAAAAATCTGTGATTTTTATAAGCAAGTTAGGGATGCTTATTTGAAAAAGATCAAATTTAAACCAAAATCACAACTTCGCATAATAAATATTTGATAAAAAAACAAATACTTTTAAACATATTTTACCAAGTACTCTTACGATTTTAAAAAGTAGCAATTTCAAAAATACAAATTTTAAAATTGTACTTAATAAAACCGCGATTTTAAAAAGTAACAATTTTAAAAATACAATTTTTAAAATTGTACTTAATAAAATCGCAATCTCAAATGAATCCTAAGCTACCATTGGGTTAGTATTTGCTATTATGTTTTGTGTCTTTATTTAAAATTTTAAAATAATTACACTACAATAAAAATATCTTAGTCTTTGCCCGCGAAATTCAATGCCTGCCTCATTTCTAACTGGACGTATCGGCTGTGTGTAGGCCAGCCAGCCGGCGGCCCATATGCTCATGGTGGACCGCTCAAATTTAAATGGAGCATAAAATAAGACGACTTTTTCTTCTTCTAGAAAAAATAAAAAAATAAAAAAATAACTTTCTAGATGCTTTTATATCTTCTCTTGAGTGTATAGTCTTCTAGAAGATATATGATAAGACTAAAATGATTAATTAACACAATATCATATTACTTCATGTCTTAAGAAGTGGAAACAAAGAAAATAATAAATTATTGTAAAAGGTTTTTTTTTTTTTTTTTTTTTTAATTTTTCTTGTCGAGCAGAAGATTTCGTGCCCGCACAGAAAGAAAGCTCAACGTCACAAGTTGTTGGCAAAATTCCTCTGCTCGGACAAAAGAACTCCTCAGAAAGCTCAACGTCACAAGTTGTTGGCAAAATTCCTCTGCTCGGACAAAAGAACTCCTCTCACATATTCTTACCTAAAAGAGGAAAGATTTCAAATAATTAACAAGAAATCTACCGAAAAGCTTTGAACTTCTAGAATGATAATAATAATTTCATTTTTGGCTTTATCGGCTAAAGGGTGAATCGTCATCAGCTAGGCGTGAATAATGACATTTGAACAGTAATATTGTTATTGTTCATACTACACTTTATTTATTTATTTTTTTGGGTAGTGTGGGGCTGCAAGAATATATAAATATAATCTTGACTAATTAAGAGCAATATTTGAGAGAAACATTCCATTCAATTCATGCAGAATAAGCCACTGCAAGTTGTTGAAGAAGATACCATTATCGTGACTAATTATTCACCTCTTAAATCTCCATTTTTTTAAGGCCCCCACAAAGCATGATTCCTGCTAGCTAGCTATAGCCACTACCATGCATGCATGTTGAATGACTTTCAACGACAATATATACATGACAGCATATGATGTTGTGTTCCATGCATGCATGCATGATCATGACAACTTGAATCTGGTTCTTAGTACGTAGGGCCTTCGGGTTTCTAGTTGCACCAAACTCATCCTCGAAGTATCAAAAATTATTTTTTATTTTCCTCAATTATTTTTCCCATTTTTTATGAACTAAACAAATATAAAAATCTTCACTAGTATTAAGCAAAGGGTATATAGGAGAGTATTGTCAAAGACAATAAAAAGTTGTGGGCCTTTTTTCCTTTTTCTTATTGCTTTAATAATAAGGAAGGGTTTCAATGTAGGCCCAGTTTATTTGTTGCATGAGTACTGTTTCCACTTCTGAATAAGCTTTGCAAAAATGGGCCCGGCATCTGATATTCTTTCAAACATGGGCCCAAGTGGCTGGCTAAGGATCCAGTATAAATTAAGAGAATGCTACTAATTAACCACATTTTTGTTTCAATATCTTTACGTGAATTAGTCTTTGAATTAGTTTTTTTTTTTCTTTTTTTGTTGATAGTTCTCTGTGAACTAGACAATATCTTCTACCTTGAGTTTACAATAGTAGGGCCCAATATTACAATAAAGGCACTCATAGATAACTTTTTGCTAAGCCATTGGGTCTACTGGGACCAAATCTTTTTCGTAAAGGGTGGTGTGACCTTTTATTTAGGCCTTTTAGGGCATGTGAAAATTGCTTCTTCTTTTTTTAAATGAGTGTAATACATGTGGATGTTGATGCCTGCAAAAAGTAAGATCAATTTAAATCAGGCCACTAAACTTTTCAATATTTGATCATAATTAAAGATTAAAATGATAAGCTCAAAGATGGTATAACGGTATAACCACTCTCACACCTGTCATCTACATAACATACGCCATTATATATATAATAATTTTATATCATAATTTACCTTTTTCTTTCAATTAAATATTCTCATTATTTTAAGAATAACTCTATAAGTCTTCTTAAAGTCTTTATAGAATCATTTCAAATGTGATGCGACTTTTAAAATCTCTAATAAATCAAAAGTTAATAAATTACATCTCAAATTCTATGGTAATTTTGTATACATTTCTTTGGATAAGAAGAATTTAACCGAAAAAATAAGTTGTCTATCCCAACGAGATTTTATATACA
This sequence comes from Carpinus fangiana, assembly GCA_006937295.1. Taxonomy (NCBI): domain Eukaryota; kingdom Viridiplantae; phylum Streptophyta; class Magnoliopsida; order Fagales; family Betulaceae; genus Carpinus; species Carpinus fangiana. The sequence goes on from CM017322.1 coordinate 40,638,437, forward strand.
TTTCTTTGGATAAGAAAGAAGGATCATACTGTATCATTTGAAGGTTCAATGTGACCTTCAAAAACGTCGAAACAATAAATTAAGGCGGAAGTAATTCTAAAAGTCTTTTTTATGTCTCTCTAAAAATGATGTGGTTCTTAAAATTAAAATTCAATCAAAACCCTATAACAATCAATCACAAGCCTAATGGTGATTTAATAATCACATAATTATTAAAAGAACACAAAAATAATATAAGATGGACTTGTAACATTACTCTTAAGGCGGTGATAGGCGAATAAAAGAACACAAAAAATAACATAAGAACCACATAATTTTTAAAAGAACACAAAAATAACATAAGATAGACTTGTAACATTACTCTTAAGCGGCGATAGGCAAATAGAACATGATATTTTCCGATATATATATATATATATATATAGCTAGGCAATCAATATATATGGCACGTGCAGTCGTACTGTAGTTTTACCCCCAGTAAAATGGAGATCTCGAAGACAATTGGAGAAGAAAATATAATATATTATATAGGCAATAAATTCTAAAAGTGGTTCAGACGACGTACTTGTCCCTTCCTTCCTATGTCACTGTCAACTATAATTTTCAAATGCATGCAAATATATATGTTGTTGGTAGATAAAGTGAATGTAGAATTTTTTTTAAGAGTATATATTAAATTAATATGTATAGTTGAATATAATTTTAGTTTAAAATTTTAAGTTAATGAATTAAGATTCACTTAAGTATATTAAGTATTATTTTTTTTTATATATTTTTTCAATGTGTGATACAACACTCATAAATATACTCACAATAATCTCTTCCTCACTTGTGAGTCACTTTACATTGATTAAACTCTCCCTTACTTGTGAGTTTTTTTTATATATATTTTCAAGAGTTTCACGTCAAGAGTTGCGGATGGTGGACACAACTCAAAACCTGACGCATCCAGACACCTGTTCAAGGAAAGTAACCATAGCTTTGATACCATTTGCTGGGAGATAAAGTGAATATGAAGTTTTTACCAAGAGCACATTAATATATATAGTTTGAACACAACTCTAACTCAAAAGCTTAAATTAATGGGCTAAGGTCAACTTACTTAGGTATATTAATAAGCACTTTGATTTGCACCCTCATGATCGAGTACACAGGCAATGGACCTATGCTGAGTGTATCAACTCGATAAGCTATCAAAAACTAACAGGGAACCCCAGTTATCTCTTCCTCGATCGTGATCACCACTCTATCCATGCTTGAATAATTGTAAGAAATTTGTTCAGAAAAAACGCAGAATCCAGACAATATTTTTGAAGAGATCCATGTGCTTGTCTACCTGCTGTCTTTAATTAATTCCGTTAATATGGCCTTGTTGTTTGTCGTTATATATTCTTCAATATCGGTATGTAAATCCATTTGGCCGGGTAATGCTACAGGGACTTCCATTTCATTTCCTCCCTCTGTTCTATTTTCTTTCCTAGCTAGCACGGCATGCCCCAATCACCACCTACGTGATGATCAGAGTGGATACGGTAGCCGCGACCACCGATCACGTGTTGGATTTAGAGGTTTGGTTGGGGTCCTGGTTGGTCGGTCCGCCATCTGTAGGAGATGCTGGTCCGGCTGACATGGCATCACAATGCGTACGTACAGGGGATGTAATTAAAATGGAAATGAACGCAGCATTTTTCAAGACACCCAAAAAAACAATGGAAACTAACATCGATATCTCACTTGTACATATATATATATATATATTTGGTAGTAAAAAGGCAATGTCATTGTCACTATAGCCAGCGTTCTATTGCTTGCTCTCCTTTCATGTAACAGTATTACCGTATTGTCTTCTTCCTTCCCCTGTGGCTAAAACAAAAGGACATGCTTGAGTTGTCTATACTTTTTGTCTACCCTTCTCGAGTATTAATATGATGCATCTATTTACCGGTGTCGCTGTAACCGGCAGCATTCTTCTTCGAGCCCCGTACATGTTAACACTAACTCCATTATTGTCTTCTCCCTCCTCCTCTCTTCTTAAACAAGATTCAATTTGATTTCCTTTCATAGATTTCTTCATATATTGATCATATATGGATATAAAATGTGTAAAAAAAAAATAAAAATCCACACAACCCAAGGCTAACCTTTGAAGACGCAGCCAAACCTGCGCACCTAGTCTCAAACCCGAGGCTAGCCTCTAAAGATGCGACCTAACCCACTCACTTAACCTCGGCCCAACCCGAGGCTAGCCTCTAAAGATGCGACCTAACCCACACACTTAACCTCGGCCCAACCCAAGGCTAGCCTCTAATACGCAGCCTAACTCGCACACTAGAGACTTAACCCGAGGCTAGCCCTCATATATACTCGCTTATCTAGCCTTAACCCAACCCAAGGCTAGCCATTGAAGACGTGGCCTAACTTGCGCACCTAGCCTCGACTCAATCCGAGGCCAACCCCTTAAAAAGGAAATGCAGCTTAACCCACACACCTAGCCTTGGCTCTAGCCGACGCTAAAGATAAGGATGATCAAGATAATTCAGCTTAATGAAACTGTGTTTGTTTCGTGATATTATCTTTGTAACAAAATTTACCAATCATCGTACAACATGTTATAAATATACAATCACACCTCTTCGCAAAGATTCAGAGAGAGTTTGAAAGGCATTTCAATAGTTTTTATCTTCGAGGTAAAGAACTTGGGTACGTAACCTCAATCTCCTCAATTTAATTGTTATTACATGATCAACTGTTATAGTAGCATCGATTTGTACTCTAAAGACATTATTTTTATGTTATTTTCATGTTGCTGCTGTGACTACTGTCTCGTCAAGGATTAATCATGTGTTTCATGCTATATAAATTTTTTTTTTAAAAAAAAAATTCATGTGTTTCACGTGATTTACTTTTGTTTGATGTTTAAATTTGAAACGACAAGCAACTAGTTGCAGAAACAATCATAGTGCTGCTTCATGTTTTGTCGTGAACATGCAGGCACACGTGGGACTGACTGTTTATGTTAGAATAGGATTGTTTATTCACAGCATATGAAATATATATTGTAGCCCACATGCTTTTCCACTCGCTTTCAAAGCCATAAAGAGACTTTTGGCCCGTTCGCTAACCTTCTCCTTTCTTTTTATTTTATTTTTTCTTTTATTCTTACTATATGAAAATAAAAAATAATTGAGTATCAAACTTTTTACTAAGAAATAGATATTTTTAATGAACAAGTTCCACATTATTTTGATACTATCTGTCTGTAAAATGTTTGATATCCTAGCCTCAACACGGGTCAAGTAAGGCTCAAGATTTTGCTTACAGGTGTGACTTAAGATAAGAAATTATTTGTACTCGACGAAAGTTGAACTTCAAACCTAATGCTTCACGAGACACTAAAGCCAAGTACTTACCGTATAATGCTAAGGAACAACACTATTTATGTAATTTCGAAAAATAGTAGTTCTCCGTAAAACTACTCGTGGCTTACTATTTTAGCCCACTCGTAAAATTAACTGCTTCTTAACTTTTTACTTATAAATTTTTTTTAACTTCCTTTCAACATTTATGTCACGTCAATTCATTACTTTTCCCTTTGTCGTTTCTCTCCAAAAAAAAGTATGCAAACGACGACGAAGGACAATCGGCCGGTAGAAAGTTTCCTTCTCTTTCCCTAACAGTAGGAGCGGTAGCTAGCCAAACCTTTCCTGAATGAGCTTCCGCGCGCATGTTCTAGAGGGAAAGAAAAGCGACGGGGAATATCATCAATGTGGTCCAATTTCAGTGACGACTGTGGATATATATACATATATATCACATGCATGCCCCTTACGTATTGCGTAAATATTCTCATGCAGTTTATTTGTATTCTTATCCATTAAGACCAATGTCGACGACGATGGAGTTCTTATGAGTTATGACTATTCATGGATGTAGCTTCACGGAAACAACTATCTGTTTGGCTGCTTCAACCACACCGTATGTCGTCGTTACCTAGCTAGAACATCGATGTTTGGATAAGAAAACATAAATATAATCCTTTTGGTATCCACGTAAAGATGCAGAGTGTTGGATTGATTCTGCAGGCTAAAGTTAGGTGTTTATATTTCTCGGGACATACGTATCGATCTTTTAACGTTTCTTTTCTTTTTCCTACGCATAAAACAAACCCTATTGTTATACAGTAGTTCAACAAATAATGGAGAAAGAAAAAGAGATATTGTCGATAATGGGGAACGAAAGAATCAATTAAATTAAGTTTGTGGACCATGCATTCCAATAATGGAGGTAGGCTATGGACCAAGTGTTGTTTTGTACATGTCATTCGTTTATGTTATGTTAGAGATGTGATACAGCTATAATATAGATTCAACAAAGACCTAACTTTTCTCATATTTTAAACTCAATTTCTAGTTTAAAGCTATCTCTCTTCTCCACTAACAGTTTTTTTTTTTTTTTTTTTAAAAATTAATTTAAAAAAGAAGCTAACACTTAAGGGAAAAGTTGGGTCTTAGTTGACTTAAGTTGTGGCTTTATCATTTTCCTTTATATTATTATCAGTCCCCTCTTCTATTTGAGAATCGGCTCTTTGCCCGAACCGGAGGCTTATCGTTGTTCTGACATATATTGTTAAATAATAAACTTCTTATTAACTTAAGCTTTTGAGATAAATTATAATTAAATAAATATCTCTCTTACAAATCGTACAAGAAATTGTATCCATTAGACACCCTTTGTGAGGGTATTTTCGAAAGGAGAAATGCTAGAGCGTTTATTTCGGTTTTCCTCTAATCCTTCTCGATCCACATTTTTAAAATGATTAATTTTAGAAATATATAGAGAGAGAGAGAGAGAGAGAGAAAAGAACGAGAGTAAATGCCCTAACATTTCTGCATCATATAATATTTTATATTTAGATCACTGTAGAAGTATAATGATAAGGAGATTGAGGACAAAAACATATTTTTCAAGCATCCTGCTCTTTAGTTTCGAGATTGTGACAAAGCTCTATACACTGGTACATTACCCATTGGACCGCTTATAATTACGAGTTGATCATCAAAAGGTTCACAATCAATCAATATTGTCGTCTAGCAAGATTCTCTCTAGCTAGCATGCTTTTGTCTTTTTAAGATTATGATGTTCCTATCAAGCATTAATATTCATGTTCCATATGGAGGTTGCTTCGACGAAGGTGGTCGTACTGCTCTGGAGCCAGACAAATAGGTATAGCACGAACGGGACAGCATGGCCATAGCTTGAGGACCCCCATATTTTCTAGTTAAAAGGAGAAAGTTAACGAGTTAATTAATTGAAGTGATGGATCGATCGATGTGTCACCCTTTAGTATATGCAAGAAATGTGAAAAATTCAGTAGAAAGACTCGTAATATATATTGCCAACACACACTTCATCATTGCATGTCCTTCTTAAATATTATACATTATCCTGATTTTATCATCATTGCCATTTGATTCTTTTCCTAAGTACTGATAATTCCCTTTCCCCTTATCCTTTGTTTTGCTCGAAAATATATATATATATATATATATATATATTAGTTTAACCTTTCAGAATAAACGGTGGTTTTAACATATAGAATTAGAGTACGAGATTTTGAGCTCGAACCCGTCTCCATCAATTCATTCTATTTCAATTAAGTATTTCACATGTTAAGCGTGAGAGTGAGTCTTTTAAGAAAAGTAATTAGAAAAGCCAAGACAATAGGCGAATATCTTTGATGATCATATATAGACCAACAATAATGTAAAGCATCTTTGGCAGTATCAAATAAAGTCCTCTTATAGCTTGGATTATTATTGAACAACGATGTAAAGAATGTTAAGTACTTAGTAGTACCATACATGCAATGTGGACCCTTTCAGTTACCATCCAAAGCATCAAGCTAGTTTCACAGCAAATATATTGAAGATTGATAATGCCATATATCCTCCAAAATCTCTCTATCGATCTCTATCTCGTTCTCTCTTTCTTTTCTTCTTTTCCTTCCTTGTTGGTGCCTTTTACGGTAAAGCAAATGGATTTTGGCAAGATAATCCGTATGGGACCAGCTTTGTAGTTGTGGCTAGGGAGCATGGGAGCGTACGTTGCACAATCAGCCAAGCAAAGTTTGTGGTATATTTCCTCTCACCTTTTTTAATCCCTAAAGGGCCAAAGGCTTGGTTTTATTTATTATATATATATACATGATCTCGATCGTGAAGGAATTGAATCTCATGATCAGGACCAAAAAAGTAATTAACAGGATTTCCCGAACGATCGAGAGTTAGATGTTCTTCAATATCAAAAGAGACTTTCACATGAATCATCACAGCTTAATTGAGATGAACACAGGGCAGATATTTTATATATATATACACACACACGCTTGGCCGTTCACTATATTAATTAAGGGCATGGGTTACGTTAAATTTTGTTTCTTCTCATCAATGTGATGCAGAGGATCTTAAACAAAGGCCTACGTACCAGCAGGACCAGACCACCGTTCCACGAACCATCCTATATTGTTTGCATCCAAAATGAGTTTTGCAGTCAATAGTTCCTCTGAGAATTGGCCCTTTTGGTGAAATATATGGTTCAGTAAAATCGCAGTTTGACGTTTTAATTTTTCTAAGTTTTCAACCCACTATTTTTTTTTTTTTTTTGACATGTCCACATAAGAAGGAGAGGGGGATTCACTATTTGTTTAAAATGCACCCCGAACAAAATTGTTGTTTACAATTTGGTTTAAAAACGTGCATTTTATGACCTATGCAATCGCATAACTAATTAAATATACTCTAACTTTCTAAAATCGTACAACAGAAAAAGCTTGAAAGATTTTTCACTCATGATGGTGAATTTTTTTAATTAGCACCGGTTTAGTTGCTCTATCATTTGAAGAGAGATCACAAACATAGTGTTAGCGATTGAAATACCTAAATAAAAGAGTTTTTTAAAGTTAGGCTTTGTTTGGTAAATCCCTTGTCCTTGGATACTATAGTCGAGTAGATTGATGTGGAAAAAAAAAAGTAAGAATTTTTGGTATAAAAAAAGTAAAAAAGTTATATGAAAAAAGTGAAAAAAAAAATGAGAATGCTTTGATGTTGGTTTTAAAAAATATATAAAGTGAATAGTATTGAGGGGAGGAGAAAGGGCTTACTAGACGGAGCCTTAAATTTATTATATATATATGGTAGATGTCACTAAAACTAAAAAAAAAAAAGAAGAAGTGGACGTAGCAACCAAAGTGGTTTTTTAACTTGGGCGGGTTAATTGAGATAGCTAGGGTTTTAATTAACTCAAGAAATGTTTGAAAGAGTCCTCAATATTTCTCAAGTGAGTCGGAGCGGGTCAAATCCTCAAAGCCTGTACAAAGCACAATTTTTAAGTCTAGCCCATCCAACCCAAGCTTGAGTTGGGTTGAGATTTGCCCCTCGGAGCCATCATATCATAAAACGGGTTTGCAAGTAAAATTACAAAGACAAAGACAAAGATGTTGTATATTACTATTTTATTTAATAATTATTTTACAATATTGATGTGGTAATTTCATTTTTTTTTTTAATATAATGACTGATCTAATGGTTTGTTAATTGTTAGGCAATGTTAAAGAATAAAAATGTATGTTACAACATTATTCAATTACAAAAGAGTAATGATATATATATATCATATGCTTTGTAATTCAATAATGTTAGAAACCACATTTTTATCGTATAATTGTCTCACAATTATGATGTAGCAATTCTAACTAATCTTTTATTTTTTAACAATGATTGATCAAAGGGTTGGTTGAAACTGACACATCAGCATTGTGAGATAATTGTGAGATAAAAATGTGATATATAATATATAGTTATACGGCTATCATACAATTTGATGATGTGATAGTGAAAATCAACCATTAGATTAGTATTTATATATTAAAAAAAAAACTCAAGTGCCATGCACGTTATCATTTTTGTATGGCGGTCGTATATTTCTCTTACTTTTGTTATATATATGTTTTTTAATAATTACTTATCTAATAGTTTGTTAAGGCTGTCACGTTAACATTGTGGGATAATTGTAAGATAAAACTATGGTAATGCTAAAAACCACATTTCCACAATTATATTCAATTCCTTCCCCCCCCCCCCCCCACCTTTTTTTTTTTGGATAAGCACCAAGTATTTCCACAATTATCCTCACGAACTAGCTAACACTTAGTGACACATAACCCCTTCAACTATTACTCGTCGGCAAAAAAATCCCTTCCATTAAATGAGCATGTTAGCTAAATCATACCGAACAATGAACGTATAACACGCATGACAAAAATACCACAAATTTAGAAAATAAATTTAGTTGAATTACCTCAAAATAAAATAAAATAAGAAATACAAAGGAAACATAAAAGTTAAAAATTAAAATTAAAAAAAAAAACTATAAAAGATAGAAAATGAAAGTGATTGATTAATTATGGAAGGGCTTTTGGTTTTGTTTTTTTTTTTTTTTTAAATTTTTACAACAATTTTATCACAAATAGTAATTCGTGAGGGTAATATATAAATAAGCAAAAGGTTTTTTGTTTTTTGTTTTTTGTTTTTTGTTTTCTTATTAAAATTTTTCAACGCTTGCATTGATGAGTGAGTAGTATATATATGTACAAATAACCATTTAAATCGCTTGTCTGTATTCTGCAGCGTGTCTTATTACTTCCATTCTACAAATCTTCACCAAAATTCCTGAATGTGGGGCTCCAACATTTTTGTCTCCATTCTCCACCGTCGTCACACTGTCAAACATTTTAAATAAATACAAAAATCTGTGTGTTATTGAAGCAATTAATTTTAATTTTTAATATATCAAATTCACTTATTTAGATAACACAAATTTCTACATTTGTTTAAACGGTTAGATAAAATGGATGGCTCAAATTTTAAAATATGATAATTTCTATAAAATATGAGGGGATCCAAATCCATTCCACGTACCTTTGGAACTAGTCTTAATGAGCAACCAATTCTTCTTCCTTTTTCTTTTTACTTTTTTTATCAATTAGTTTTTTAGATTACTCCTCAACTAAATATTATTCGTTTGATCTAGTGGGTTCTGAAACAAAAAATATAATTTTTTTAAAGCAAAAATATAATTTTTAAAATTGTTTATTTTTGTTAGTTTTAAAAGGAGCTAGCTAGCTGGGTTTGACCAAAAAAATTGCAGGCCAAATGTAGCGATTGCTAGATATTCTCGGTTTGACCGAGCTGCAAGGAAAAGTCAGATGTTGTAATAAAATAAAATAGACCAAATAAATTAGGTGGTGGGGAACATTAATTTCCAACTACCAAAACACGAGATAGAAATAATTAAGATGATATGAACGTAATCTCAGAGGAACAGTCAAGATTCCTAATTTCTCCCACCACCACATAATTAATTTTATTTGAATTGCCAGCTTCCACTTCCAATATCAGCCTACTATTATCGTACTCATCCTCCTCCTAATAATAATTATTATTTAAATTAATTAACAATTTTTTTTAAAAAAATTAAAAATTATGATGTGAGTTGTATGGAAGATTGGGCACCTTACGAGCATTATAAGGCTATCTTACCCAATATCAAATTAATAGAGTTCACCTCACCTCATCTACACAAAATAATATAAATAAATAAAAGAGCTCAACTCGGAATAGTCTGGGTCCAACGGCTTTGCCCGAATCCAACTATATTAACAAGGCTTTTTTTTTTTTTTAATAAAAAAAACTAATTATGTAATAAACAAGTTAAATGCAAATTAATTAACATCTCCAACCAAGCCAACTCAAGACTCTTTTACGTTATAATTTCCTTCTTAATAAATGAATAAGGATAATTTGCAATTGAGTAATGCATGCAATTTAGTATATTTCTTTGCAATTTTTATTTGCTCAAATTGAATGTAATTTGGGTAGTTTTACGGAGAAAAAAGTTGCATGACCTACTTGTTCTGAATAATTCAAATTGCACCTACCTGAAGTAGTGGATCTCTCAACTCCCTTAGTAGGATTGCCCGAATTGCATGCCCACAAATAGGAAGGGTACAAGGACCATCTGTTTCAGTTTGCAACATTTATCTTCCCGAAATAATGGATTCCTCTATGAGGTTGCACGAATTGCCCGCCACAAAGAAAAGACTATAGGCCCAACTATTCCGAATAGCCAAAATGCATAATCTAGCTACCTGCCCAAAATAATGCATCTCTCAACCTTCTCTTTTCGGAGCTGTTCAAATTGCATGCAATTCAAATAGCCAATTGTAAATAAAAAATAAAAATCCTAATTCATTACAAGGATGACCTTATTTCACAATGACTCTTATGATCTCATCTCATATATTGAATTTAAAGCCTTTTTAAGGAGGGGAATAGTATCACTTGGTCCCCTCCCCATTTTACAACATGAGTGGTGCCATTTGATAATGTTTGAGTGAACAAATCAAAGTTTTTATTTTTTTTATTTTTTTATTTTTTGTTTTTTTAATGAATCTTAACATTGAAGAACTTGTATTATATGGAATCTTTACACAATTAGAAAATATATTATATCATGAAGGCTGACTCAGTAAGAAAGATGATGAATGTAATTGTGAAACTAGGATAAGACATTTTTAAAATAGAATTTCACTGAAAAATGAGATTTATGAATTTCATATATTAATTTTCTTTGTTTGAGTTGACAAAAAAAAAAATTTAAAATTGAATAAAGTATACAAGTTGTGATCACAATCACCGAAATCACCCTATACATGCTTATATCTTAACTACTTTTTACTTTGTCATAATTATTGCCATCACCACCTTCACCACCATTGTTCCATTACCTTCACACTACTATCATCACCTTCATGTCACTACCTTAATTGTTATCACCACAATTATCACGCTGCCACAACCACCATAATAACCATCATTTTTCTCCAGTTAATATTATATATCATATCAATATCTCATATATATTTTACTATATTAACGTGGCACAATCTAATAACCATTGAAATAGCTCTTTTTTTAAAAAAAAAACAAAAAAATCTAATAATTATTAAATCTTACCACATAACATAATGAAATATTAGTGTGATTATAGCATCTTTTTTCTCCTGGTCACCATTACCTCTGCCATTGTTAACACTTTACAATCATCATTATAAAGTCATTATTATTAATTAAAAATTGAAAATGCTTAGTGCCACGTAGTTTACTTGTGAATTCAATAAAGAGAAAGTCTACCTGTCTTTCTCTTAAGCAACTTTTTGAGAATCCCAAATTAACATTTAATTTATTATTATTTTTTTTCAAATGTTCCAATAACTAATTTTTAAAAAGTTGTATGGGAGAAGAACAAAAGTACGCTAAATATAACTGTCCTCTTCAATAAAAGTTCCTCAACAAGTGTCCTAAGTACTACTTAACCTTAAATTAAGTTTACACTAACATAATACTAAACAAATTACCGTGCGGTAGTTGCCAAATAATCTAAACTTTGTATCAACAAAAAGAAAAGGAAAGGAAAGTCACAATTTCAAGAAATCTATTAGGCGACTAGAAGTTTATGTAATGATTTGTTCAAATTGTAGTCAATTTGAATAGGCAACTGAGAAAATCTCGATGGGGCTCACACGCATGAGCACCTAGCTAAGAAAGTGGGCCTCTTCGGAGCCCTCTCTCATGTAGGGGTAAGGCATGCTACAATTCTATCAAACAAATTGCAACAAATCTTGATTCCCAATTGTTAAAGCTTTTTCATTAATAAACAGCCTAAAATACAAAAACGATTAAAGTTATTTTCACCTTATATAACACTGAAATACATTTTCAAACAACAAAACACCATTCAAAAAGTATTAGCATAGCAATAAACTCTTTACAGTTAAAAGTGAGGATGCTAATTTGTGTTTACGTGTCAAAGTTCGAGTATAAGATTATATATATCAACTATAACTCAAAATATATATATATAAAACTCGATTCATTTAATTAAATTGGACAAACTCTTCAACCATAACTCACTATCTAATATCAAGTTTATGAATTATGTAAAAATTTATTAATTGTAAATATCAAATATCAAGTATGAATTATATCAAGAGATAGAATACAAAATTAAATAGATTAATAATAATTCAACTCTTCTACCGTAACTTAATTTTGTATTAATTGATGTCAAAACGGGGCTTACCTGTACCTGCAATCTGCACAGCATTGGGACTTGGGAGTGGACCCGGTGGATCTGGCGGTTAAAAAAATGACAGCAATTTCTGTTGATAGTTAATATCTTATTTAAGACCCAAAACCCAGTAACCCAGTCATGGACGGGTTTGGTTACAAAAAAAAAAAAGTGATGGACGGGTTATAAAAGAGGAAGATGCAACGCGTTTGACCTCGTAAAACCCATTCCCTCCCATTAGAGTCTCTTCCACGCCTTGGGAAGAACTGTGGCCCAATTAAAACGCCAGCGCCTCCAAACCTCACCTTCTGTGCCCCTTTCTCTCTCTCTCTCTCTCTCTCTCTCTCACACACACAACCTCGATCCATATCCACACTGGCCGATTCATTCTCAACGACCGCTCAGCTCACTTCATTTCCTCCGTCCATCGAGGCCTAAATTAAGCCGAAAAGCAAATCCAAGAAAACCTATTTTCCTTTTCTGATCTGATTCTGATCTTCCATCAGAGTCAACCATAACAAAGGATTTGAAGGTTGGTCCGCCGTGGTTATGGCGGACTTAGTGAAGCAAATCTTGGCAAAGCCGATCCAACTAGCTGACCAAGTCAGCAAGGCTGCTGACGAGGCTAGTTCCTTCAAGCAAGAGTGCACGGAGCTCAAGGCTAAGACAGAGAAGCTTGCCGGGCTACTCCGCCAGGCCGCCCGGGCCAGCTCCGAGCTCTACGAGCGCCCCGCGCGGCGGATCATCGACGACACCGAGCAAGTCATCGAGAAGGCTCTAGCCCTCGTTCTCAAATGCCGCGTCAACGGCATAGTCAAGCGCGTGTTCACCATCATCCCCGCTGCTGCCTTTCGCAAGATGTCATCTCAGCTCGAGAATTCGATCGGCGACGTGTCGTGGCTGCTCCGTGTGTCGGCTCCGGCTGATGATCGCGGCGACGAGTACTTAGGTCTACCTCCTATAGCAGCAAACGAGCCAATTCTGTGTCTCATATGGGAACAGATTGCGATTCTGTACACGGGTTCCCTCGAGGACCGATCAGATGCCGCGGCTTCGCTGGTTTCGCTTGCCCGGGACAATGATCGGTATGGGAAGCTGATCATAGAGGAAGGTGGGATCGGACCCTTGTTGAAATTGATCAAAGAGGGCAAACTGGAAGGACAAGAAAACGCTGCGAGGGCAATTGGGCTACTGGGACGGGACCCGGAAAGCGTCGAGCACATGATCCACGCGGGTGTGTGTTCGGTGTTTGGGAAAATCCTCAAAGAAGGTCCCATGAAGGTCCAGGCTGTGGTGGCTTGGGCTGTTTCTGAGCTTGCGGCTAATTACCCCAAGTGTCAGGAGCTTTTTGCCCAGCACAATATAATCCGTTTGCTGGTGAGCCATCTCGCGTTTGAGACCGTTGAAGAGCACAGCAAGTATGCCATTAGCAGCATCAGAGCCGCCTCGATCCATGCGGTTGTAATGGCAACTAATTCTCCAAACGCCAAGAATATGAACAAGGCAATTGACGAAGATGACAAGCAATCTTACAATCAAATTCCTCACCCCACGGCGAACAAGGCCCCCGGTCAGATGTACAATGTGGTGGCAAATACCATGGCGATGAGGATCCAGTCCAAGCTACTCCAACCACAAGGTAATGATTCAACTCAAGCCAACCACAACCACAGCACAAACAACAACCATAACAACAATGTGAAGCAGAATCATCAACTCCATCAACCCCACCACCAGCAAAACGTTGCGCTTTCGGGGAGTAGTCTCAATCTTAAGGGGAGGGAATTGGAAGACCCTGCTACCAAGGCCAACATGAAAGCAATGGCAGCAAAAGCCCTTTGGCACCTTTCCATAGGAAACTCAGCCATCTGCCGCAGCATCACTGAGTCAAGAGCACTGTTATGTTTCGCAGTTCTCCTGGAGAAAGGGCCTGAAGATGTCAAATACCATTCTGCCATGGCATTGATGGAGATTACTGCAGTGGCCGAGAAAGATGCCGAATTGAGAAGATCTGCATTCAAGCCCAGTTCACCCGCCTGCAAAGCTGTTGTTGACCAGTTGCTAAACATCATTGAGGAGGCAAATTCAGACCTCCTTATCCCGTGCGTCAAGGCTATTGGGAATTTGGCAAGGACATTCCGAGCAACGGAGACGAGGATGATAAGCCCATTAGTGCGGCTTCTCGACGAGAGAGAAGCTGAGATTTCCAGGGAGGCTTCAGTTGCTCTCTCGAAATTTGCCTGCACAGATAACTATCTCCACCTTGATCACTCAAAGGCAATCATAAGTGCTGGAGGGGCAAAGCACTTGATCCAGCTGGTGTATTTTGGTGAACAAATTGTTCAAAATTCAGCATTGTTTCTGCTATGCTACATTTCCCTACATGTACCAGACAGCGAGGAACTTGCCCAGGCCGAGGTGCTCACTGTGCTTGAATGGGCTTCCAAACAATCTCACATTACCCAGGATGAAACACTCGAGACATTGTTACAAGATTCCAAGAGCAGGTTGGAGCTTTATCAATCCAGACGGTCAAGGGCATTCCATTGATTCAATCAATAAACAAATTAGTTTGCTGTGTAAGAAAAAAAACCACGTTTCCTATAATTTTCTCTGCTTTATCATTCTCATGGAGTGTACATACTTTAATTTAATGTATTCTGAAATTGTTTAGAAATTGTTTCAATCATTTACAGATCATTCTCTTGCTGTGTTTTCTTTTCTTTTCTTTTTTTCCTGCTAATTTGCATTTCCCCCATAAAAGCACCCCATTCCTGGAACCTCCCACCCATTTGTCTTCTAGTTACAAACGGACACAGACTGCAACTTTAAAATGTGATGACAAATCTAAACTCAGAAAGCAAAAGGGCATAAATAAGATATTTTCCCGTTCTTTATTCTATACCTCTCCACGTGAATCACAATATGCTGGATTTAGCAGGTCTTGATTTATTTAATGCGTTCAGAGTGGTTGTAGTTCGCATAATTGGGTTAATAATTTAGCTGAGATGGAAACAGCTAGCAAAAGGAATAAGGTGGGGAAAACATGTCTCAAGGCTCGTATCTGGACAGGAAAGTGGTAAAAATTGTTCTTAAAAGTTTCTTTTTAAAGAATGGAGCACTCGTTGGAATGAGAACTTGAAATGGTAAGTACAACTTTGTTTCCTAGGATTTTGGCTGTGGTATGTAGCGAGAAATTTTCAGTGTCACAACTCAAAAATACTTTTTGGCCAGACATGCTCAAGCTTGCTATATAATAAGGTGCTTCTACAATGCACACCCTATTCCAGCAGCAAAATAAAAATGCATTCAGCTCTCCTTTCAAACCCAGTGGTTAGCTATGGAAGACATTCTACAATAAGTGGTCAAGGTGTAGCTTAGTGGTCAAAAGGGTGGGCTTGGAATGAGCCGTAGGCTCAGACATCCTTAACTCGATTCCACACTAAAGAGTTTTTTGGATTACCTAATACAAGGTTCTAGCGGGTGGGGTCATGTATCGAGAGTTTACTCCCCAAGGGTGCATCCGAAGGGCCTGTGTTGGTGAGATTCCACGTCATCAAAAACAGACATTCTACAATAGCTACAACCTCTGAAAGGGCACATTCTCTCAATCTCTTATTTGTGCAACCTGCAAGCGCTAATGGCAGGGTAAAGATACCTAAGCTTAATGCTAAACCATTTAGACATGAAGTCATGACAACCATCATGGTCCGCAAAAACAGTTTAAATTTATGCAACTGTCTGTACGACAATGACTACTAGGAATCTGATACATGTACCAACTGTCGACTTTCCTGGCCCTATAGTCATCAAAACCGCCTTGATGTGTCTTCTTCAATTCTTTTATTGAAAGCTAAAGTGTCGTAAGAGATAAAAATAATGCTGCAGAGCCAAATACTACACAATAATGAAATTAACATACCTAAGCAGTAATATACATGCATAATCATATGGCAGTGTAAACAATTAAAAATACAGAATAGTGACAGTGCTGAGGTGAGAGTCTTGGCATCAAGAGAGCAATTTTTTAATTGGTCAACAAATGAATTTTAGAATTTTTTTAGCAGGTTAACAAATGAGCTTTATATTACGGTAATACTACTCTTCTCATTAGATTTTCACACCAGCTTCACACAGGCTGATGCAGTGAGTTTTAAGTTGCTGATATGAAAAGCTACTTAGAACCCGTCACATCAATCAGTATGAAGCTAGTGTAAAAATCTAGCGTGAAGAGTAGCATTGTCTTTAAGAGAAAAAAAAAAAAAAGTAGCAGCTCAACAAATGAGTTTTAGATTAGGTGTCTCACTTACACTTTATCACAACACGGCAATAAGCAAACAAGTAAAAGCACAACCAACTAGAAATACCTGCCTAACATCTCCCCACATAATGTGTGACTGAATGAACATTCAGGATGCATTAGTCATTTTAGTATGTGCTCCAGGACTGCTGATAAAAGTCCCACATTAAATCAGTTAGGTGTACTACTTTAGGATGCACTAGGGAGGAGATCCAACAGACATATCTAAAAACAGAAAAAAGAAATTTAAAATCCAATGGTTAACAATGTAGTTATTATAATAGCATATAAAAAAGTGAAGATCCAAGAACTTATCACCGGGATGGGTACATAGGACATGATGTAGAACACACAACTGTCTCAACTTTAGTCCTATTGAAGAGTTGACCACCCTACAGATACTTTGCAACAGAATTAGTTAAAAACTATAATGATATTAAAATTACAAAGAAGAAAATAACTAACAAGTAATTATGATGATAAAGCTCAACTATCTTTTAAACTTCGTCACGAAATGTATTATACTGCAGAATTTGCCAACAATTGATTGGTATCTTTTATATATAAGCAAACAGATAAATACCAATGTCCAAACTCAAACTTAGGGGAAACATTAACAAAATTTCCACAAAATAGGTTACCCACAAAACTAGTGAGATGCAAGAACTTATCACCGGGATGGCATTGCATTCTTTGAGATACCAGTAGACCATCCACCAAGTCGCTGAAAGTTTAAGATATATGAGACACAATTTATGTCATTACCTACTATTACCGAAAGCCATCCTACAATGCACGATGGGCAGAGCCACTGAAAATGAAGAATCACTCCAATAGAACATATATTTTAATGTTATGTTCCGTAACTATTCCTGAGAAAGCAATACGCCTCCTCAGTGTTGCAATCATGAGACATCCACATGACATACAGTTAAATATGTTGCACAAAAGTTACTATTTTCTGACAAAAATAATACTGATGCACCATCCTTCCTCAAATGTAAATTTGACTTTTTGCCAGAACACCTTAACGCATTTTCTTGGTATATTATCAAAGTAGCATGTGGGATTGGCTACCCAGCTCCACCATGTAAAGACAGAAAAGGCTAGAATTTAGAGTCTCTGTATATGCAACTGTGCTAACCGAAATCAAAGTGGAACCGTATGTTTTTAAGAATTGGCCTATCATATAAAAGGCCAGCCTTTCCATCTGATAGAACTAAAGAGTCATTGTGAAATTCCTATGGTTTTGAACTTACTGTAGATATAACTTGAAACATCCCCATTTCCATGACAATGGAAAATTATATCTTATAAACAGATTTTTTTTTTTTTGATAAAAAAAATAGAAGTCTACTTAGGATGATATGATTTCATATACAAGTTGATGGGGACAGGTTCATAATTCAACTCCCCACTGACCAAATGAAGTAACCCATCCACATCTATCACCTAACCACTCACATCCATTATGTGCATGATAAGCAGAAATGCACAAATACATCCTGTATGAGATATGCAAATCTTGCAAACAACATAATCATCCCAGGAACTTAAAAAATTAAAAATTGTGTCGTAGTTAATTAGCCTAGTCACACGGATAGACACAGACAAAATTTACTTATTCAATGATATGCAAAAATTGATCAAAGCCACCCTCTCACTGATACCACCTCGAAAAAACTCTTTAAGATCTAGTATTAAAGCCTCATATAATATAAGAAGAACCGCAGCTCAGAGCCATAGCTGGCATGAACCTGCATAAAACAGCAAATCAATTTATAGTCAAACTATGACAACAGTATCACACCTGCTCAATAAATTATGCACTGATGTAAACATGCAAACACTAAAAGAGATTAATGATATGCCACATTATGTATTGTGGCAGTTTTATTTACATTTTATAGAAAAAAAAAAATTAAACACCTCTGTCATTGAAGCAAAGAGAGAGAGAGTCACTGTTGCTAGATGTCATTAAGTAATCTTTTAATCTTTTACTTATCAAAAAGAAATCTTTTACAATGTAAATTATATCATTCTATAACCAATTTGTCAGAGACGAGTAGATTATACCTAAAACCACTCGGAACCCTAAAGTTTGTTTGGAGTTCTGAATGCTCTGTTTTAACGTGTCTTTGACTTGGCCCATAATAAAGAGAATGAAAAATCTCTACTTCAGCATGGTACTAACACTTCCTTTCTGCATTATCTGTTGTTTGATTGAATTGAAGACATAAAAATGAAAGCAAAATGCACAGTTTAGCAAAGTTGAGACGCTATGTATTTGCCATGTAGTTATCTGCTTGCTTCATTTAAAAATGTATTCAGGTAGCACCAAATATAGTGGCATTAGCATTGACATCTATACAATTGTAGCATTGCTTCCCCAACTGCATCGTGATAATTTATCTTCATACAAAGCCCCTATGTGTTTTCTCCGGATATTGATGAAGAATCGGTTCTCTAACCACAGACTCATAATTAAAAAAATTAAAATTAAAAATTAAAATAAAAAAAGAGAGAGAGAGAAAGAAAGAAAGAAGAAGAAAAATGATGATGATCACATATCTGCTTGCTGTAAACAAAGAACAATATTGCAGCACTCTTAAAATGTTTGTATCGAACATCATAATATGAAGACATTGATATCCAAGTGTTTATCAAAACTTCAATTTTTTCTAGCAATTGCTTCTTCTTTTCAATATCACCACATACTGAACTAAAGTATGCATATTCTAAAAAATGAACGATGAAAATCATATTAGGGAAGCTGAATGAATTAGATCTACAAATAAGGAGATACACAGTACCTGCACAAGTACAGTAGAAAGGATTCTAACACAATTACCATTAAGCTGGTATTGCAGTCAAACAAATTTCTTGTTGATCATATGGCAAATTTATCTTGCAATTGCTTGATCATCACCGTGGAGCTTTAGGTGATACTTTAAACAGGCAGGTACCAACTCCTATAGGACTGAAAGTCCATTTTGGAGATTGCAAGAGACATTCCATATAAATTACACCCCAAACACTAAAACCTTAGCTGGAAGTCCATAGAAGATTTTCAAAAGGCCATTAAAGGTTCTCTTCCCTGTTGAAGGAACTGTAACCCACCCTAAACACTAGGATACACACTATTGGAGGCTTTCCTTGAATTGAGGATCAAATCAGAGGAAAATGGAAACTGCAAACTACAGCACGTTAAATGTATAACTATTGCTGGAAGCCATGAGATCAAGAGTTCAAAAATGCACTTTTGCAAAAAAAAAAAAAATAGTGGAAGCCAGCAAGGCTTGCTTTGGTTTGAACACCAAACAATCTACAATGAAATAAAATCCTTTTAGTATGAATTGTGAATAAATATTGTATTAAAACAAAGTTCTTGAGTTCTAACTTTGTCTTCATCATTTACCTCCCATTTCCATTTAATATTCTACGTATTAGACCTCGCTTATTAAGAGAAAATTTAAACCACACATAAGGGATAAAGCTAGAATATTAATTAAATGATTATATTAACCATTTTTTATTTGTTTAAACTTTTAGGATAAATGGTGATTCACTCAAGATTATTCCCAAGCAAAGCGCCAAACAAGATCATGCGCAGATAACACAAGGCTGTGAAAATGGATGTTATGACAATAGATTCATAACAAACATAGGGCTTCAAGACAAACACAGAATGCAAACCCAAAACCGAGGGATTGCAATCAAACTCGCAAATGAGGAGAAATTTGAAAAGCATAAACAGTCAATCGTTACACTTCTTGGTCACAAGAAAGATATGCTACCAAATCCTATATATTCATAGTAGAGACAAAATTCACAACATTATAGTAAAAATATGGAAAGCATTTTGCGTATCACAATTTTATCAATAGAACCATCTAGATTCTAGTCACTCGCTCCAATATAATGCACGAGCCTTAATATATATATAAATTAAACATTACTTCAAACATGAAAAAATAACAGAGAACTTAGGCATTGAGGAGTGAACAAAAAAAAAAAGGGAATAAAATTGATGAAACAAAAGGATTGGAACTCACGGTTGCAAGGGAATTCAAATAGTTGATGACGAAGCCCCTCGCGAAACGCAAAGAATTCATATGGTTTTGATTCAGAGCATTTGGAATTATGATCCGCATGAACCGAGTCGTCTAGGGCTCTGTTCCTCCACGAGAATCGGATGTTGGCGACGAAATTCAGAGAGAGAGAGGGATTAACGTTCAAAAGAACCGCTCAAATGCGCTCTATTTTCGCCCCAACAATCTTCTACCGTAAAGGTTTGATATAGAAACGACGTCGTTGCTGATGTCCAAATTAAGGAAACAAATTTCCTTCAGATTGGATATAGAAAGAAAATTCCTCCAATTGATACTCAAGTGTTTTTTTTTTTTTTTTTTTTTAAAAAAAAATATACTGATTTCATTAAGGTATAAGTCAAAAGTACGAAGCATACAGCGCAGAGCGCAACAAAACTCTAACAAATCTTAACCATAGCTAAAACTGCGATTTCACCAACTGGCGAACTTATGTGTGACTTTCGATAGTATAACAGATCTGCAACAAGCAGAGACCAACAAAACATATGTGTAGCTCCTAACAGAACCCCCACAACCTAAGGCCAGTGGACTAAACCATCAACAACCCAAAAGGCTATGATGCTTTATTACAAGAAAAACAACTAAAGCTAACTCATGTACCAGATCTGTATCAAACAGTCAATATCTAAGACATAAGTAGCCTAAACACAACAACAAAAAAATAAAACTTAAAAAACTAAAAAACTCCACAAGTAGCAGCGGAGGAGCCCGCATTGAAGAGATCCTTAGAAAAACACACAAAGGCTTATGAAGAAAAGTATATATAAGAAAGAGAAAACTAGATCTGGAGTAAAATCTAGAAATATAACTTATATCTGAAATAAACACCCACCCGAAACGGATACCAGAGGAAATACTGAGCACTATTGCCGTAGAGGGGGGAGGAGGAAAAATCTAGATCTAAATCTAGATATTCCCTTCTCAAGGCTTTTTACTAGTTTTATTGCTCGAATGAAGAGGGAAGAAATGATTTTAAAAGAGAAGGTAGAGCCTCTCTCTAGAAACCTATAGAGTGATACTCAGTGTATTTATTTTGAATACAATGTTTTTTTTTTACATGTTCGCATAAGAGAGGGGAGGAGAATTCTTGAATACAATGTTTTTTTTTTTACATGTCCGCATAAGAGAGGGGAGGAGAATTCGATCTAGTGACCTTCGCTTTATTAAACGTGATTCTAGCTGATTGAACTACCTCTTGAGAACATTTTGATACAATGTTAATTAAAATAAAAAGGTGAATGAAATATACAAATTTTAAACTCGTATCATTTGTTATAATATTATGTTAAAGGAATTGAGTAGAAGGAAACACAGTCTAAGCGTATTGAGCCACGGCTAGAGTTCATTCTGGTTGTATAACCACTCATTTATCTCACCCTGTGCTTATCCTATTTGTAGTGGTAAAAACTTTTCTCCTTTAGTTTGATTTTATGTTTTTTGTTGTTATTTGTTTTTGTTTGTTTCAATTTCTAACGTACTTACCAAAAAAGAAGAAGAAGTGATTGTCGTATATTAATTAAAAAACCTAGACATGCCAATTTATAAAATAGGTCGGCTTAGTTTAAAATAAATTTATGTTTTTTTTATTACTATGATAAATACATTATTTTTTAATTACTAGAATAAATGGAAAAATATAAAAAAACCCCCAAACTATCAGTCATTTACAATTAGTTTAATATTTTATTTGTTAAAAGAATATGGGCATTATAAGAATATAAAAAAAAATAAGTGGCCTTTTTGTTGCATTTTGGTAGTTTGGGGGTTACTTTATTACTTTTTGAACATTGGGGGGCTAAACTGTAAACGGCTGATAGTTTGGAAGGCTTTTTTATATTTTTTCCTAGAATAAAAATTCATGTGTTTTCATATATGCCTGATAGTTTTATAGATAAGGTTGGAAAAAATTACTTTAACCCATTTCCTTTAAAAACAAATAGTTTAAATTTAAACTAGTCTACGATCATTTACTTCATATTTCAATTAAATACATTATATATTACAACATTAATTAAATTCAAAATTTCATAAACCACTAAAAGTCACTACTATCAATGGTATAACGCCACTTGAAAGAGGTGGTGATTTACTTGTGCTATTGCCTTCTATTATCACATGATTCATGAGGTTTTAAGATTTTTTTCACTTGAGCCCATATGTTAACCATAATAATCATATGAAAATTGTTATAATATTAATTAAATGTATATCTTATAATTTTGTCAACTTCAACTTTTAAAAGGTACAAGGTACACGGGATGAGTGTATTAAAATATTAATTCAATAATTAAATAATTTTTTTTATCAACTTAAACAAAGAGTATTAAAATATTTAATTAAATTGATTATTTTGTATTAATTTAAAATTTTAAGATAAATAATAATTTAACAGAAATATTATATTAGTTTGATGTGAAAGAAAATCATGTCGAGTCAAATAACAATAGTACATTGAATGTTCTCAAAGTGAAAATTTATTAATTTAAAATTTTAAAATAAACGATGTAATTAAATTACTCAATATTTATCCCCTCATTTTGATTAAAACAGTCCACGTGTGTGTTTCCTATGGCTGCAGATTTGTGGATAATTGATGATGTAACAGTACTCACTCACACCTGTCTGTTTGCCCATCAACGTCCCTTTTGTGTTGTGAATCAAAAACCAATGGAGTTTGGAAGATTTCCCATGGGCGTGAGAAGTGGGGTGAGAGTCATACATTACACATAGACTTATCCTCACATCTACCACTGCATTAGCCTTACAATCTCCTCCACTCAATCTCATAATCCAGTGCCACCCAAAAAGATCCTACCCCTCTCTTTGTCGGGCTTATTCACCAACACTTCACTACCCCAAAATACCATTTCTTGCTTTCTCCTGCTGTAGCTCCATCTGCATCACAACCATGGCTACTGCAGTAACTGCTACGGTCTCCTTTCCATCCTCCAAGTCTGCTTCTCTGTCCTCCAGAACCTCTATTATCTCACCAGAAAGAATATCCTTCAAGAAGGTAATTAGCATTAGTACAGATTATGTATTCACATAGTTTTGGTTGTGTTTGTTTTTATTTCGCACTGGAGTTTCTGACATGGGTTTTTTTTGGTTTTTCAGGTTCCATTGCAGTACAGGGATGTTTCTGTTGGCGGAAGAGC
This sequence comes from Carpinus fangiana, assembly GCA_006937295.1. NCBI lineage: Eukaryota > Viridiplantae > Streptophyta > Magnoliopsida > Fagales > Betulaceae > Carpinus > Carpinus fangiana. The sequence continues at coordinate 40,662,190 of CM017322.1, forward strand.
TGTTTCAATCAGAGCCCAGGTCACCACAGAGGCTCCTGCTAAGGTTGAGAAGGTGTCCAAGAAACTGGAGGAAGGTGTGGTGGTGAACAAGTACAGACCAAAGGAACCTTACGTTGGCAGATGCCTCCTCAACACTAAGATTACCGGCGATGATGCTCCTGGAGAAACCTGGCACATGGTCTTCAGCACTGAGGGTATGAGCTCATTTGCTAGTTTTTCATTCTCCCTTAATATTTAAATGTGACTTCGTTTAACTCTTCGATATATAGTACACATTTGGATTATTTGATATGTTGGCATCTTTTTTATGAAAACTATTACTTTGATCTTATTGGTGGCTTTAATTTGCCCCTTAATTTTTTTAAACTTTAATATTGTTAAATCATCAATTATCCCAAAAATTTAAGCCAATAAGAAATAGCTAGTGAGACCTAACGGGAAAATTATTTAATTGAAATGTGAGTTGAGTTTATGGAGATAATGTTCGAATTTAAGACCTTTGAATTGGGTACCATATTAAATTACGATTTATTCCAAAAGCTTAAGCTAATAAAAAATGGTAAATTTAAGCATTTAATTAATATTTTAACAAATATTGCAGTTGCAATTGTATGCAAATGTATCCATGGACTTGCAATAAAAGGACATCACTTCCCATCATATTTTAAGATGCTGTGATAAGCACAAACACTAAGAATCTAACAAGTTTGTCTTTAACATAAAGAACTTTTGATTAATTTGACGTGAGATTTCAGAAGTCGATCCGTTTTTGAGTTAACTGGTTGTTTGGTTGGCTTAGGAGAGGTCCCCTACAGAGAAGGGCAATCAATTGGGGTAATTGCAGATGGTATTGACAAGAACGGAAAGCCTCACAAGCTGAGGTTATACTCAATTGCCAGCAGTGCCCTTGGTGACTTTGGAGACTCCAAAACTGTAAGTTTGTAATTTTTATTTACATTGATATATATTTGTTGTGATAGTTAAGTTTCCAATTACGTTTATGTTAATGGGTTTTGAGTTTTTGTGAAGTTCGTATTATTTATCTCATAAACCATGTTTTAACACAAGCCCCTGTTGCAAATTAATCTGATCAGTTAACATATTCCCATAATTACCTTTTGTTTCCTTTGGTGTCAAGTCATATGGAGAGCTTCTTATCTGTTATCTTCATACAGGTTTCTCTTTGTGTGAAACGGCTTGTGTACACCAATGACAAAGGAGAGATTGTTAAAGGAGTCTGCTCAAATTTCTTGTGTAAGGATGCAGGCTATAGTTCTGTCTCCCAAATTCTAAAGTAATATCACCGATCTTTCTGGTGTTAAATGTAGTTTATGAGGAACAAATTGTAATAGCTAAAAAGGCTTAACACCGCATTATGGAAGATGTCTTAGCTACACCCTAGTAGCTCTAAATGTCTTGTATTTCAGGTGACCTGAAACCGGGAGCTGAAGTAAAGATTACAGGACCAGTTGGGAAAGAAATGCTTATGCCAAAAGATCCCACTGCCACTGTCATCATGGTATATTCAGTTTTGTCATCTTAAGCAAGAACAATGTCAACTAATTGTGTGGATTCTCCATATATTCTTTATGCTTTTTCAGTTAATTAATTTCCATAGGTTGGTGATAATTGAATCATCTGTTGCAGCTTGCAACTGGAACTGGCATTGCTCCTTTCCGCTCATTTTTGTGGAAAATGTTCTTCGAGAAGCATGAGGACTACAAGGTAGATAGAATGCAATCAATCTTGTCTTTGTAAACCCTTATGACTTGAGACACTAACATGAATCACTTGATGAAAAAAGTGCCCCAGTCGAAGCGTCAAAACTGTATCAATGGCCTTGTAGCATTATGGTTAAGGTCTAGGTTCAGCTCATTATGAATATGATCATTGTAAAGGTCTTGAGATCGAACATTGACTTTGTCAATTCACCTCCATTTAAATTAAATATTCAACGTGTTGGGCTTCACCTATTAAAAGGAAGTTTGAGCCCACATCCACATGTAAGGGGGAGTGTTAAACTAATGATTAAGTGATTAAATTTACCTATTTCTATCAGCTTAAACTTTTAGGATAATTGGGGATTTAACATGGTATCAGAGCCTACCACAGGATGAATGGGGCTTGTACTACTTACCTCGTGACAAGAACCAAGAAAATTACCGGCCTGCACGTGAGGGAGGGGTATTGAGAAATAATCTCACATTGCCTATGAACAAGACTTTGGGTATGTTTATAAAGAATGAACAACCCTCTTTTGTTGAAGCGGTTTTATGAGATGAGTTATGCCTATTAATTTCTTCAAGCGTATGGGGTTAGGGTTTATCTCATGGCCAAAGAAGAAAGGGTGTCAAAAAGTTAGAGAGATAAACTAGTGAGTCTTAAGACAATGAAGACTGTTATAACTTGTGGTATGTCTCAGATACTGATATTAAGAATTCGACTGAAGCTTTATCAAAGAACAGTCATGGATAATCCAATTGTTGTAATGGTATGAAAAAAAGCTCTAGCCACACCTACTTATTACCTTATCAAAGATTAATCAAAATTACATTGGAACTTATTAGAATTATTTGTAAAGCTCAGATTTACCTCGTAAGCACCTTTATAATCCATGCCAGGATTTACAGGGAACTTCTTTACGTGTCTCTGGCTGCTTGAAACCAGACATCATAAATTTCTATTTGGCATACTAGAGAAAAAAATTCTTTAGTTATTGAATTCTTGTTTATGCATTAGCTGATGACTGATTCAGCTTTTTGACATGTTGTGTAGTTCAATGGTTTGGCGTGGCTCTTCTTGGGTGTTCCCACAAGTAGCTCACTGCTTTATAAGGAGGTGAGATAGATTAGAGTTTTCCTCACTCATAAAAAATTTTATGCTTATACTTTGAGATATACACTGAAGATTCTTCTATTATGAGACAGGAATTTGAGAAAATGAAGGAGAAGGCCCCCGAGAATTTTAGACTTGACTTTGCCGTGAGCAGGGAGCAAACTAATGAGAAAGGAGAGAAGATGTACATTCAAACCCGAATGGCCCAGTATGCAGAAGAGCTATGGCAGTTGCTTAAGAAGGATAACACCTTTGTCTATATGTGTGGACTGAAGGGGATGGAAAAGGGAATCGATGACATTATGGTGTCATTGGCTGCTAGAGATGGTAAGAAGCTGATGACTTTTGGCTAGACTTTATTTTTTATTTTTTGGTAAGTAACTTTTGGCTAGACTTTATGGATGAGTTTCTGTCTATAGTGCCTCCAATCTTGTGTTTGCTGCATTTTATAGGCATTGATTGGTTGGATTACAAAAAGCAGTTGAAGAGGGCAGAGCAATGGAATGTGGAAGTCTACTAATGCCTGCTTACCTGTACAAATTTCTCCCATTTCACTTTAAAGTGGCAACCATTCAATGATTTCCACTGCGTTCTGTAGATAGGCAATCGTCTTTGTAATTTTTGTATTGATATAGCCTCTACAGAAGTTTTACTTATGAGCGGGGTCATGGATTATAGTCAAGCATTATAGCTGAATCCAACTTCAACTTTATTTTCAACTTCATAGGTTGTCATTGATCATAAGAACTTGCATATTTTTGTTAAATCAGTACTTATTTCAAAAGTGTTAATTAAAATAGGTGATTCGAATCATTCAATTAATAGTTTAATATTTTACTTCGCGTATAGGTTTAAATTTGTTTTCAATAAGTGAGGTCTAACACGTAAGATATTTAATAAAAATGAAAAGTTTATGACGGAAACAAGGCTCGAAAACCCTTGTTCCGATACTATATTAAATTATTCATTTATCTCAAAAATTAAACCTAATAGAGAGATATGAATTTAATTATTTAATTAATATTCTAATAGTTTTGACTTACTGGCCATGAAATATTTAATTATTATTACAAGTTATGAGTCTTACAATAATTTATGGTGTTATTAAAAGCTTAGTTATTATTTATTTATTTCTAATTAAATAGTTAGGATTTTTGTTATTTAAAAATTAATAGTTTTCTAAAATAGTAGATATATAAACGTCAAGTTTTGTAATTGAAAATGATAATTCAAATCTTAAGCCATGATTTCTTTCGGTGTAAAATACTTTCAACTGAAAAATATTTTTCATAAAATAAATTGTTTTTGCTGTTTAATTCCTTGAAAAATAATTTTCGGCATTTGGCTCTTATAGAATATTGACAAATACATTTTATTTTTCATATAATTTGATTAGTTGCAAGGAAGAGAAAGATGGCGAAGAAAAGTAGCGAATCAAGAGGGTGTGAAAATATAAGGTCTTTAGAGTGGGATTAAGATATAGTTCAATTGTTTGCCCATATTTCTTGTAATTTGGGCCAACAATTATAATACAACCTTTAGACTTGTTGGACAAGTAAGCTTCGTAAGGGGCTTATCACAATTGATTGCATGAGGTGTGTAGTAGCAGCGAAAAATTATTTAGGCACAAGTCATTTTATGTATCATGAAGGTTATTTCTATTTGTCAACAGAAAACATTTTAAGATTAACTAATATTTTATGTTGCTCAAAACACTTTTGAAAAAATATTTTATACCAAAATAATCGGAGCCTTAAAATTTTTTGTATATATTTTTATACGGACAAATTTTTTCTCTAAATTAGATAGTAGAAATTTTCTCCGATCTATTTTATTGTACTTATATTTATTATTAGAGTAGGTTATATATACATGTATTTTTAATATATTCTTAAGAGCAATTTTTAAAAATTATATGAAAATCACACTATATCAATTAAATAAAAAATAAATAAATCTGGAACATATAAAAGAACAAAAGAGTTGATTAAAACAAAGGTGGGGTACAGGGTTGATTAGCGTAGACCGAAGACCACCAGATGAACACGTGAAACGAAAGAGGATCTAAAGGAGTGGAGGCTAAGCAAATTAGGGAATCAGAGAAGCGGAGGCGATTAGGGTTTTTGCCCTATCATTATATAAAGACGCTCATACATCTTTCACTCTGTCTGCATTCATTCAATATTGGTTGAGGGCTAAGGTTAGGGTTCGATCCAATGGCGGAGGAGAGGTCGACGGGTGTGGTTCGGTGGTTCAACGATGTGAAGGGCTACGGGTTTATCACGCCCGACGACGGTGGCGAAGATCTGTTCGTCCACCAGTCCGCGATCAAAGCCGAAGGCTTCCGTAGCCTGGCCGAGGGTGATAGCGTCGAGTTCCAGATCGAGCTCGGCGTCAACGAGAAGACTAAGGCCATCGACGTCACAGGCCCCAACGGATCTCCCCTCCAGGCCACCAAGAAGGAAAGTTATAGAAACGGCAGGTCCTCACGCGGCGGCGGAGGAGGTGGCTGGAGAAGCGGTGGAGCTAGGCGCAACGGCGGGCCTGGGTGTTACAATTGCGGCGATACGGGGCACATCGCTAGGGAATGTTACAGAGGGAACCCCGCGTCCGGTGGAGGCGGAGGCGGAGGCGGAGGCGGTTGTTACAGTTGTGGCGAGGTTGGGCACATGGCGAGGGACTGTCCTCGCGGAAACAGCGGCGGTGGCGCGTGTTACTCGTGCGGTGGGTACGGGCACTTGGCGAGGGACTGTATCGGTGGAGGTGGCGGTGGTGGCAGTGGTGGCGGTGGTGGTGGCGGAAGTGGAAGCGGTGCGTGCTTTACATGTGGGGAGTTTGGGCACCTGGCTAGGGATTGCCGAAACGGCGGCGGCGTTTCGGGGAGGTTCAGTGGTGGTTCCGGAGGAAGAAATGGGTGTTTCAACTGCGGGAAGCAAGGCCATTTTGCTAAAGATTGCACTGCGGTCGACGCCTCTTGAGTATGAACAAAAAAAAAAGAAAAGAGTAATAGTACATATTCTCTTTTTTTTCTTCATATCTTTGGTTGGTCAATGGTTATACATAGGATGGTTTTGGCTAAAACGGGCTTTTGATTTTTCGTTTTGGCTGTTTAATCAGCAATTTTTCCCGTCTACCTAACACAGATATGTGATGTTTGTTCGGATAAGAATTAGGTTTTTTTTTTTTCTTCTTCTTAACTGTTTACTGCGGCATAAGTTTCTAATCGAGCACTTCTCATCTTCACGTGTGAATTAATCGTGCTGTGTGATGTGGTGGATTGATTTATCTACTAATCTTTGTGCTTCGTACACTTTTATTGTTGCTTTGTTTAAAACGTGTGATTTAAAAATATCAATTTGAAAAACGTGCTGTTTGGCATTTTTAGAAATGCACTCCATTGCCTAGCGATTTTTCTAGGTTTTAAGATTGCAGTTTTTTAAACTATGGTCGCTGTGCCAGACACACTCTTAGTCTGTTTTGTGCCAAGTATGCGTTTTGTTAGTCTGTTTTTGTAGATATCCTTCTGGGTCTATCTTTAGGCTATTCATCGGCTCTCTTACATATGTTCTAGTTAAGCACTACCCCTCACCAATCAATTCCCACGCTTGGCCTATTTCCATGGTTGTAATGTTCTTGATTTCACTTTTGTTGATCAAGGGCCTTTACAAAGCTCATTCAAAATTGTTATTGTGAGTGATATCATTGTACAAACAATTGTATTAGAATATGGTAATCCAAGCATCTTTAATGGGAAATCTATGGGACGTTCTCTAACAGTGGATAGTATAACATGTGTTACTAGCTGTAGCGATCAACTTTCAGAATCTGAGGCTAATATGTTGGTTAGTGGTCCTCCATTTTAGATCCCAAATAGGTTAATTTTTAGTGTGCTATGCTCAATGTGTTTCTTGTGCTTCTGTCTGGATGCTATCTTCAATGGTGCCGATGCATTTTATGGATAATCAGATTGCCTTGGTGCAATCTTCTTCTCCTACCCCCTTCTTCTTCAGCCATTTTGTCCCCTCCTTTTCTTTTTTGAATTGTTTGCGGTTGATATGGGCTTTCAACAAAAGAGCTTAGAGTTTGATGACATAAATATTGAATTTCAACAGACTCTAAAGGCATTGCGTAATTTGATAGTTTTGGGGATTAGTATAGGCTTGATGATGTTTTCCTTTTATCAGAAGGCTATCTTCTGTGGATGTTTGCTTCTCTATAGAAGTAAGCTTTGAAACTGGCTCCTAAGTTTTAATTAACTCGAGGGCAATCTTTTATATTTTTATTCTAGCTCATTTTGTTGGTATTCTAATGAACACTTGGATCTCTCTTTTGTTCATTGGTGCCTTTAGATAACCCCCATTTAAAACCTAGTGCTTGCAGTTGCAGGCTCTCTCCTTTTTAATCTTTTAATTTTTTAATTTTTAAGTTTTATATCTGCTGTTGGAGCTCATCTTGCAGCAGCCGACGTCATAGGGTTGACCCAGGGCCGGTTTAATTTGTAGTATGACATTGGTGCTACGTCGTTTTATAAGCAGAAAACAATTAAACCAAACGAATTACTGCATGAACTCGATCCTTTGCACAACTTAATTCGTGCAAGTTGTTTAATTTTGTACTCATGGATGCTTTTCGGTGAATATAATATAATTGATTGCCCAGCTTTTTAATTAATGCAAACAATATTTCCAACTCTCTTTGTCGCATTCCTTCAAATTTTCAATTTTAAACAAATACGTACCGAGGTTCTAAACTCTCCCAGTTTTTGGTCCAATGGCAATTAACATGGCCTCTCTCAGAGTTTGTATCACTCTCCTCCATGTCCTCTCAGGCCACACAAATCTTAATTATAGAGTTTAATTAAACATACTCTATTCGGACTTAATTACATTCTCACTCGTGAATCGTATCTAAGAAATGGGAATAGTCCCTCTTTTACGAAACTTTTGGGGAATTCGATTATTTGATGGGCCATGCATGGTAGGATCCGCAAGTTTGGGCCGAAAGATAGGTTATTGAAATTTCTGTCTTCATTAATGGGCCCTCATTGCGGGCCTGCATTTTTGTTTGATTTTCTTTCCAACTTGAGGAGGAACTTTGGGGTGTATGATGGTGATGGGGTTCTCCTTCATCCAAAGGAATACAAACATAAAGATCAACGCATCCCCAATTTTGATTTGGGAAGCAAGAGTGTTACAAGTGCAGTCAAGGACATAAATTTTCTAAAAACCAGCTTTTAAGAATAAAATGTATCATTTAAACATGTAAAAAGCATATATATTATTATTATTATTATTAATACTACTAAAAAAAACATGTGAGAAGCTAGTTTATAGAAAATTTGTGTCATAATCGTTAGGCAAAGCTGGAGTATATAGGCTTAGAATGTGCGGGCCGGCTCGTTAGTAAGGCCTAGCTAGGTAAATTAATTTAAGTGGTTTATAAGTTCACTAAGCATGTGTTATAAATTTATTTTCTTAAATTACTTTCAAGATAGATAAGTAGCTTAATGATAATTATAGTGTATTTTAATGAAAAATTCTTGGCTTGGAATATTTTTGGAACCAAAATAATATTTTACGAACATTTTTGTAAAAGGAAAAAAAAAATCCAATAAAATTATTTCAAAAATATCCGGTATGAATTCCACTAATCGACTGGATTTAAAAAATGCTAAGTATCACAAGCCAGATTGAATTATCAATGGTTTATTAAATGCTAATAATTTATTGGTGTTTATTTATATAGACACTGAGAAATGTAAAATCAATTAGTCGTGTTAGAAGTAAGATTTTTATCCTCATTTCGTCTTTAACGGTAATATAGTTTTTAAAATTATAATTGAATTTAAAATTAATCAGGATTGAATTATGATGAACCATATATTAGGGGTGGGCACGGGTCGGATCGGGCGGGTTTCGGCCCGTTCGGCTACCCGACCCGTGCATGTCAGGTATGGACATTTTCAACCCGTGGCAGCACTGAATATTTGAAAAACCGGCGGGTATCGGGGCGGTTCGGATCGGGTTATTTTGGTCGGGCCGGGCCGGGTCGGGTATTTTTCCAGTCCTAAGAAAAAAAAATAAAAAAGAAAGAAAAGACCTGACGACCTGTTGGAAAATGATCAACCGTTTATAAATCTAATGGCATTCTCGTTTTTCATGAATATTGAGAATCTATTCATCACAGAAAATCACAGAAAATGGGTAAGACGACAAAAGCAGAAGCAAAAGCTCCAGATCGAAAAGCCTAAACTTTTCTCCACTCCAAACCGGCTAAAGCAAGGGAGAGAGCGAGAGAAAAGTCTACCTTTCAGAGATCGAGAGAGAGATGAGAGCCTCCGTGAGTCACGCGTTGATGGGTGAGCGGCAGCCAGTGATGGGTCTGTCCGAAAATGGGGATCGAGAGATCGTGCTCGAGACTCTGAGGACTGACTACTGAGAGTGAGAGATTGAGATCGTGACTCTGCGGTGGCCGATGGGCAGTGGGTGAGGGACTGAGGGTTTGGGCAGAGTGGGTGTGGGAGACTCGGAGTTGAGAGGTCTGAGGGAGTGATCGAGGGTGTGGGTGTGGCTCGAAACTTCTAGTGTTTTTTTTTAAGGTATATTAGCACGGGTATATTCGGGGCAGGTCAGGTACCCGCCTCGATCGGGTTTTGTGATTTTCTACCCGAACCAGCGAAAACAAGCCTAAAATCCGCCCGGATCGGTTTGGCTCGGGGCGGGGCGGCTCGGGTTGGTCGGATCGGACGGGTTTTGCCCACCCCTACCATATATACTGATATCTAATAAATTTTGGGGTGTAAGTAAGATCCTCTATATAAATTCTAAATTAAAATTAGGATTAATTTGATCATTATTAATTTATTAGAGTTGTTTATCAAATTATTAATTAGTATATTATGGTTGGTGGTGCAAGTTTTGTTGAGCTTTGTACCCGGCATGGGGGCATGGATGCATTAATTGGGCTGTCGTAAAATATCGCAGTTATCTTTGTCGCATTAAAGCGTTCCTTGGAGCTGAGCTATGGCAAACTGGCCAGGCTTTGGGCTGTCGTTCTCGTCCGTAATCCTTTTTGACTCCTTGGCTTAAGACAACCTTTTACTCACACGACGAGCCAGGTTTCTCAAAACGCGCGCGTAAGCTGCATGGCCCAGCTTTGGCTACGTACGCCTACAGAGAACACGTACGGCATAAATTATATTTATATATGTAGTTAATTTATATTTGCTGGAGCTCGTCTTGGGCGGCTGCGCCCACTTCCATCTCCCTAGCTCGTAGGGTATTTGTAGTATCATATTGGTGCTACGTCGTTTTATATATATATATTATATATCTTACAATTAAGCAGAAAACAAACCATCAACGGAAGCAGTTGGCCTCTTCCCTTCTTCCAAGAGACACAGAACCCAGAACCCATGTAGCTCTATATTGGTGGAAGCAGCTAGCCTCTTCCCTTCTTCCAAGAGACACAGAACCCAGAAACCCATGTAGCTCTATATATTCGAATGTTTGTAAAATGGAGACGACAATCTAATACAAAATAAGCGAATTATGATTAAATATATGATCTATTTAATTTTATACATATGTTTTGATAAGCGATAAATTGAGTTAATAATTTTTAATATAATTTGCAAATTCAACATAAAATTAAAGAACTATAATTAAAGGTTCGACTCGTTTAATTAAATAAATTAGGTTATAGTTTACCTATTTAATCATTGCTTTGACTTGACACGATTTGAATATGACACACAAATGTAAATTACTACTACTCCTGATTGCATGTGTAGACCATAGAGTCCAATATGTTGGGAGGAGATCAATCGCCCACAAAGTTCATCAAAAACATTAATATATATACATACTTATGTAGACATGCACCCTTCTACATAAAAGTTATATATAGCCAATGAATTGAATGGGTCATTTATGTATATTAATTACTTTGCTTTGTTTATTTTCCCCAACATGAGACTGAAAACTCGAACGTGCATATATTCAATTCATAGCACAGTCTTTTAATTTCCTACACACTTTGACTTGCCCTGATTAATCAATCAGTATCCTTGATTAATTAGGTTAAAATGGTCTAATTAACAAATTAACAACTTGAGATGCTTTATAAAACATTAACACCCGAAACTCCAAAATGTTGTCACTACTCTGATCAGAATTGCAAAATCGGGAATCTCAACGTCACAGTTTCACTGGCACTGGCACACTGCCATTTTTATAATAAGTATTTATAGCTTGCCCTATTTGCCAGACCATCTTTACCATGCCAAGTAAGTAAGCTTCTTCGCTCTTGCCGACCTACTCTTTGTCTGATGTGGCAACGTGGGCCATATTATATAAACCCAAATATCTGGCCCCACAGCGTCATAACCCACACACCTGCACATGGCCCTCACATACTCCATACGTCGTAGCCTCTTTAAAATGCACTTCCAAGCCCTCTTCTCAAATCCCTCTTCATCTTTTCACGAAATACCAGCTTAATTTTCAAATGGCCTCTCTTGTAGTTTCCATCACTCTCCTCTCTCTTTCTCTCCTCCATGTCCTCACAGGAGTCTATTCAGCGACATTTACTATCGTAAACAAGTGCGGCTACACGGTATGGCCAGGCATTCTATCCAGCGCCGGGACCGACCAGCTCCCCGCCACCGGCTTCATCCTCCAACCCGGCGAGTCCAACACGCTCGCCGTACCCACCTCCTGGTCAGGCCGCTTGTGGGGTCGGACCCTTTGCGCCCAGGACTCAACCGGCGGGTTCTCGTGCGTCACAGGCGACTGCGGCTCGTCCACCATAGAATGCGCAGGTCGCGGAGGGGCGCCACCAGCCACGCTAGCCGAGTTCACTCTAAACGGCGCGAACGGGCTCGACTTCTATGACGTCAGTTTCGTGGACGGTTATAACCTCCCTATGACGGTTACGCCGCAGGGTGGAACCGGAGGGATGTGTAACGCGACGGGGTGCGTGGTGGACCTGAACAGTGCGTGTCCTACGGAGCTTAAAGTTACGAGCGCGGGTGAAGATGAGAGCGTGGGGTGTAAAAGCGCGTGCGAGGCGTTTGGGGACCCTCAATTCTGTTGCAGTGGGGCCTACGGGAGTCCGACTACGTGCAAGCCTAGCTCATACTCGGAGTTCTTTAAGAGTGCGTGTCCACTCGCTTACAGCTACGCCTACGACGATGGCACCAGCACCTTTACTTGTGCTTCCGCGGATTACGTCATCACTTTCTGCCCACAGCCAGCCAACAGGTGTTCATATTAATTTGCTTAAAACACTTTTAATTGCGTACATATAAGTAATTAACCTACTAAAATATATAATTATGAATAGTTTGTACGTCGAGATGGTCGGCACGTTTTCAATTGAAAAATTAACAATTAACAAAGATGAACATGCAGCAGGCAATAGCCATAAAAAAAATATTGATCTGTCACACATTTTAATGCACAAATTCTGACACTTATTGCTCTGTGGATGCGTGCAGCGTAAAGTCAACGAATGGGCAAATCCCATTGTCAACCGATCCCTCAGCGGCCACTCGTGACACGTCCACAAATCTCATTGGCGCCGTTATGGCGGTGGTGTCAGCTATTTTGATTGTCTCAAAGCACTAATGGGGTCTAAGACAGGCGAATTGGGACCGGATTCCGGAATGTTCTGAGTCCGATGATCCTGTTTTTGTAAGATGTTTTAACTGGACATAAGACATTGAGAATAGGCAAGTTTTTGGCAGAGAGCGAGCTGAGGTAGGCAGGTTGGTGCATGCAAGTTGCGGTTGGGGTTAAAAAGTGGACGGCCAAGGCTCGGCCTCATTGCGGGGACTGCAATTTTGTTTGATTCTCTTTCCCAACTTGAGGAGGAGCTTTCGGGTGCAAGATGGTGATGGGGGGGTTGTATACAAAACGCAAAGATCAACGAATGCATCAGCATCCGTCCTCATTCCACGCCGGCTTTGATTTGGAAAGCAAGAAGCTAGCATCATGAGTTGGGAAGATTTGTTAAAGATTTAATCTTTATTTCGAGAGGCAAGGATTTAAAGTTCGACGATAACAATGGATTGTGATGTTCTATTGACTAATAGAACATGTAATATTTTGGAGGCTTTGCTTTCTAAGTTGACAACTCTGTCTCTCTCACTCTTAAGTGTCTTTTTTCGTTTTTTGTGTTCCTTTCGTTTTGCTTTTGTCTTTGTTTGATGTCAGTGACTCAGTTGCAGGTTTATTTATAAAGTACGGCGTGGGTTTTGCCTCTCTTTTTTTGGTAGCCTTTAGTATAGACCGTGTCCACTTTGATATTTTTTTATTAATTTATTAAAAAATTACATGCTATTAAATTGAATATTGTAGGCCTACTAATGCAACGTGACTTGACTTAGTAAGTTGCAGCAAATAACAACAATAAAGCAGCGGATAGGTTATTCTAGATTTTGAATTTATTAATGATCTAATAATTTTTTTTGAAAAATTAGATACTCTTTAGATTTTGAAGGAAAAAATGAATAAACTCAACTCTGAGTATTCTCATTAATCAAAATTGATAAAAATAACAACTACTGATTTTCTTGGAGGCTATAAACATATATTTATAACCCAAAACCTAATAAAATAACAAAATAAAGATAATTAAATAAAACATATGCGGTTACTCATCCGGACAGGATATATGGACATTTGGACATCCGGACGGGACACAAAACAAAACCTAATTTTAAGATAGCGTCCGGATGGGTTGCGAATGGAGCGTTTTGATCCCTCCAGGGTAAGCTATGGGCCGGGACGGCCTCACATCTGTCCGGACGATCTTCTATTGTTGGACAGTCGATCTGCATCTCCTACTAGCAATTGCCATGCTATTAAATTGATATTTTTTTTTTTATAAATTTATTTAAAAATTATATGATAATTACATATTTTAACGAAAAATATCAATTTAATAGATTATAGCTTCTTCTTTTTTCTTTCTAGATTATGAAGTGAAGTGAATTAAAGGCCGCTAGATGACAGGAAATGGGCATGCACTATGCATGGCAAACGGTGGAGATAGAGCATCCTAATTAATTAAGCTTTAATTGGTACACAACTGACAAAAGTGTAACCTGAAGACTAAAAAACGATTGGCATGCATCGGATTCTTTTATAAGTCCTACAAGAAATGCACGTCAAAGAACTCTCATTGGTGTAAACATCTGGCTCTATGAAGGTAAAATATAATATGTACAAAGAAAACAAAGTTCTACTTGCTTCGATATAACTCCACTATAATAATATACAAGACAAAAACCAAGTAGATAACATTGCTCTTTCGACATTTTGTGGGGATAAAATAAAAGGGTTTCTCAATTCCACTTTACCTCCGCAATTTAGGCTTCTTCTCTCTCTCATCTACTTCTTATGGTTTTTTGGATTGGGATTTAAGACTATCCGAATTTCAGCAAAATTCAAGGAGCATAAGAGCGAGAGATTGATTTGTGGGGGCCATCTGTCGCGGGTAAGTAGTCTATGCACCCTAAACTGTTAGGGCAATGAAAAAATTCAAGCAGCCTAAGGGTCTATTTGGGATTGCGTTTAAGAAACGTAAAAGTGCTTTTAACATTAAAAAAGTCCGTTTGAAGAAAAAAAGTAGTCGTTTGGTAAAAAAATTAAAAGCACTTAATTTTAAGGATTTAAAAAGCCTAAAAATGACCAAAAAAAAAAAAAAAACACTTTTGACAAAAACTTATAAATTGAGCTTTTGCCCAAAATCTCTTTTTGACTTAAAACTCTATTTTTCAAACGCAATCTCAAACATGCCCTAAGTATAGGCGAACTTGGAACTAATCACCAATCCACGTGCGGTTAGTAGTTTTTATTTTTCTTGGGTCCAATCTTTTTTTAGAATAAATTGAAGTGGACAGCCTCATTCTTGCAAATAATTTTCTTATTTTAATCCAAAATTAGGCTACAAAGTTCAGTGATTTTGAGTCATATTAATTACCTTTTTCATGTTTAATAGTCACAAATACATGAAAGGTGATTAATTGCTCATTATTTATTGTCAGAGGGAGAAAAGTATGATGAAAGATCAAACCTCGTCTCAGCCAATATCTAAGAAACCCATTTTTTGAGATTTCTAACTTTCGGTGAAACAACATAATTTCCTTTTTTATATGTTGGTTTTCTTCGTAGGACATCATATTTTGTTATGTCAATTTTTTTTTCTTTTTTGACACGTCCGCACAAAAGGGAGAGGGAGAATTCGAACTAGTGACCTCCGCTTTATTAGACGTGGTCCTAGCCAATTGAGCTATCTCTTGGGGACTATGTCAACTATTTTAGTGCACGAGAAAATGTTCCAAACCCTTTAACGAAAAGATAATGGAGGGGAAGACCTAGCAGGATATTGGATTTCATCTCATCAACACGTTTACTTCAAATACACAGATTCTCCATTAGTGATATATAGTGGTTGATGACAATTATGACAATGACAATGGCTACCATAGTCTTAGCCATGTTTTCACCGCTAAAATTGTTTGCAGCCTAAGCGAGCACTTCCATTCACATCAACTTGGCAGGGATAAGATGGTGCTGACTCCTGAGGCAAGGCAGGACCATCCAACATGACAACATTGAGCAGATCGATACTATCCAATTCATGATTATGAATTAAAGTTCATGTATCCAACTGTGCATATAAATTCAACATTAACACTTCTTTTTTAAAAAAAAGAAAAATTAAATCATGTGAAATTATGTACACTGTTTGATTGACCATCTATTTCATTTGAAATTGAGATGATTGTATTTATTTTCGTTTCTGTATCTCATGTGTCAATAGCATATCTTGTTGAAACAAAAAAGGAAAAATCTGTCATTTTCCTAATGGCGATATATTGTGATGTTGAATTCAGTGCATTAAAAGTGTGTTATTGTGTTAACTTTTCTTTTCCTTGCTAAGTTTTGTCATAAAACAGTCGCTTTTGTATTTTTTATTATTANAACTCCGTCGGACCCAACAAGAAGTCATCGTAAAAAGTAATTTTCCTCATATTATTATAAATATTAATACACCGTCCTTTTTTGTGATTATCCGATGTGGGTTTGCCAAATCAAAGATCCAGTTAACGTCATTAGCACTTGTTCGATCTCATCCCAAAAAAAAAAAGAAGCCTTGGTTGCTTCTCTTCAAACGACGACGTGTGGTTGAGGATAGAGGGCAAAACTGGAAACATATGGGTTAAACACGCACGTGAGGCGCACGCGCGTGATATTCCATCCAAGTTGACGGGAAGGGTTAACAGAAGGTCCTTTTTGCAAGTTTTTGAAACTTTGGGGGGGTAAACTGCCACTTTTTAAACTTTGGGGTCGAAATTGAAAAACCCCTGAAACATCAGGGGGGTAAAGTGAATTTTGCCCAAAAATTTAATAGATTGGAGGGAAGAAAAATTCTTTTTGAAGAAAATTTTGTTCATCATTTTGTAACTGCTGGTGCCGGTTAAGTGAACATAGGCGAAAGTGGCTTTAACACAGCTAGCTAGATACCTTACTCATGTCAACGATGGCTATTATCAGCTTATCTTGATGCTTTCTTTGTTCATAGTGCATTTCCAACTCATCATGGCCTTATTGGAGTATAAAGTACACCTCAGCAAGCAAAGCTGTGACTCTGACCGATTGATATGTGTTTGACGTTAAAAATCTAGAGAGATGGGTGCTGCAACTTTTATTATAAGTTTCTTACAAAGTTGACGTGAGAAATGACTACTATAGTTTTTATTGTCATGTCATTTCAGTTGTATAACAGTTTACAAAATAACATTATTCTATAACAAACGGGTTAGCTACCACCTTTAGGGTGTTTTTGTATTAATATTGGATTTAGGGTAAGGTTATGTTAAAATATATAGCTAGTTTTTAAGAACATAATAACACATGTACTAACCTCAATGAGTTCAGATATCAACTGAAATTTGACCCAAGCCGAATCCAAAACAAATCAACTTGACAAACAATATGTGCAAACATCTACGTACATGCTCCTTATTAATGCATTGACCATGTCATCCAAATCTTTTGTGTTTGAAAATGAAGAATTAGATAATTTTGTTACGATAATCTAGGGATATCCCAAACAAAAAATAAAAAATAAAAAATAAAGAAGTAGAAGAAGAAAAAAGACGAGCAATTAAAAGGCACTTTGAAGAAACCATATCCTGATAAGGCAAAAGCAGCAAAGCCACATCCCATTTCACTTTTGTCCCCTCCATGCATGTTTCCTCTTCCTTTTTTTTGACCTAGCTCCTTAATTTACACATCGTTTATGTTATGCCTTTTCTATCTATTATTCCTTTTCCCATAATAAATTCCTCCGGATTCTTCCCCATTCTTTAATTATATATGCCAATCGACCTCATTGTAATTAAGAGCCCTAGCCCCCTCCATCATCAATCATATAAACACAAACCCTTTTGCCTTCAAAAACAAGTTATATATATATATATATAACCCCACGAAAAGATTCCACAGCCTTAAGATTCCACAGCCTTTTCAGAAAGAATGTTTAATTTTACTATCAAAATCTCTCTCAAGTGGGGTGACGCAAATCTTTAAAAAAGGACGATCAAAGGCAGATTGAAAAATTGGGAAAAAAATCTGGAGATGATGCTCACGAAAAAGAAAAAGTTCAAAATCTTATCCATAACGGCTACTTTACACGGCATATATATGCTATAGGGCATCAATTTAAAACAGACAAGACATCTCTGTAGTCTTCTTATCGAGATATGTCATAACAAATTTAATGGGTATTTGTTGATAAGTGTAATGAAGTTATCATCATTTATTATATCTTATAACAAAATCACAATTCGACCAACGGATTTGGTCCGGGTCCAGTTCTTGTTGGAACTGTTAAAATTGGGACATGTGTCTCTTGTATCTTGTTATAAGGCAGGCACAATATAAATTGTTCCAAACATGTAATATTGCCTTTAGAAGCATGTAATTTTGGGTAAATTAAGAAGACAAACAATATTAAACATACAAGTAGACATTATATGTTGGTTGTCGAGTCATTCAAGCTGGTCATTGTGACGAATTATCATTAGGAAGTAGTCCTGTCACACTCACATTCTTCACAATATTACTTTTTAACCGTGGCATTTTTGGCTCTTTGCACACATCAACCTCAGTTCCACTTTGTTATGCACTGCTTTTTTGGGACAGATTTTAGTAAATAAGTCTTTTACAAATTGGCGTTACAGTTTACTTGACATTTATTACACCATTAATTAACCTGTAAACTGACGGTCAATGTGATATTTATTATCTTTATAAACTAATGTGGTAGTCTAGGTGATACTTATCACGTCAATTATTAAAAAAAAAAAAAATTAGGGATTTAAATCCAATTAAAGATTGTTGGTGAGAATTCCAGACAAAGATGCCCCACTCGTGAGAAAGTTAAAAAGGAGAGTGAAAGTGAAACGTAAGGGGTGGAGTGAGTAAAACGACCATCGAAGTGGGATAGAAGATGCACATGGAAGTGTGTTAAGTACTTTTTTTGATGCCTGTGTGTAAAGGTTCTGCAATGAATTGAGACTTGTACTACAATTTCTTTGATATCATGCTATTCACACATCAGCCCATGTGGATTTTGTTGACTTCCCCTTCGTCTTTTCCCACCCCGTAGTGGATTTGAGAAGGTTGACGAAGAATTAGAAAGCAATTTTTCCATCCGTTGGATTCGAGTGAGATATCATCGGAAAACCAAGGGGACTAGCTAGAGACACTCCTAACACCTAAGTCAGTACGGATATAAAGGAAGGAGATGGAACCGACATAATTTAGGTCTGAAAAAAGTGGGGCGTACTTGATGAGAAGACCCCTTTCCTAATATAGATGCGTTGTTCTCGCCTGGATTTCGTTGTGCTTGAGAAATCTTCTCCCAAAAATATTGGAAAGGGTCATTTGGTCGTGGGCAAACAATACTGGATCCGACTTATAACAGCATATATGATGTAGTTTAAACAACGGTCAAAATTGAATTTTTTAAAATCTCTTTTAATTTTTTTTCTCATATTAAAAGTTTTTAAAAGTAAGGCAACTTTGAGATTTCATTTTAATTGTTGCTTAAACTACGACAATAACAGCATATAAGCTGAATCTAACAGTACTTATGTAACAAGCCAAGAAAGGGGGGTCGAGTGTAGAGTGTCTTATCATAATATAGGTGTACTTAGGGGTGTTAAGTGAGCGAAGTGTTTCGCAAGCAAGCTCGGGCTTGGCTCGCATAAACTCGACTCGAATATTAAATGAAGCATTTCGTGAGCACGAATCTTGGCTCGAATATTAAACGAAGCAAGCTCGGCTCGATTCGGCTAAACTCGTGAGCAGCTCGTATAAGGCTCAAATTGATAATTGTTCACATAATTACTCATATTAATATTAAAAATTGATATATATTTTTTCTTCTAATACGCATCCTTTTATAGAATGACGCATATTATCTCTCTTTGAAACCAAATGTTTTGCTGTATTGACAAAAACTCCATATTCGGCTAGCCAGATTAAGCAAATGCTCATATACAAGCTGCCTTCTTGAGCCGTTTAAGAGTACTTAAAGTTTAAATTTATAATAAAAAATTAAATTAATAAAAAAATAAAATAAATTTAATATAAAAACTAACTCGCGAACTGGCTCGGCTCGGCTCGACTCGACTTATTATGAGCTTGAGTTCGAGCTCGATTTTTTGGCTCGTCGTTAAGCTTAGCTCGAACTCGAGCTCGAGTAAAATTTAAACAAGTCAAGCCCAAACAAGGGAAGCTCGCTCAAGCTCGGCTCGTTTACACCCCTAGGTGTACGTGTACATGTACTCGAGTCTAGGAACCAAAATGTTCATTGGGCTAGGCCGGCGGGTTTCTCATCGGCCCATTGATCTTGATGTTGTTTTGGTAGATATGCTCCAAGGCCCTTCGGTAGGCAGGCTCAAGGCCCATTAGTATATTGGCATACCACATACGTTCCAAAATCATTTCTTGATTCTAAACTTCATTTTTTTTAGAACTTCTGAAACAAGCCAGTTTTAGCTCCAACTGTTTTGGATTAAACTTTTTCTTTTTTTTCTTCAAAATTTCAAACGCTTTCTTCTATAATATATTCAATTTTTCTTTCCAGTCTCCAATTTTGGATAAAATTTGTTTTCCATAACTTAAATAGAGTTCATTATATATATATTTTACGTGTTGGGTCTTTCTTATTATTGAGTGAGTTATAAAGAACACAGTACTGTAATACCGGACAATAATATGCAATGAACAATTTCAATGTCTATTTATGTTTCTGTTTTGTTTAGCCTTTTCTATTTGTTCCTTCCATGTCAACTCTTTCCTTTCTTCAGCCCAGAAAAGAAAAAAAAGAAACCATCTCTGTTGATGCAATTTCTTCATGGCTCACCCTAGTTAGATTGTTCGACTGTTTTCTATCTTTTCCTTTGAAAGATTACTAATGTTTAAGCATTGAAGAAGACATTTTCTGCCGACACATCCGACAAGTCTCTAAACTTATCCAACCTCTTCCATCGCCGACCTCCTCAGCTCGGAGTTTGGATGTGATCCTCTCCGGCCATCTCCAATAACAGAGTGGTTTTACCACTCACTACTCTCACGTGTGCGACAGCTGAAGTTGATTGATACTAATTTACTACTTATATAATTCTAATTAAGCATAGTGGTGTGTCGGCAATCAAATCAAATCCAGAGTTTTGGCTCATTTCAATATTCATATGATATGCAGACTCACAAATATCTCCCCCATCGGCCAACCCCATGACTTGAGAAAGATGTAGAGAATTTGAGAAGATCGAATCCCCGTGATCATAAACAATTACTCACGTGCAAATAGGACCCAGTGTTTCCATCTGGGAAATTTCGTGACTCACGTGCGAGTGAATAGTAAGTCGGCGACACTTGGCCGGCGCTGACCAACGGTCGGAAGATTCGAGTTTTCCAACGAATTTCAGTGATCGATCTCTTTTTTAAAAATTGAGAATCTGCTTTGGCATAAAGAGACCAACCACACTGATCATATGAGCTCACACTTTTTGTCTCGTAAATTCCTCATGCAGCTTTCGGAGCTTCTGATGCTTCCCGAACACGAATTGTATTAATATTTTAATAAAAATAAAATTAGAACAAAGTTATATATATTGAAAGAAATATTTGTCTTGTTTTAAAAAAAAAAACGAGAAAATTGATGGCAACTTGTCGGGGAAGTTCTCAAACAAGTTCATCAGTTTTTTGGCAAAAATGGAGTATAAGATAGTGACAACTGAACAGTGACGTTTTTGAGTTTTACTAATTATCTCACAGTCGCACTTTATGAATGTTATTAAACGTAGCGTTTAATGAGCATGTAATTGGTTAACTTAATCTAAAGGAATTTTTAGGAGGGTTAGAAGAGTCGTTTATCTCCTCTTCCTCTTGAGTATGTTGAATTGCAGTAAAAATAAAAGAGAAGCTGTTACTAGTGCTCTTAATCTTATTGTGTCATGGAGTAACTTTTAATCCATAAAATACAAAATTTGTAAAAGATCAAAAAAGGAAAAAGCCTCTCCTTTTCTTTGGTCCAGGAAAAAGAGAGATTTTTAGGAGTGTTTTTACCCTTTGGGCCGGGGGAAGGAAATTATGCACTAAAACAGGCAGCAAGCAATGAGGGTAAGAAACAGAGGAAGCACATAGCCAGTTAGCTGTAACAGAGCTCCTTTTGTTTATGGATATCTTTATAAATAGGGTGGAGAGCTGATGCTTATGATTCTCCACCACTACTCCCTCACCCTCCTCACGTCCACTCTTTTTCAAAGCGAAAGAGAGTGAGACTGAGACTGAGAAATAAACAAATAGGAGGCACTCTGTGCACTTATATGGGTGCTCATACTCTCCATTCCTCTTCTCTCACCGCCATCTTCCACAGCAATAAGCCTTGTCTTGGCTTCTGCTCTTCTTCCTCTTCTTCTTCTTCACTCACCATCCAATTAATGCACCACCATCACCGACATTTATCACTACTGTTTCTCCTCTGAAAAACAGTCATTAATAATTCTTCATTAACCAAAGCAGGGAAATCGATCGTTATGGAATTGTTCTGTTTTTACTGCCATCTTTCTTGTACTGCGTTCCTCAGCCTTAGTCTTCTCCTCATTTCCAAAGGTAAACAAAACTTTCCCAATGATTTCGACATCTGGGTGTTGTTAGAATATAAGATAAATAATCATTTAAGCGAATATTATGGATTAAATTCATCATTTCTTATAAATTTAAATTTTTGAGGTGATCGGAGGAGATTTGAATAAAAGATTTTCTTCAATAACTAATATATGTTTGGCATTTTCAGGCGCTTCAGGAGCTACATTCACATTTGTGAACAAGTGCGATTACACAGTATGGCCAGGGATTCTATCGGGGGCCGGCAGTCCAAAGCTAGAAAGCACCGGTTTCACGCTCACAAAGGGCAGCTCTCGCGCTTTCCAGGCGCCAACCGGCTGGTCTGGCCGCTTCTGGGGCAGAACTGGCTGCAACTTCGACGGCTCCGGAAGCGGCTCCTGCCTAACCGGCGACTGCGGCTCCGGAACCATCGAGTGCAACGGCGCCACAGCCGCCCCGCCAGCCACTCTAGCCGAGATCACACTTGGATCGGGCTCCCAAGACTTCTACGACGTGAGCCTGGTTGATGGGTACAACCTGCCGATGATCGTCGAAGGGAGTGGCGGGTCGAGTACTTGCGAGACCACCGGGTGCGTCACCGACCTGAACCGCCGGTGCCCAGCGGAGCTGAGAACGGAAGGTGGCGGGGGTTGTAAGAGCGCGTGTGAGGCTTTTGGGACGCCGGAGTACTGTTGCGTCGGGGCGTACGGTACATCGTCGACTTGTAAGCCGTCGCAATACTCTGAGATTTTCAAGTCGGCTTGTCCCAAATCGTATAGCTATGCTTACGATGATGCCACCAGCACCTTCACGTGTACTGGAGCTGATTATATCATCACATTTTGTCCTTCGTCTCCAGGGTAATGGGTTTGATATTATATACATATAAATTCTTCTTAGGTTATTGATATGGATTTCGTTGGTACCCAATAATAACTGTACAATGATTCTTTTTAAAATTTATTCTTCTTATGCTTGCAGTTTGAAATCC
Source organism: Carpinus fangiana (assembly GCA_006937295.1). Lineage (NCBI taxonomy): Eukaryota > Viridiplantae > Streptophyta > Magnoliopsida > Fagales > Betulaceae > Carpinus > Carpinus fangiana. The sequence continues at coordinate 40,685,209 of CM017322.1, forward strand.
TCAAGAGATTCGCCCCCTGAGACAGCAGGAACAACGACAGTTGGGCCAGGGTCAGAATCTGGTTCGGACTCAGCACTTAAGCAGGCTGAACTTGCGACTTCATGGCTGGCCAATTTGGCCACAGGGGACTCATCCAGAGCTCACCCTTCTTTAGCTTTTTCATCTACCTTGATTTTGCCCATCTCTCTCCTTCTCTCATTCTTGTGCTTGTAGTTCTCTCCCTGCCACGTGCTTTGCTCAGTTCTCATGTTATCGGCAATGGCAGTCGTTTAATGATAGAAATTAGAAATCATCAACACCAACCTCAGTGATTATGGTCACTTTGCAGCCCACTCTCTCAAGGAATACGATTCTCTGCATTTCAAGGAATCGATCATTGTGTGAGTCGGATTAGATTTTATAACATTTAACGGTATATGTTAGTTTCTCATTTCTATGGTTTCATGGATTTGGGAGGAAAAATTAAATACTAGATTTGAGAAGGAAAAAAAAAAAAAACATGTCGGTATTTTTATATTAAAAAATTAACAAAATTTAATTATTTAGTGGCTGACGTGCTAAGTGCCACATAAATTATCGTGTGAGCTAGTAAGAACACGTAAAAGTTTCAAGGTAAAATAGAAAAGAGAAAAAATTTAGATTTAACCATGGGGGAGAGTAGTCATTTTATAAGGTTACAAATTAGATGTAATCTCCTTCAAAAAAAAAAAATATATATGTAATCATTTTCATTATTCTTCATTGATAAATTACTACTTATAATAAATCCAATCATTTAATTAATCATTAAACAAAATAGATTTTCCTTCACCAATTACAACTTTAACCCGGCATATAAAAAAATCTTTAATACTTTTCGGCATATAAAAAATCTTTATTACTTTGTCTGCCACTGGTCGATGGAGTTTGTTTTTTCTTTTGCTTTAAGCTCCGTTAAATAAAAAATCAAATATCTTTTTTATCTGATGCACTTAGGCTCTTAGTAAACTTTTTGGTTGTTCTCACTAAGGTAAAATGATAGATAGGAACCAGCGGGGACGGAGGGAGGGGGGCTAGCCCCTCTTAAGAGAAAAAAATTATAAGATATTGGCTCTTAGCAACAAAATTTATTGATGCCTAATTTCTGTCCATAATAATTTTTGGTTCCATCTCTGGGCACTAGCAAAGTTTTTCTTACAAACTTAGCTGAAGGAATAATGAGGCCGACAGCCGACTTTAGATATATGATTGAAGTGCAATCATAAATCTTTTGAATATCATTTGAAGTTTGAGAAGATAATGCTTGTTAATTGTAGCATAAAGAAATTGTGCTTTCAGCCATTTTCAAGATGTAATCATGAAAGCTAACGAAGCTTGTGTTCCACACATAGAATATGTAGTTTTTTTGGATTAGTTTGATAAGATTCGAATGTAATAATATTAATTAAATTATTTTTTATTAACTTAAGTTTCTAAGATAATTATTAAGCTAATGTGGAGTGCCCATCCGTCTTTATTAAAAGAGAAAAAAATACCAATAAGCACTATCATACTAATTCAATGATTATTTTTCTGTTAAATTGAACTTTCAAGAATAATTGATAAATTTGATGAGTAGTCAGCGTGAAGCACAAAGGGTAGGAAAACGCCAGGGGCATGTAGTGATTTTGGCCAAAATTCATGAAAGTTGATGCCATTTCACATCAATGCTACAATGGCTTGTCATTTCCATACCCAATTGGGAACATCAATCATCAACCATCTCTTTTGACAAAAGCTTCAATTATCACCAATAGGCGGCCTTGAGGATTACACTTGTCATTCAACTCAACATCAGAGGAGGGAATTACAGGGGAAAAAAAATTTATACATATACAAGCAATTGGTTCGGGTTTGGGTTTGGGTTTGGGTCAATTATGTGTCTATACGAATACGACCCATTTAATTAATTTTGCCAAACCCTCCAAACCTAATTGACTTGTAATGGAAAAACCTAGCAGTAAATTTGATGACGACAACAACAATTATTATGATAATAATGTTAACGATGATATTGATGATAATAACAAACCAAATAATAATAATAATAATGGCAACCCTATTATCATGTGCTCTTATGTCAGTGAGTAAAGGGCTGGTGAGATGTCACAAAAGAAGTGCGGAAGCATCCAACATTTAGTCTAAAGCTCAAAAAACATGTAATTGTCGGGTAATTCCGGCATGTTTCTATATGTAGGAGAATTTAAAACATCGTTGTTATGAGAGGAAAATAAAGCTAAACGAGCCAAAATAGGTTATGATCCAAATTGTTGCCCTAGTGCCTATGAGAGATGTGATTCTTCACCAACTTGTGTGTGGGGGCAAACCTCACATGACACAACACAAAGCCACAAACAAAGAAACAAAACTACTTTAAGATAAGAGGACGATTGCGGTTCATTTTTAGTGGTGCTTTTGCACTCCCAACTTTTCCAAACAAATATGCTTGGGTTATCATTACAATTTGCTTGCAAATTCTTCCACATTTTATGAAAATAATTGCCATGTTAAAGTTTATATTTTAGTGACTAACGTGTTAAATATCATGCGTACTGTCACGTGGCAGTACACACTTTATAGTAAAAGTAAAAAAGGAAAAAAAAAAAAGAGTCCAAAAAGTACACAAGCAAACAACCAAGAAAAACAAAAGGGTAAATTAGAAGAAAAAGAAACTCGGATTTGATGAACCTAAAAATGAACTTTGGTATTCTTTAATACATCTATAATTGTGGGAGACACGGGCTGATGGTCCCTTAATTGTCAGGTAAATATTACTTGCCCAAAACTTTCTGGTTCATGAACATCTTGGTAAAGTAACACAAAATCCTTGATTGAGCAATCTTGTCGTATGTCCCAATTTTAGAACTTAGTCTAAAGGCAAAAAGAAAAAGGAAAGTAGCCATTATAGAGTTTTTCATTACACCAATTTTTATAAATATAAATTGTGCCGTGAGTTCATACCAGAATTGTAATAAAAGTTGTAATACTCCAAGCATTTTCCATTTTCCCTTTGGCAGTGTATTGATTCATCACAGACAGGAACAAGGGAAGCATCGCCTATACTTGTTTGTACAAGCACCCTTATACTCGGTGTCTAAAAGCAAATATTCCATCCACTCCCAATAAATTCTAGTTTAATTGATCCACAGAGTATCTGATAGCTTTTGACATTGTCGTTCTTTATCTTTAGGTGGAGGGTCTTTGTTTACTCATGGACGGCTATATCTAAAAGCTTTTAATTTGTAACTTTGTTGCCTATATGGAGATAAAGGAATCTTCTTAGGTCAAAAGCTTTAGTGCACTCACCTATATTATGTTCAAAGTAATATCTCTAATAAATTAGATCAATCAAATGCAGTATTTGTATGCATTTCTTTATTGGCAAGTAAAATATTTGGAGTACTACAGCTTTTACTATAATTTCTTTACATACTAACGTAACAGTTCATATGAGTACCACATGACACAATATGGATGAAAAATTAAGACAAATTTAATTGTTTAGTCCTAACGTGATAGCCCATATAAATGCCACGTGAAGCTTGTAAAGACTTGTAGTAGAAACTGTAGTACCCTAACAAACCATACCCTACATGGAAAATTTCCTGCATACTGGCAATAATAACAAAATCTGTGCCTAACACAAGGACCAACCAACAATGGAAAAAGCTGGCCAAGAACTTAACGGTCCACAATATAGGCAGAACACAAGGGAAAATAGCCACAGAAAGTTCATAGTGTAATTCTGACCATTACCGGATAGCAGTGGTCCCGTTCGTAGCTGGTCCAGGAGTTTTTGCAATCCATGAATGCCTGATGACGCTTCCAAACTTCTGCGTCATAGTTCTCTGTTACACTGAAAAACAAACCATTTTGGTTAATTGTCTCGAGAAACTTGTCCAATGAATTGCCTCTTTTAGGGCTGAAAAATATGGCTTGAGAGGGACCCGCTTTATTCAACAGGAGCTTGATGATTCGAGCAAGGCCATTGTGGAATTCCTTAAAGAAAGTGCTGTCAGAAAGGAATAAAACTAATAAATATTGAAAAAGATAAACTTGACATGAAGATGAGAAAAGCTCGTCAGTGTGTGGCTGCATGTGCATAAATGTTCATGCATTACGTACAAGTGCCTTTTCTGTCGACCAATGAAGAAAACTTTCCTATCTAGACATCTCCAGGTCATAGAAATGTAGGCAACAAAAAAAATTTCCTCAGCCAATCACCTCACAAACTTAGTAATTAAACTAAAACTAGTAGGAAGCAAAAGTAGCATCCACCAGATAGATGTGATGCTGCTGTGTAAGTGTCATCTAACACCCAGAATCAGAAACTCAAACCCCTTGTGCTTGTCACAGGGCATCAGAAAGAACTTGGAAACACTTTTTAGCAATTAAAATATAAAACCACTTCAACCACATTCAATGATTCTGCATACTCTCAAATGAAGAAAGAAGCACTGCATGATGCATATTGTATCAAAATAAATACTTCAGCAAGATTAAACTTACCAGTCACTTGCAATAATGACATCAAAAGCATTAGAAAGATTTGGTATTTCTTCTTGATCCCAATGCAATGTCATAGATTTCACTCTGGTTGCACCAAATGCTCCAGTATTGGCATCTATGTTACGCTGAATATCTGGATGTCAAAGAACCCCCAGTCTGAATCCTGAAGAAAAAAGAGGAAGAGGAGGGTTGTTTTTGTGTGTGTGTGTGTTTTTTTTTCTTTG
>CM017322.1:40689974-40798614 GCA_006937295.1 Carpinus fangiana
GAGTGATGTGACGGTACCAATAAGTAATAGAACTGTGCAAATACAGACAATACCAAAAAAATGAAAGGATTGGACGACACCAACAGCAACAGAAGAAATATTTAGGACAAACAGAGCAGGGACTGGTCCTGGGTTGAAACAGCCCAAGCCCGTCCATAAACCCAACTTTTGAGGAGGCCTCCAACTCTATTCTAGGGCCGCTATTGAAGATTTGGCTCAAAAAACTAAGCTTGATACCCCCATCCAGACAATTTGTCACTCATGATTCTCCTCCAGCAATCCCCTGAAGTAGACAAAAGCAAGCCACAATGCCTCAGACACAAAGTCTTTTGTCTTATGCCCCCATCCAAACATCCCACTTTGTGAAGGACAAGAAACCTCCCACATGTCTCAACAAGATTTTCTACTCCTTATCACCCTTAGCAATACGCATTATTATTCCACAGATAAGTTGAAGGAGGTGTCTCAAAAAAATTGTCTCTGTACTTCAACAGACAATAACAAGACATATCAACCTATAGATACCATCAAAAAATATAATATACAAAGATTTTCCCCACACAATAATGCTCGGCATGATTAAACCAAAAGTCAATTAAATAATCTATGGGTGAGGATACCGCCGTCATCAAAAAGTAAATAAATAAAGGATACAATCCACTACTTGAGGATTTCCATCTGATATCACTACCTCTGATGCCTCGGTGATGGCTGCAATGACTAAACCAGCTAATCCATAACCTGATCCAAGCTCAATAACTCTTTTATACCTGGAAAAATTAGGGGAAAATGCATATAAATTAGATAGAAATAATACAGATAAATTTTCTAAGCAAGTGCAAGCAACTGATAGAAAATGCACAAAGATTCAGCCGTGACCTGCATAAATAACATTTGACACAAAAATCTTATCATTACAAACCTGAACATGTCTGCCTGTGATAAGCAAAAGTAAGCAAGTACATCTTCTGAAGGCCAATGACCTGTACAAGAAATGTTAAAACTAAAAGAAAAAGGCCAAGTATATCAGTGGACATCAAACGACCAAAATCTTTGTTAGCATATAGAGCACCAAATCATGTGGTGTTAAACAATAGCTGGAAAAACTACAAAGAAAAAAGTCCAGGAAATCATGGTCAAAATTTGTGCATCCCTAAGGTTCGGTTTGCAATGATGGAATGTCATTCCTTGAACAAATTGTTGAGAGTGAGCTTGATTGTTTTTTTTGTTTCACTTTCTTTTTTTTTTTTTACATGTCCGCACAAGAGGGAGGAAGGGGATTCAAACTAGTGACCTCCGCTTCATTAGGCGTGGTTCCAACCGATTGAGCTACATCTTAGGGACTGTTTCACTTTCTTTTAATCTCAAATAGAAGAACAGAAAAATAAGCACCTATCAGATATCAACACCCTATCTAGCAAAATGCCAGTTCAGAATTTGAGAGCTTGCAGCACTGTTGCAAACCTAAATGAAAGAATGATTCTTTCATGGTGCCACCAAATTTAGTGCACAAGTTAAGGTCAATAGGCTTCGTTATAGAATTCTAAAGGAAGAGGTAAGGCAAGAAGCTGACAAAAATTGAGCCCAGATTGCATTGAACTGCAAAAAGGGTGAACATAACAAAGCCTAATTGACTGGAAAATAGCTTTCTAGCGTTGATTTTAGACATTCACTACAAAGCATAAAGTTAGGTTTAACTTTCAATAATATGTTGCTTCAAATATGAAGTAAGGGCAAAAGGGTAATTCTACTAACTATTAAGTGAAACCATAGTAGAAAGCCTTTTGCTTTATGAACCTCATAAGATCAATGCTTGTCAGTAGTTTCTGTCTTTCTGAAAGCAAAGCATTTAAAAGATTCTGTAACTAATGCCTTAACAACCGGTTTTCTTCACTGAAACTCCACAACAATCTTCACATAGTCATAACAGAAGAATGGACCCCTTACTTTATTTTTTTTTTACATAACCCCATACTTTATTAAGCAACAAACAAAGCATCATCACTGCACCGTTACACCACCATCAGCACACCCCTGACATTAAACCCCCAAACCATCCAGTACAACAATGCCGACTGTTCAAATTGTGTATTGTTTTAAACAAGTCTTCAAAATTACCAAACTTCTATGAATGAGAAAACTTGTTCTCCATGTTTTCTCAAATTTGGACTGAAAACAGAGAAACTAACAAAATGGTGCCCTCAAAACACCTTCCTAAACACTTTTTCTATCTCTCGCTTAAAAAAGGAACACTAAAGTTTCATTGAGAACAATTCCAACCACGCCTCAAATATTCTTTAAAATTAGCAATTCCAAACCATGTGAGAGAACATCCCTAGGATGAACCACATATATATCTCACCTCTTTGTGGCCAACAAAGAGGAGTATTGATAACAGATAATATAACTAACCAATTTAAACCAATAAAAAAAAAAATTAAAAAAAAAAAGAAAAAAAAAAAAGCAAAGGTTTTATGGAAAGGCTCTTCTTCAATTAAGCACAAAGCCTGGTCCAGGAACAAGCTCATGTAGAACTAAGAGAAACTTACAAACAAGCCCAGTGTTATCAATATTGTATCTATTGCAGATCTCAAAATCACCAAGGTCAGCACGCTCGTTCACTCTTTGGCTGCATAAAGTCTACATATTAGTAACCATTTCACACCCAAAACATGCAATATTCATGTTCCCAAAAACCACACTGAACTAATATGAATTATAAAGATGCAGCAGTTTATCCCAAAGAAAAATGATTACCTAAACAAGAGCATTATTAATACAGCATTATAACCATGCACTAACGAGCAATGCTAATTTATAATTAAAAATAACCCCACTTCAGGAAAACTATGAATTCCAAGCAAACACTGCTTTTTCCATCAGCTAACCCATTTTTGAGAAGGCAAATTTTTGTTAAAAATAAGAGCACTTTCCTTCACTAGACACCAAGTAAGCAAATCGTTCACAAAACCAAATTAACGTTTGGGATCAGCTCATCAGCATGAATGATTCATAATCAATCTCAAACTAATCTTTCACACATTACCCACAAATTAAAATCACAAACAGCACAAAAATGAATGAGGAAAAATGTGAAATTAAGCACTCACGTGAGGAAAATCCTGGGAGCTCCGTCGACGGGCAACGTGTAGCACATGCGAGCCTCTCTAGCTTGACCGGGGCGCTTCAAAGAGCCCGAAGCTAAAACGGCATCGTCGTCCACTACGTGGCAGGGAATCAAGTTGAACCCCTGCGACGCCTTCCTTGAAATGCGCTTAATGCCCGTTTCAGATTGCTCTTCTTCTTCTTTTTCTTCTGCGAGCAAATCGATGATTAATCACATTGAGAAAATTGTATGACTGATTGATTGATTAGTGATAAAATTGGATATAAACGAATTACCGGGGATTAGCGGAGGAGGACGACGAAGAAGGGCTTGGCGGAGGATTTGCCATCTCAAGGACGAGGCCTTCGCGGTGGTTCTAGACGCTTCCATGGTTAAAGCTTTGATTAACGTGGTGTGGTTTGTATTCGACGACGCAGCGATAAACGATGAGTCGTTCACAATGATATCGTTGATAACAGTTGATGTGATTATGTGAAGAAATTTTGAACCATGATGACGTGTTAATCTATTATTATAGGGCACGAACAAAACCCTGGTCCCTGGAGAAAACGTTGCATACGCTGCGACCCTGCGAGCAACACGTTGCTTTAAACGACACCGTTCACTTGTGGACAGATTCACTGCTGAGCACTCTCTCTCCCGATCTTTCTTTTGGAGGCTTCCTTTCCTCCTTTCTTTCGTTGTGCAAGCAGAAGAGGATGGCGAGCAATCTGTGCCGTTTGTTCTCATCGAGCGCTCTCAAGCTGACCTTCTCCCACACCAGATCCGACCCGCTCACTCGCTCCCTGTCGAATCCAGTGAGCCGACTCATCTGCTCCGCGACTCAACAGCCCCATCCGCTCGAAGAAAACCTTAACAAGCCACAAGCAGAGACTAACGAAAAAGATCTCCCAAACGAAAGCCAGGAAGATAATCAAGACGGCGAAGACGACGACTACGACGACAGTGGCAATTTTGTGAATAAAGCGACGGGCGAGGTCGGTGGACCCCGGGGTCCGGAGCCCACCCGGTTCGGCGACTGGGAGAAAAACGGCCGGTGCTCTGATTTCTGAGAGTTTATTGTATTTTTGCTTTGGTGGTGCGATGTCGTTTTGCCCAAATCACATTCTGATGGTTGGGGTTTCGTATTTTGAAGGGAAGAAATAAAATCAATTTGACTGTTTTTTGTTTTCTCTGAATTTACGGTATATCTAGATTCTTCAGCTCAAAATTGAAAGCACGATGGATTCTTATGATTATTAATGCTTTTTTGGTATGAGTTATAGAATCATGGAGAGTTCCCAAAGGGAATTATTAGATTAAATTGATTCAGGTTATTTGAATTGACTGTTCTAGATTTTGTGAGAGAGCTGGGAAGGGATTGGGTGTAGGAAATAGGAATGAATGATGATCGACTGTTTTGTAGATTTAAGAATAAAGCAAAATAAGCTGTGCAAATAGCTCCTTAGAATATCAGTAATGGTTTACTTACTCCCTTGTGGTAAATAAAATTGGCATTTAACTTCTAAATCTTAATTCTTGTTTAACATTAATCCAAACTACAGATCTACCAGGTCGGCCTTTATAATAAAATGACACGTGTCTAACTTGAATAATCATTGCCAAGTGTCGGACAATAATCAATTTCATGACAATTGTACATAATTTCATATTATTTAAATTTTTTAAAAGACGTGTAAATATTAACTATATATACACCGTTAAGTATATTAATTTTAATCTTTAGCCTAAAATGAATAATATCGGGTAGAGTTGACATGTCATTTATTAACAACTTCATATATTTCATGTCATCTTAAAGAGATATGCTACAATGTAATATATATAAGGTAAATATGGGCATTATATTACACTAAAGCATTTCAATCATCCTAAACTATCACGTGTAGCCAATCCACTGAGGTTAAACAAAGAATCTTATCCTTGGCCGTGGTTGTAGGATGAGCTTTCTGCAATGGAGTATTGGGCTTGTTTAAGATTGCGTTTGAAGGGTTTAAAAGTATTTTTAACATTTAAAAAGTCCGTTCGAAGAAAAAAAAAAATACTTGTTTGATAAAAAAAAATAAAAAGTGCTTTTAAAAATTTTAAAAACCTAAAATTGGCCAAAAAGTATTTTAAGCAAAAACTTAAAAATAAAGCTTTGTCAAAAAGTTTATTTTATCTTAAAAGCTTTATTTCTTAAACGTAATCACAAACATAATTACTACCGTGAAAAAAAATACAAACAACAAAAATAGAAAAGAAAAATAAAAAACTTAAAAGGAAGTCCCAGCCCAGATAGAGTTGGGTCTCTCCGAAAATTCGTAAGCTCTCTCTCAGAAAGGGCGAAATTTCGCCGCCTCAGCCACAGCCACTTCCTCTGCTTCTACGCATAACCCTCTCCCAAAACCTTAGCCTCTCTCTCTCTAAAGCTCTCTCTATATTTCTATAGTTTTATATATCCCTTGGCGATTTTAGCGAACAATATAGCTGCGTTTGGAGAGCGTTATATCTCATTGGTAAAAGCATACTTTCCACTGTGTTTTGTTCTCTGATTTCCGTCTAATTCACTGTTGGGTTCCCGAGAAAACACAGAGAAAAGAAAAATAACAGAAAAGTTTGAATTTTGTTTTTTTTGGGTGTTTACTGTTTTGCTGTTTGAAGGATAAAGAGTCGTCTTGAGTGAGTCAAAATCATTGTATTGGCTTCAGTTCAGCGTTTTTTTTTTTTTAATTATTATTATATCGTGGGTTGAAGATCCTTGCAATGAGTGACTGAGATTAATTGTATTGTTACTCTGCCTATCATGGACTTATGGTTACTGGGTATCTGTTTTCTGTGAGGGATAATCGAAATTTAATGGAAATTGATGTGTTGCTTTTTTTAAAAAAAATCGAGTTTTTGTCCTTGTTTTGAGTATCTGGCTTCCTATAGATTGGTACGAGTTGGAAAACTAAAAGGATTTATGTGCTTTCTGGATATGCATTACTCTGAAAGAGAGAATGAGACCAATTATTTGATCATTTGTGATGCTGTATGTATGTGTGTTTGTTGAGCTCTGAGTTAAATGTAAAGATGGTGCATTCTTGGGTTTTATTGCTTCCTTGTAGTTTTGGAATTGAGGTCTTGAGAAACAGGATTTTATATTTGAATTCTCGGTTGGCTGCACTCTTATTCTCTGATTTTATTTTAAAACTTAACGTACTCTTTTTCTTGTTGTGAAATAGGTGTATTGAAGCACTACCATTCATTACTGTTTATCAAATTTCGGTCTCTGATTTCCCGGTGATGAAGATGTATGTGCTTTCCCTTTTACTATGTTGTCCTGCTTTTGCTTTTGGTAGTTGGGCTCCTACTTCTTAAATGAGTTTGAGCCCTTATGGATTATAAATTCTCACGCCCTTTGTTTTTCTTATTTGGGTTTGTATGGATATAAATATTTCTAAACGTTTTTGCAGTTTAGCAGCGAATGCCGGTACACTTACCAATTTTGAAGTTCTTGACTTTCTACGGTCTAAAGGGGCTGCAAAGGATCCAACACGAGTTCTTGCTAGTGTTGCACCATCTGAGTACAAGGTGGGATTTTTCTCTTCTATACCACCACCCAAGTTTATTTGTTTTCGTTTTTGTTGGATAAATTGAAGATTATTTGTCTTTCTGGGTGCTATAGGTATATGATTATTTGGTTAAAACTGCTGCTTGTAATCAAACCAAAGAGAATATCAAAGAATTCTCGGAGAGATGTAAAAAGTTTGACCTTGCGAAGGCTGAGGTGCTAAATATCATCAACATGAGACCGTCTTCTGCAGTTGGGGTTTATCCGGTAAATTCTAGAAAAATATATTTGTCAGTGTCCTTTTTCTTTTGTTTTCCTCTCTCTTTTAATATTTCTAATATTAGTAGCCAGAGAACATCAGTATGTCTCTCAGCATATGCTCTATGTTTTGTGTTTATATACTCAAGCCATATATGTAGCAAGTTGTGCGTCCTGAATCTGGGCAGCAGGAAGTGGGAACCCTATCTTAAATAGGCTGAGAGCCTGTGAGCGTCTACAAGCATGAGATGTGTAGTGAGATTCAATAGGGAATAGAACATTGTGTTTTTCAATTATTGAGTAAAATTTTTATTCATCATACCTAAAATGGTAATTGCTTGTCCCGGAATCTTTGTCTCATGCTTCTTTAGTTACACGTGGAATCACCCTCAAATTGATGAAGAAGTGGTCATGCACCAATTGGTTCTTTCAGAGTCCATCCAACTAAGTTTGGGTGAAAAAGACTGCTTGTAACTTTCTTGCTTTAGCGAAGAAATGATTGACTCTAGGTGACATTTTATAACCTAGGCCCTGTTTGATAACCGTATTTGGGTTGTACTATGCATGTTTGCACTGTTCACGTTTTTTGTGTGACGATTTTACCCTATAATATTTTCCTAAAATTACTCCTCTACCCCCTTGAGCCAACCGGATTTGGACGAGACGCCTGGGAGCCTAATCTCCCTTCTTCCTCGGCTGGACCACCGCATTCCCTTCAGAGCCACACACGACGGTGGTGCTCATATCGGCGAGCCGTCGTGAAGTTCGGGTCCACTAAGTCGACGGAGAATATTGTGTTGGAAATTAGATTCAACATGGTGGCAAAGAAGAGAGAGCCTACGTGAACTGCTGTGCCAGCGTCGCAGTGCTTTTGCAAGTGCGCCAGCAGCTGGTGGACTTTCCGGTGGCAGAGGTGTTGGAGGAAGTCGAGGCGCTGGGCCGTGAACATTTGGGTGGTGCACACGCGCCTGCGGTGGTCTCCGGGGATGGCGAACGTTTGGTCGTGGATCCAGATCTTTTAAGTAGACACAATTGCAAATACCTGGTCACAAACACGCACGCAGCTGGCCACTGACAGAGCTATGGGTAAGGAAGGTGGTGGAGATGAAGATGCAGCTCCATTGTTTGAGACAAAAGAAGGGAGATTTAGAGGAGCGTATAAGGTGTTTGATTCCACGGTGTTTGTGGGTATTTGTTTGATATGGGTTTACAGATTGACACACATCCCAACAGCAGTAGCAAAAGAAGATCATGATGATGATGATGAGCCTTTACCTGGGAGATATTGGGCTTGGATCGGCGTGTTCATGGTGGAGCTCTGCTTCGGTTTGTACTGGATTGTCACCCAGTCTGTTCGTCTCAACCTTGTTTCCCATCACCCCTTAAAACAAATGCTTTCCAAATCTCCGACAGATCCGGAGATGAGGTAGGCGATGGAAGGAGGGATGGGTTCAGAGTTGGGGTTGGGGAAAAGGACCTGGTAGGTTTGGTTTGTCGGGAAGAGGAACGGGTCAGCTCCGTGTTGGCAGAGGTGGAGGAGGAGGAGGAGAGGGAGAGGAAGAAGAAGAGGGAGAAGAGGGAAATGGCTAAGATAACGTATAGGGTGGTCTTGGGGTCCTTGGAAATGGTGGTTTTGCAGGGCAATATGAAGGGTGGATGTCCAAGTGGTGGTGGCGATGGTGGATTTTGCATCGCCTGGTCTCTCTTGGGTTTAGGTGGAAAGAAAGCTACCAGGGTATTTTGGTGATGTTTGTAAATTTTTTAAGTAAAAGACAAAACATGTACAGTGTACACGCCCATGAACAGTACAACCCCAAAACCCAATCCGGGTTATCAAACACCACCCTAAATGATTTTGTTATCAAGAGATGATCAGTTGGGTTCAGTCTCTAGGAGTGTAAAAATGTTGCATTGAATACTGCTTAAGACAATATTTTAGTTGTAGATGCTTTTTGATCTCTAACGTTCTGAAGAAGAGCTGTCTTGGGATACTTTTGAAACCAGAAATAAATAGAGGCATTAACGTGAACATGGTGAAAAATATTTCTTGCATTGTAGCCTTAGTCCTTGAACTTATGTTGGTGGAGGCAGCTGCTAATTGCTTTTTACAAGTTTTCTTTTTTAGATTTTCTGGACTCCTTTTATTACAAGCATTTTCGAGTTTTTCTATACTAATTTATTACAAAACTTCTTTTGGTATCTAGAAGAAAATTTATTATGATGAACTCAAAGCATGTACATATGGTTATATGGTTATAAAAACAATTTACTTTCCTAGGCTTCTTCTTCTATGTGCCCAAGGATTTGTCTTATGGATGTGGTTGATTCAAGTACTGGGCTGTGACTGGTTTCAGCTTCTTGAGTGTTGGTCTTGTTGGACTGACATTTGATCATGTATGAAATTTCTTGTTAGAAAACCACTTAAAACGCTCTACCTAGTGTGAAATGGGTGTGAAGAGTAGCAGTATTCCTATTATGATGATAACCAGATATTTTGTAGGGAGATCCAATAATATTTTGTAGGCACATGCTTTAGTTATTTGTTCCCTTATGTTTGACAGATTATAGAGCAATGTGCCCATCGTTTTGAAGATGTGGAAGAGCTAGTAGAGTTGGTCACAACGACGTTGCCGCCACCTCCAACCCAACCTGAATCTGAAGGAGAGAAAACTCAACCTGAATCTGAAGGGGGGGAAACTCAAGCTGAATCTAAAGGAGAGAAAACTCAACCCGAATCTGGAGGGAAACCTGAAGAAGGAACTGATGAGTAGGTTGTGCAAATTTCTTCATGATAACTTGTACCTGTTTGGTGAAGAAGTTAGGATATTCAATTGGTAGCAATTAATCATTAAGATCATCCGTTAGAAAATGTGCAATGTACGAAGTTTATAAATGATACAAAAGGAAATGCCAGAGGTTTTAACTGTTAACCTGAAACTTGTTTGACATAAAAAATGGAATTTGAATTTGAATTACCAATAAGCTTTAGCTCAAATGGTACTTCCTTTGTAAGGTGGAAAGCGGGATTGTGGATTCAAGTCCCACCGATTGCATGGGTAACTTACAAATCAAAAACAATAAATGAAATTGAATCGAACACAATCAAGAATAGAGGGACAACCAATGGCATAGCTACTACGATGAGTCAAGAACACGACCGTGACTTCGAATTGAATTGCAAAATTGTGGTCCCAAGCAGAAGGCTTTGCTTCTTGTCCGTGTCAATTACAATTGGTTGGCTTAACAACATTGCCTGCTAGAATACAGAATAAATTCATAAAAGAATACACATTGACAAACCAGTAAATTTCAATATATTTCTTGTACTTTACATAGCTACAGTGTTGAAGAAACAAAACACAAGTGGCATTTCATCTATAACAACTCATCCACTAATTCTTTTTGTCGATCAATCGACCTCCCTTAGTTTCACCCAAGCTTCATCCCGATTAATGATTATAAATCACCCACCCAGGCACGGTCCATAATCACAGACAATTGCCCTATAACTATGACTTCAGTTGATTCGAGCCACTGCCAATGAATCGCCCCTCATTTTTCAATAGGCAAGGGCTTTTTGGTCAAGATGCAAATGATACAGACTTCAATTAGAGAACTGGGCAGCCTTTGATAATGACCCCTTCGGCTNAAATCAAAAACAATAAATGAAATTCAATCGAACACAAACAAGAATAGAGGGACAACCAATGGCATAGCTACTACGATGAGTCAAGAACACGACCGTGACTTCGAATTGAATTGCAAAATTATGGTCCCAAGCAGAAGGTTTTGCTTCTTGTCCGTGTCAATTACAATTGGTTGGCTTAACAAAATTGCCTGCTAGAATACATAATAAATTCATAAAAGAATACACATTGACAAACCAGTAAATTTCAATATATTTCTTGTACTTTACATAGCTACAGTGTTGAAGAAACAAAACACAAGTGGCATTTCATCTATAACAACTCATCCACTAATTCTTTTTGTCGATCAATCGACCTCCCTTAGTTTCACCCAAGCTTCATCCCGATTAATGATTATAAATCACCCACCCAGGCACGGTCCATAATCACAGACAATTGCCCTATAACTATGACTTCAGTTGATTCGAGCCACTGCCAATGAATCGCCCCTCATTTTTCAATAGGCAAGGGCTTTTTGGTCAAGATGCAAATGATACAGACTTCAATTAGAGAACTGGGCAGCCTTTGATAATGACCCCTTCGGCTGTCGGACAAGAAGCCAAGGGACATCCATCTGAATCGGCCCCCCACCAGTTGAGCCTAACGTGCTCCATCCCCAAACACAAGTATATCAATACTCCCATGAAGGCTAATCCGGCATCAAGTGACCCGGATAGCACATAGTTGTGGCGACTCCACCAACCACGATAGTACCTAAAAGCAATAAAGCCTGAGGCAAACCCAATAAGAATCCAGCTGCTGTAATTGACAGCAGTGGCAGGAGGCATGTTGACTGTTGCCCCCAAGAGCACAGGCATATTGATAAGCCTAATCCAATGCTTGTCTGGGAAGGCCTTGTGTGCGAGCCAAACGACAACAGGAGCTACAGCCCCAGCTAAGAAAAACCAGTTGATGGCAGAGTAGTGGCCAAGATCTCCAAAAATTCTTCGGGGCCCAATCAGACCCCAGATGACGGAAGCATCATAGAATACATGATCGCCGGGGCAAGTCCACGGGCTGCCTGCCGGAAGCAATGCCCTATCACATATGTCTGGAATGCTATCCATAAGCCACCATGCCGTTCCTAAATGTACCAATGCTGATACCACAGTACCTACAACCTGAAAATAATCATTGCTATAGTAATTAGATAGATGATTATCATTTTATTGAACAAAAGTTCATAAAGATTAAAAGAAATGCTATTTAATAGATTATTATACGACTACCATATGTTTGGGATGGTGTGGCAACGAAAATGAGCCATTGATTTTTCCTTTTTACAAGCCTTTGTTGATCCAAAAACTAATTTTCATTGTTACATCTTCTCAGTTGTATGACAATTTAAATAATATTATTCAAAGCATAATGCTATTTTTTATACCTATTTATCATATTCATCTCACATTAGCTGACGTGACGTGTTTTAAGTGATTTTTTTTTTTTTAGATGTCTGACATGAAAAGCCACTTAAAATACGCCACCTAAATCGATGTAAAATTAGTATTATAAATGAGTGACATTACTTGTTGATAAAACACTCTTCTCCATTTCAATCTGGGGAGAGGAATGGGATGCTTACCTGTGCCATGAACATTGCTCTCGGAGGAATCTTCATGTAATGACCTAGCTTAAAGTCTTCTAGAAACGTGATCGCCTGCTTCATACTTATGTAGCCATACACTTTAAAGCATATGTTGGCAACCGGATATCCTGGATAGAGATATCCGATAATATACTCAGTGATGACATTCAATGATGGCATCTGCTCACGAGCGAAAGATGTACTCTTGTTAGAAGTTAGAAGGATAACAGCTACGTGCAGTACTTGTAAATTCATGAACAAACATAAAACCTATACTTGTTAATAAATTTACATATAGAATGATTATATAAGGGTCAAATCTAACTTTCCATGAACTTCCACTAGACTTCGATTATAATGAGTGGATTGAAAGATAAAAGAAGTCAAAAGTAGATGCCGCGTTGGTGAGATAGTGCAGAGACATACCTGGTTTGTTGTGGCAAAGATGACTCCAACAGGAAGAGTGAAAAATAAGGCAACACAGCATGCTAGCAAGATGCCCCACCATGGCAATTGGAGTTGATCGTTATAGTACTGGCAGGTAAATATAGTTGCCACGATGTTAACCAAAAGGATGCACATGAACCACCACTGAGGAACTTGCTTATATTTTCTCATGAGCTTTGTGTGCACATCCATCTTCTTCTCTTGGAGGGCAGACTTGCTTAGCTGCCACATTTCCCTGCACCCTTGAAAATGTAAGTGGAATTTACCAAATAAAATACAACGTATAAGCTAGTCCTCCCCTGCCTATCTTTGATTGCACAATCTAGATGTTAAAATTAGAGGTAGTTTGGGTTACAAGAAGAAAACTTCAAATTTAGTTTTTTTGTTTTTTTTTTGGCATGTCCACACAAGAGGAGAAGGGGGATTCAAACTCAAATTTAGTATTTGTTAGGACTGGAGTTCATACACGAAAGTGATTAACGGGACATAATTCCGGGGGTTCTTCTTGAAGATAATTATGAAACAAACGAACAATTTAAGAAGGGCCATATTGCACATACATGTATAGACACACACATGAATTCAGTCATATGCTCCAGCACAACAGCATCACCAATACTAATTTTGTTGGTTTGAAAAAAAACACCCTTTTGAGTTCATCTAAGTCTTAATTTCCTACAGATGTTGCAGAGACATCCTAAAGCATGCCCAATAAAATTGATGAGCAAGTAGCAATGCTCATCTAATAACAGTCAGATAAAAGTGTGTTTTACCTTCCATGGAAGAGGAACACATGAACAATAGTGGCGGCAAGGCAGGCAAAATTGACACCATAGTACATAGCAAAGAAGGTGCTGAGATAGAGAGGGCCTGTACGCTCATATGCATCCATGTCAAGGTGAAAGTTTTCATCTATTATAGCTGAGATATTGTAGCTTTGGCCAGCGGACGTGAATAGCCCATCTGAGAATATTGGAAAAGTCTTGGCCTTGTAGACATTAAGCCAATAAGCTATAGGGGTAATGACATACATGACAAGCAGAAAACCAGCAGCAATGTTGGCAGTAGCAAACCATGGACTAGCGAGTGGGCTTCCAAGGTAAGAGGATATACTGGACCAATCAAATCCAAAAGCACCAATTCCAAGCCCGTGGAGTCCTGAACCAAGCTGGTGGGCAAAGACAGAAGTGGGGAATGTCCAGCAAATCCAGGAAAGACACGTTAACATCGGGAATAGATAACCCGGAAAGACATAGTAGGCAAAGCTGCAGGTGAAGGCAATGAGGAAGAACTGATTCCTTGTCAACCCACCCTTGGGCCGCTTCTCTCTCTCGTGTAGTGCCCTATGAATCCACGGTATATGCATCGAATATGTCACTTACTACAACAAGAAATCTCCTACAAATTGGATTTTAAGAACTCTTGCAATTTTAATAGATATTTTCTCATTTTCGTAGAAAATTTAACACGTGTCAATTCGTAAAAAATTTATTCCATAACTAATAGTAATCGAGATTGATCTAATTTCGAGCGTCCAAAAGATATCATGAAACTTAATCGAGCGAGTAGAAGAAAAACCTGAAGAGCGAGACTTGCACGAGATTTTGGGGCCACCACATGGCAGCGGGCTCCACCAAGTACCGCCGGAAAAGCCCGGCCCACCCGAAGCCCAACACCTGCGTCGTAAAAACTACGAGCAACGACACCACGAACGTCAAGTTTTTTTTATAGAAAATCTTGACGGCGCTAACGACGTGGATGGCGTAGACGTTGCCAGCACCGGAGTTCGCGAAGATCGTGATCAGCACGTGCTCTTTCACGTTGAACGGGCCGGAATTGAGCGTGAACTCCCACGCGCGCCCCCTGAAGAACACTCGGCGCGTGATCGTCGAGGCCATGAGGTGGCCGAGCGGAACCACCGCGATCTGAGCCGAGATCGACGTGATCGAGAGCGGCTCTCGACGGTACCAGAAGAACTGGTTGAGGAAGGAGAGGAGGACGCATGCTAGGGTTCCGAGAACCAACGTTCGGAAAGTGAAGGTCGGCAGAGAGGGGTCGTCGGTGACCGGAACCGTGAGAGCGACTTGCTCGATTGGAGAGTTCTCGGCGTCGGAGGATTGAGATTCGAAGGTTTGATTCTTCCGGACTGTCCATGAGTGAAAGAAGAGCTGAAGCTTAGCTTAGCTTAGTGTTTGAAGAGTCGGAAAGTCAACGAGAAAATGCAAGAAAGTTAAAAGGAAAATGAAAATCTTACTGAGAGGGGCTTCGATTTCTTGACTCATCTTCTTCGCCTTCCTCCGTGTCGGAAATTCTACAGCTAAAATAATTCAAAACGTCAACTGCTGCGGTGCCAGTCCGCTTCAAGATTGGTTATGCAGTGTTCAATCCTGGCCGCTAAATGAGTAATTAGGATGAGTTCAGCACCGTGGGATGTGAAGTGGGACCTGATTTTTCACTTGATGTCAGGGATGACAGAGGTAAATTCGGACAGTTTGTAGTGGCCATTGGCCAATGGCCCAATAGAACGCAGCCCTCTACTTCAGGGTCTGCCACAGAGGCATTCTAATGTATACGCACTGAATTTTGGGGAAGATACATTATCCATTTGTCCTTTTAGGTTTAGCCAAAGGTATTTTACCTTATAAATTCTCTTTCTATATTGATACGTTAATCATTAAATAATTAATTAATTTTTTATTAATAAGATAAAGACAAAAATTTCTTCTAAATTAGAAAATATTTTTCAACTCATTTATCACTATTTTAAATAGGTAAAAGGATTTTTTTTTCAGACTAACATAGAAGAAAAAATTTATGTCCATAAGATTATTTCCCATATGAAAATTTCAAATGAATTTGTATGAAAATTATAATTTTTTTAGTGCCACAAAAATTTTATTAGTAGAATTCTCCAAAAATTTTAAATAATCTCATATGAAGTTACTAAAGTCTTAATCATTAATTTAATTAAATAATCCTCAATTTTTTTTTTTTTTTTTTGTGAGTAATTAAGCTAAAAGATTTAATCATTGAATGGAGCGAAGGTGTAAAATAGGAAAAGTCTACGCAAGGTAGCGCCATCCTCTACTATTTTATGATTTCTTGTAGCACGTCAAAATTCTCAAAGAAAGAAAATATTTTTATTTTATTGAAAAGTTTTAGTTCATCGCGTCCATTGCCCATTGTTTTCTTTGAGGGTCAGGATTTGGCCCAAACTCACTTGTCAGATGAAAATGAACATTATATAATCGTGTAAGCTATTAATTTCTCGTGTCTCTCAAAGAATAATATTGATTTTTAAAATTACAATTGAGCTTGTGATTGATCATTATTAAATTTTAATCAAATTGTGATTTTAAAAGTCAATCTCATTTTTTCAGTGACACAAGAACTTTCAAAATTACTCTATATATAGACTGTTTAGAATATGTTCAATCAGGAAAACAAATGCTTATACATACGCTTCCAGAAACGTTAAAAAGAAAATCTTTGCACCCACATCTAAAGAGATCAATTAATAAGTAAGACACGGTTTAATTCATGAGAACTACAGTTACTTAGCCACAGCAAACACACAAGCGGTGCTAGAACCAACCTAAATTAGATACCTAATTTCTTGAACTTTGCTACAAAGAGTCCACTGGTTTGTGATGTCAAAGGGTCAAAGCGCAAGGTCTTTGGTATCCGCCCACTCTTGCAAGGCCAATTTTTGGCAGCATCTACCTCCTGCAACTCTACAAGTTATATGCACACATATATGTAGTGTCAGTACTACATAAGGGTAAAAAAGATACTAGCAAGAAAGATGCTATATGAGGTTCTGCTTGCTGCAATTGAAAATTCAATACATACATTGGCTACATAAAGTAAGAACTAAAGACATAAACATAGAGTAAGAACTAAAAGACATAAAACTGCTCTTCAATTCGACACAAATGGACATAATATTGTAATGATTGGAGGATAATTTCAAGTGTCTTTTGCACTGTTAGAAACTACGATCTTTTTCTTAGTATTTAGGTTACCTCCTACTCCTAATTCTGACCCCAAAAGAAAATGTGGGTTTGAGGACATATGGCACTTCATTATTGAGAACATCAATGAGTGATTTAATAGGAATTTTTGTTTTATTTACTTCTAGATTTCTATCAGCAAATAAAAACTTAGTCTCTGCATAAATCAAGACCGACATAACAGTATAAAACTATTTGACTACAGACAAAATAACATTTAAGTATTTTGGACAAGCTCCACAATTTGTCATATTATCCATATAAATTGCAGGCAAGAATCTCCAAACATTTCATGTATCAGTAATTACAATTCAAAGCAGAATATATTGAATGAACTTCAGAGCACCCTACCAGCAGAAGCATTTTCCTTGAGAAACAGCTCTACCACATCTTCATTCTGAGCAACAGTCAAACTGATTACCAGAAAAGGTAGAAGTCAGAAGACAGGAACATGACATATATTGTTACCGTGTGTGTGTTTTTAAGAGCCACATAAACTGTTAAAGGAAAGCACCTGCAAGTGCTGTAGACAAGTAGTCCCCCAACTTTTAGTAACCTAAAACCATTGCTTAAGAGTTTGAACTGCAATTGAAGATAAACATATTTTATATAAAAAGAAAGGTCATATATATGTAAATTATGACTAAAACGGAGCTTTGAAGAACATGTTCAGCAAAAAGATGCATAATTAAAAAATATAAATGGCAAAGGATCAATATTCCATCATTGATTCATTACTTTATCAATTTCACATTGTATCTTCCAAATGATATTCATAAACATAAGTAAGATTTTCAGCATAAACATAATGCATAATGAATCAGAAACCTGAAGAACTGTCAAGCTATTAGTTCTCTCTGCATCCAATACACGACGCTGAAGAGTTGTCCAGCCCCAATTTTCAAATTTTTGGATATGTCTAATTGACCCATCATGAGTGCACTCCGCATCCACAAGGACCTGAAATCAACATTGAATCAGCCATTAGCATTTACAAGGAATCAAGATTCAAAACTCGGCAAAATCCAACTTACTTAAGCATGGAATTTACCTTGTCATAGCCTCGGCTTGAAATCTCACTTTCACAAACAGTACTATATAATTCACCGCTATAGAGACCAACCACTCCAGAATGCCGCCCATAAAATATGAGTTCTGGATGTTGAGTCCCCGATACTAATGGTGAATCAACAGTTTTCATTGCTTTAATTGCTTTTTTCCTTTCTTTATATGGTCTCCTAGACGTCCACTCTCTGAATGTGTCCCCCTTTTCTTCTACTAGACAGAATGATACCACATCAAAGCAGGTAGATGATTACAATTAGAATGTCAGAGGCTTAGAAGGAAGACATTTGAACTAAGAGTAAATGTATCAGAACTACTCTCGAAGTTGATTACATGATTTTGAATTAGAATGGAACTCCACAGGAAGGAGGGAAAATGTTGTTCCATCAGCTACAAAGAGTCGGCATCGATCACCCAGTGCATATTTCTGTAGCATTGTTCTACAAGCCGCAATACGATGTCTTGCAACATCGATGCCAGTTACAGAACCCGAGTCACCAAGAAGCTCTGATATCATACAAAGTTTAGCACCTGCAGATACAAGATAAATGAGAAACGATATTAGGATAGCATTTTATCATGTATAGAAAACCTGAACCAGCTA
This sequence comes from Carpinus fangiana, assembly GCA_006937295.1. Lineage (NCBI taxonomy): Eukaryota > Viridiplantae > Streptophyta > Magnoliopsida > Fagales > Betulaceae > Carpinus > Carpinus fangiana. The sequence continues at coordinate 40,708,295 of CM017322.1, forward strand.
CTCTTCACAGACCATATCATTGAAAATTAATTATCTCACGATAGGGTAGAGATTATAGGAATTGATCCTATTTAAATTTTGAAAAATACAGGCTTTTTGAGTGCTTCCTAAATGTTATAAACCTCTTACACGTGAGTGCTTCCACACTCTATGCACCCAAATCTGCTTTGTCCCTGCCCCCTTTCATGGTACTAAGTCAAAGACACACAATATCCTCATACTTCAACGACAGTCCCAAACACAAATCTCCCAAAAATGATGTTTGATCATCTTCAAACCAACCACTAACAATCAGTCATAGCACAACAGAAGCTCCATAAATAAATACTAAATCTCCTTGTTTCCATAGACAGAAATACGTTTTATAGACTGAATCAACAAAGATGCATGATAATATATACATGCAACTGATACATACCAGGGGCAGCACAGAGATCAAGGACATGATCTCCTGGTGAGATACCTAGAGCTATAACAGCAGCTCCAGAGGCCGCATCAATTCCGTATATCTGAAAGCCAAGCCAAGCCAAAGAAAACAAAACAGACTGCTATTAGAGGACTAAAAACTGACAAAAAAAATATTAAACGTAAGCTCGATAATCAATAACCCCAGGAAGTAAAGTTCTGCCAAACATGAAAATCAATATTCAGATTCTTGGTTTCAACCTAAAAACTTAGAGATTAAAAGGATGACAACTAATGATATGGGGGATATTCAATTTTTATAGCCAGACAGTTGCATAGGGTCTGCCGAATCATGTTCCTTCAAGGGTGTAAAATGAATATATCTACTGCAAATAAAGAGGCCAGTGAAAGTCATTTTCAAGGTTTCTTTGACGTTGCATATAAAACATAAATGCTCCTTAATATTTCCCCCCTCACCTTTCCTTCTTGGTATGCCTTTGAGCTAGCAATCCGAATATCAGGTGGAAGAGAATAGAACCCAGGTAACCAACCCACTTTCTCAAGCTTGCATTCCATATCAGCTTCAACCTCTTGAATATAAGCCTCACAACCAGGTTTTAACCTTTCCATTGAATAACCCATTACATCAGTGTAAAAGCAAATTCAGAAATCACAGTCACGGACAAGCAAAAGTAACAATTGTAAGTTCCATTGGTAGTGCATCGAAACTGACTTTTCTTTTTGGATAAAAAAATCAAATTCTACTAAGCTCCCTAATACTCATCAATGAATGTTAGGACAACGTTTTTAATAGAATCAACCCTTCAATTAAAAATGCAGGTCAAAATCCTATGTTCTAAGACATACATCAGTTTAATAGACTAAGTTGGAGGAAAACTTAGTCGTACAAATTATTAAAGCAAAAGTAACCATTATAACTTCCATTGGGAGTATATCAATCTGGTGTAGAATTCAAATTATACTAAACCACTGAAACTCATTGATAAAAATTACTAAATTTGATGATATTAATCCCTTGGAGTACCTTATATAACGAGGGGTCGAATCGCTTGCGGTGTAAATCGAAGGGTCCAGCCCATTGGCCTTGAGAAAATCAAGAAATGCGTCCGGCAACGGCAATTCTGAACTTTCTTCCATTAAACAAGGAGGATTACAGCACTGTACGAGCGGCTACTTAACCTATCAAAGAAGAACATCAAAGCTAAGAAAAATTAAAATAATTGGACGATAATTTAAAGCTTGGCACAGAGAACAAGTTACAGCAGAAGCAAAAACACAAAAACATTGCATGTGATAACCGCTCAAACATGTGAATTGGAATCGGAGAGAGCAGGTTGATACCGGAAATCCGACCGCCAGGTTTCCGCAGAAGCTTAAGCCACGTCTCGAGCTAGGTTTCGTCGCGGCAACAAAAAAATTAAAAGACACAATTAATCATTTTTTAATCTTAAATATTTCTGGCGCGTTTACGATTTGATGAATAAAAAAGTGCGCAGAAAATTGATTTTTAAATGCTAAATTATAATTTTGTAGTCTCCAAAAGGTAACTCAATCGGCTGGGACCACATGAAGCTGGAGGTCACTAGTTCGAATCCACATCTCCCTCTTGTGTAGACATGTTAAAAAAAATATTATAATTTTATTAAATATTTAACTACGTTTTTTTAAAAAATTCTCACATTTTAAAATTGTTATTTTTAAACCACACTCCATTTTTAAATCACTATTTTTAAAAATGAAATTTTGCTTATACAATGCTGATTTTACGGTCGAGCCAATTGTTTATAAACTAAATAAATAAACAAGAGTAATGATATTTAGAAAGATTTTATACGAGTCATGATTGTTTATGGTTTTTTGATGATGTGGTCGTAAATTCTTTTTCTTTTTCTTTTTTACAAGTATTAATTTAAGAGCTAATTTTTACTATTAAATTGTCATATTGTATAAGAGTCGTATACTATCTTATTAAATAGTATTACTACACAAAAATATATATATTATATTTACTAAAAAGTATGACAATAAAAGTGTATTTCATCACATATATTATAGTCTTTTACCTTTCCAACCCTTGGCTAAAATTTTGAGGATGTGCATATGAGTAGCCCGACCCAATATCAAAAAGCCGCCCAAAGTAACGGTCACTCTAAAACAACTAATCAAATTATAATTAAAATTTCGTAAAATTACTTATGAAGTCCAATCTTACCTTAGCGATGAAAAATAACCATCTCTCTTGTTGTCTATCTCTCAACAAATCTCACATTTTCCTATTGATAATATTATTATCTTTCAATTTGTAGGTAAATATAAATGTCATATTATCTATGTTATAAATTTTTATTATAAGAAACATTATATGCCACATTAATATTTTACTTTAAGAAAACATTTAATCAGGACCTGCTGTAAAACTTTAGTTTTACAACATCCAATAGAGTACCGACACATAAGCTAACAACACCTAATAGAATAGTAACAAAAACATTGGATCGTCTAAGCCCAAATAAATAAATAAACCTTTTAACCAAAATGTTACATAAATAGAGAAAACCTTCAACACCAACCATGCCCAACGCCACCGCCCGACGCCCACTGCCCAACGCCAAAGAAAAGCTAGCCATTGCCCAACACCAACACCAAAGAAAAGACAGTCATGCCCAATGCCAACGCTAGAGAAATGCCAACCACGACTGGGTCAGCAGCCAGACCTAGCTGTGGGTTTGGTTGTGACCCAGGGTTAGGTCTGGTAGAGACTCAACTTAGGTCACGACTGGCCCATGTTGGGTTAGCCACTAGACCTAGTCGTGGGTTTGGCTGTGATCCAGGGTCACAGCCAAAAGACCTACACTGGGTCACGGCCTAACCCACGGCGGATTAATGGGTCACGACTTGACCATGGATTCCGGCGCTGGCTCTCTCTCTTAGGCGAATTCTAGTGGCGGCATTTGGCTAGAGGGGTGGGGTGGGGTGGTTTACGAGTTGGTGGTATTTTGGTGTTTTAAGTGAGATGTTAAATTTTGATTGGAGGCCGCAAAATTGGTGTTTTAAGGATAGACCGAATAGTATGGGCTCTCTTTACTTTTATCTAATTATGCCTAAATGATAGAGTGTCGTAGCCTTTAGATCAACAATTATTAAAAAAATAAAATATTTAATAACTACTAAACTAATATAATAAAAATGAGATAAAAACGTGGTGACAAAGAACAAATTAGAACAACGTAACCGAATTGTGAGTTGTCTCGAACAGTTTAAGAGGCAAAATAGATTGGCATTTACGACAACTAAAACAATTTGAACAGACGATACGAGATCTATATAAAACCCACAAGGTAGTCGAACGGTTTATTTACAAAAATAAACCGCGTACCCAGACGGGACAGACCTTACAAAAAAATGGGACAAAGGGGTAATAAATCGGATACAATCCGAAACAAATATAACTTCTCATTTTCACTTTATCGGAAAAGACACTTCGGCAAAACGAAGAAACAGAAGGGGAGAGAGAGAGAGAGAGGCGCAGAGAGAGAGAGAGAGGGAGAGAGAGATGAGAAAAGGCTTGTTCAGATTTCTGGTGTTCGTTTGGAACATAATCCCGCTGGCCTCTGCAGCTGTTTTCTTCAATCCATTGCATGCCTCCTTCCCCGACCTTCCCGCCAAACCTGGTAATTCTTCCATTTTTATTTTTGGTTCTCGCGCTGCTTGGCTGCCGAGAAAAGGCAAGAAACCTAGAGAAAAATTAATCAACGACTCTTGCTAAATTTGTTTGTTGAGTTTAAAAACAAAATAAATTCCATTTTTCGCTTCAATTTGGGCCAGGCCAGCTAAGAATTATCGCGAGAGCTCTCAAAAATTATATATGTAACATTACTTTGTTTAAATTGGATTGATGAATTTTAGTATTTCATTCCGTTAAATATCCAAAATTAAGTTTGTTTTGTTTTTTTAATTCTTTCTTAGCTGTTCCTATCAGTAGCTCTGGTGTATGTGGAGCATTGCATGTAGCAGATCCTCTGGACGCTTGCTCTCCAGTACAGATTGGTGTTCAATCCAATGAAACTAAGCAAATGGGGATGGTTTTGATAGTTAGGGGTGGATGTGCCTTCGACGATAAGGTCCGAAACGCGCAGAACGCCGGCTTTGGTGCCGCGATCGTGTACAATGACCGGGACAAGGGAAATTTGGTTTTCAGTGAGTCACATTGCCCCCTTTGAACCTCTGTGTATTGCTTCCTTTGTAATTTATTGGATCACCATTTATATGGTATGCTACTTCTTGTTATTGAAAGATTATTTGGTTTTTGAAATGCATAAGTATATGGGTTTCAGTCTATGTTTTGTGCAAAATATTTCCTTGAGAGGTAAACCTAGAAAGTCCCTCTTTTTTATTAGGAAATACCCTTATATAAAATCTCGGTAAATGTCAGGATGATGTATTCTGCAAAATAAATGGAGGTTTAAGATATAAGGAAGTAATCTCTTACGAGGAAGGAAGTAAACTCTTACGATATATATTTCATGCAACAAATTCCACTGTAATAATGGAGAAATTGTAGTGTTTTGAGCCATTATAACAAGCAACTGTCCCTTGTTTGCAGTGATGATAAACCCTGAAAACGTAACTGTACACGCAGTCTTTGTTTCAAAGGCAGCAGGTGAATTTTTGAAGGAGTATGCTCGAGGGGAAAGGGGCGAATGCTGCATCTTCCCATCTCGTTTTGATTCATCATGGACGGTGTTGACAATATCTTTTATCTCTTTTATTATCATATGTGCTATTGTGGTGTTAGTCTTCTATACGCCCAGACGCTTGTTGAATTCACAAGGAACATATTATCGCTCTCAAAGTGTTGATACTGAGACGGTGGAAGCTCTACCTTGCTTCACATTCAGCTCTGCTCATTCCAGGGACTGTCATAGTGAAGAAACTTGTGCCATTTGCCTGGAGGATTACAAAGATGGGGAAATTCTTAAAGTTCTTCCCTGTCGACATGGTAGGACTTTGGTCACATGGCCTATATTTTAGGCAATTACAGTAAAGTTGTAGTGCCAGTCTTGTAGATATTTTTGCATAATTCTGTCTCTCGCAAATCAGGGAAAACTATAAAATTCATAGGCTACCTTGGCATGTCATGATGCTCTTGGGACTGGTACCATCCAAAATGTAGATATAAATGTATAGCATAAGTGGTGTATACCTTTATCTATTGAGCTTGTATGTTGTAAGCTAAAGCTCTCGTTTGTCCTTACAAATATAAGACCACCACATCTGATCCAGGAAAGAAGAACTATAAGAAGCTTTCCAATGAAAATAAGAATGAACCACTGATCTTGTCATTGAACCACCGTCACAGTGTCCAGCCTGAAGTAACAAATATTCAGGTGGTAAATTAAACACGCACCTGGTGGGACTTGAATTCATGACCTCACCCTCCACCTTGTTACAAAGGGAGGAAGTACCATTTGAGCTAAAGCTCATTGGTGATCTATTTATGTTTATGAAATTATTTATCATATGGTGGCACATTCTCCTATTGTTACGGTGCTAGGAAGTGGAGATGGTTAGCATTATGGTATTTGTACCATTAAAATTAATAAGGACATTTTATGTAACATCAGATTTCTAGACTTCCAGACCTAGATGTGAGTTAATTAACTTGAACTTTTTTTTCAGAATTCCATTCAAGCTGTGTGAGTTTGTGGTTGACCAAGTCAGGGACATTCTGCCCAGTGTGCAAGCATGATTTGGTAACCAAAAAATTGAATACTCTGAGGTAAGTTAAGTCCATGCTTAGTTTTTAGTTTTTAATGGAGCAATGTTTATTCACTTTGTTGAATATTTCAAGTGTCAGGGTCACTTGTCGATTGTGGTACATATGTTCTTTCTATTTGGATCAAAATATGTTGCTAATTTAACTCTTCATAGAGTCCTAAAATTTACGGTGAGGACAATCTGTGTCTGCCATCATTTATTCATTAATGATGGGGGTGCTAAATTAAAGGCCTGGTTACTCTATACCGCATGCTGGTTATGCTCTCTTTTCTCATTCTCCTGCTCCAGAGATTACTTTGGCAGTTCACATGCTGAATGCCATCCTGGAACTTGGATGGGAAGGTTTTGAGCATAGTTCTTAACTGTTAGATGACTTGCACAACTTGGCATGATAAGATCGAAAACTTTTCATCAGCTTCAGAGTTAAATCTGGTGAAAAATGGTTTAAACAAGATATTCTGATAAACGAATCAATTCAAGCCTTTCATAGAAAGCTTAAACAAGATATGAGAGGGCTGTGATCAACAGGATTTTGAAACAAATCATCGCCTGTTAGATTATATACACCAATGAGATTTAGGGTACTTGTAAATGCATGATTCCACTCTTCATTTTTTCATTATATCAGTGGTGGCTTTTTCATTATATCAGTGGTGTTGGCCAGTGTTATTGATAATCCAAACAAATTAATGAGTTAAAATTATAAGTTTCAACCAGCCATCTGTTCAATTAAAAAAAGCCAAATTTCGCTGCTATCATCTTTACAGGTATAATAGTAGCACTCTAAAGTCTAAATTATTGTAAAGATAAAATAATTTGGGATTCAGCTCATTTTTTAGTGAAATCTGTGTGTTTTCTTGCAGGTGAAGAGAGCAATTTGGATATAGATTCAACAAAAGGAAAGGATGATTAGTCTAGCTTTTGACATGAGGCATGTAGTTTGTCTCTTCATTTGACATTGAATTTTTGGTTGCCTCTGCTCTAAATGATGAAGGTGCAAGATTTTGGCTATTCGCTAGTCTTCTATTGAACTCAAAAGTTGAGAAAATTTGATTTCTGGAGATCTATTCTCTATCATGAATCAAGCTAGTCTTTGCATTGAACTGTTACTGTAATGTTACTAAGCCCTTTTTCTTTCTTCTCTTTTCTCTGTTTTTTAGGTCTTCTTGTTTTTCAGGGTGCTCTCAGTCTGGCAAGGAACTCAAATTCTAAAGTTTCTTTTAGTGCTTCTCGGTCTCCTAAGAAACCTTGAGAGGAATCTGGGATGATGTCCAAGAATGATAGGATCGAGGTCAATGACTGATGTATATATAAGTGCTAGTGATAGATATTTATGTAAGAACATACAATTAAACATCGATCCTTATGTGATTTTAGGATAATTGATACCAATATTGCTGAAATCCCCTCTAAGGATTTCCTATAATTTCTTTGAAATTGTAAATTATAGAATTATGTGAATTTAAGCCATTCTGTACATCAAACGGCTTAAAAATGCTATTTATTAAGAAAAGTGGCATGTTACCAATGAACGGCTTAAAAATGCTACTTACTAAAAAAAGTGGCATGTTACCAATGAAAATTAAGTATATTTTTATTAAGTTCTTGTATTTTATGTTGTAAAAAAACTTTGAGGTAAAAAATTATTTTTTTATCTTACAAAGAAAAAGTTTAAGTGAAGATTTTAAAATCTACTAACCGTTTTTTTTAAAAAAAAATTGTAGGTTCCTATCACATTCACAGCAACAATCTAAATTTTAAATAACACAACATTATATATATATATATATAGTGCCCTTTTTTGGGTGAACTCCGAGTCGGATCCGGCTTACATGAGTCAGTCCCAACTTCCAAATTCCTCGAATCAAAGGCCATGCTTTCTCACACAGTTACGTGGCATGATGTCATTGGGCCCTATATGACAGAAACCATTATTCATTATCTAGAGCACCCTTCCACAGAAAACAAATCGTGTTTAAGAAACAGCTGCAGAACTCTACCCACATTTTCTATCCTCAGCTGGTTTTTTCGGGCAAACAAGGGATTAGAACAGCCAGCAGATCTGAAAAGTCAAGAGCTTTATACTTTATAAATACCATAACTCTTCATGGGCTCTTTAGAAAGGTTTGTTTCATTTTCTCTGATACATCATCATATTGTTTCTGCAGAACTGTTACTGCAAAATTTGATATGGGTTTTTCCTCTTCAACGTTCTCTCGTTGTTTCTTTCTTGTACTTCTTCTTCTTATATATTGTAGCTCGGGAGCAGAAGTTGTCACCGTTGATGTTCATGCAGCTAAGGATCTGATCAAATCTGGCTACAAGTATCTAGATGTTAGGTACGTAAAAAGGGTGCTCTTTGCTTCATATTTGATTCATTTCTTCTTCAAATTACTGAATTTTATGGAAGTAATCAAGAAACTGGATTTCAAAAGAAAGTGGTTTTAGCTTTAGTTTTTTCACCTTCTCTAAAATAGTTCTGGAACTTTGTTATTTGTGAATAGGACTGTGGAAGAGTTCAAGAAAGGGCATGTGGGTTCAGACAAGATCCTCAACATTCCTTACATGTTCAATACACCGGAGGGTAATTTAAGTCTCTAACAAATAATAAGCCTCCTTTATATGTGGGTTTGCTTTGTTGTTTGAAAAAAAATGCTTGGTTACTTAATTTTGATACAATTCTTTTACAAACTGGTGTTATAATTGGTGAAATAGAGCCATGAATTAACTAATGAAGATGCTATGATTTTGTAAATGATGAAGATATTATGATTTTGGCCTTTAGGTAGAGTGAAAAATCCTCAGTTCTTGGGGGAGGTTTCGTCTGCTTGCAACAAAGAGGATCATCTTATTGTATTTTGCATATGCATTTCAGGATATGCTTTGATCTCATATTCCCTCAACCCCTCCNCAGTCCCTCACACCTGAATATAATAATATATTATATATTATTATAATATATAAAATATTATAATATTAAAAAATAAGGCGTGAGGGACTGTTCCCTCACGCCTTGAGGACGAAAATCATGGTCCCTAAAAAATAATGAATTTACTTATTTAATTAATATTTAAACATTATGATGTGAGTTATATTCTCTCTCAACAAATAACATCTAATACATTAAATATTTAACTGAGATAAAAAGTAAATTTAATCATTTAATTAATAATAAAAATAATTAAAAATCTAACTTTTATTGGATGAAATGGCAGGGCTTCAAGGATGTGAGCAACATGGGAGGAGGTTATCTCGCCTGGGTGGAGAACGGGTTTATTGTGCAGAAGCCAGAAGCTGAGCTCTAATGGGATCAAGGATAAATAAATTACCACTATGTTCTTATGGGAGGATAAATAAATTTCTAGTTATTTCCACTCGTAAATGTATTTAAGTGGTGCATGTAATTGTAATTATAGTACTAAATTCATATTTTCTTATGTGATTTATCTTATAAGGTTCAACTATGTCTCAATAATACCCCAAGAGGTAGCTCAATCGACTGAGACCATGCTTAATGAAGCAGTGATCACTAGTTCAAATCCCCTCTCTTGTATAGACATGTCAAAAAAAAAAAAAAAAACTATGTCTCAATAATTTAATTACTTTATTCTAATTAAATATTATACCTATTGAGCTTTAATTATAAAGAGAAAGTTTGAGTCTAGACGTAAATGTAAGTATTAAATTATTAATCAAAATATTTAATTGATAAAAATAAAAAATTAGTGGTTCCTTAATATGTAAGTGCTTTGTAAAATGAAATTAACCTCCCCGAGATGTTGCCTCCTTGACTTCTTCAAAATTAAGGATTCATGGTGATAGAGATGCTTTTTAGCAGAGCTCTATGGTCTCTTGCCATCTGCTTAACAACCAGAGAAAAAGCCGATTAAATTAATTAATTAGCTAGGAAACACAATAAATGTATAATTGCCATCTTGTCCCTCGACCGTCGTTCAGTCGCCGTGGACCAACGTTGTCATAATCTTTCTTTATATTTTATGAATGGATACGACATCTTTGTCATATATGTTATCATTATAAAATAAGGACATATATTTTAACTAATAAAGAGAAAATATTCTTAGGATCCGTTTAGATTTGCGTTTTAAGATTTTAAAAGTGTGTTTAATATTAAAAAAGTCAATTTAAAAAATAAAAAGTACTTTTAAGAGTCTAAAAAACCATAAAATAACTAAAACACATTTTTGGTAATTTTTTTTTTTTTAACATGTTCACACGAGAGGAGAGAGGAGAATTCGATTAAGCGTGGTTATAGCCGATTGAACTACTTCTTGGAATACGTTTGGTAAAAGCTTTAAAATAAAACTTTTGTTAAAAAATATTTTTTAATTTAAAAACTCTATTTCTTGAATGTAATCTCAAACATGCTCTCAAACTCATTTAAAATGGTGTCATATCTATAAATATTTAAAAAATACATTAAATTTTTAATATTATTAATAGTAGTTTATTAATTTAAATTAAATTTAATGTGTTTTTAAAATAATTATAGACATATAATACTATTTTAAATAAGTTAAACAATATTTCTATTTGGAAGAAATTTCTGCCAATAATATAATTGTGAGATAGAAATATGTATGACAAGAAATTTTCCTTTCATGGAAAAGAAGGAAACGGAAAGACACAGGCGTGTTGAAACATCCCAACATGCAATGGGAGTTAGTGTTGGGAGATCACGTTATGGGACCCGTTATGCCCGACCGGCTTATAACATCCATGCAAGAGTTCTTAAATTCTCTGACGGTAAAGGTCTCAGATTGTAGCACAGCAAAGCCCACCCACCCCAGTTGTTCCCATTAATTACCTGCAATGAGCTATGCCTCTAGGAGCTGACTTTGTCCATCATCTATTATTATTTTTTTAATTTTTTTTGTTCATGATTTTGTTGAGGCTTTGAAATGTCAGATACCCGGAAGAAAAATTGATTCAGGGTTTGTGGGTTGGAGCTAGAAATGGAGGAGGGAGAAGCAAGGGAAGGACGATCCGTGGCTGAGACCCCCACTTGGGCTGTTGCAACTGTAATCACTGTCATGGTTGCTTTTGGATTCTTTTTTCATAGCTCTTTGAAACGCTGCGGAAAGGTAAAAAAAAAATAAAAATGAAACATCCATCTCTCGCTGCGTTGCCTTTGCTTCTTCAATCTTGAGCTTTGTTTGGATGTCTTACAAGCTTCTTTATTCACTCTCTCTAACAGTGGTTGGATAAAACTAAGAGAAAACCTCTGCTTGCTGCCCTGGAGAGGATCAAGGAAGGTTAGCAATTGGGTTTTCAGAGATGCGTTTTTGTTTGGTTGCTTTAATATTTCTTCAAGCTTTTGGAATTTTGGTTGTTGTCTGCAAGCAGAGCTAATGCTTTTTGGGCTTCTGTCGTTGTTGATGGGTCATTGGATTGTCTATGTGGCCAAGATTTGTGTCAAATCGTCCGTCTTAAGTAGCCGGTTTTATCCATGTGCATCGGAGGTTGTTCTCCGATCAGCGGAGCACATTCTTGTTTCAAGTTCAGATTATTTGAACAACTCCTTTGTCAGAGAACAGATGAAAAATGGGCTGCATAATCATTGTCCTCAGGTAGTTTCCTCCCTGCCCTTTTGAATTTATGATGTTTAGACAACAATGCAGCTGTTATGTTACTTTTTCTTAGGAGTATGTATCGGGTAATGTACTCCCAGTAAATTCTTCTTCTTTTTCATTGATTACAGCCTCTATATCTGCAAATACTACTTCAAAACTTGTTGTTTTTCTTTTCCAGGGTCATGAATCATTTGCTTCTCATGAAAGTCTTGAGCAGCTTCATCGTCTTGTATTTGTTCTTGGCATTACCCATGTTTCTTACAGCGTTTTTGCCGTTGCATTGGCCATGATTAAGGTTGACATATCTCTTTATTAAACTGTTTTTTGTTTTTGGGGTTCTCCTTTGGGGCTTAATCTTAGTTAGATGAGCAATAAAGTCTGCAATTCAATTCGTGCAGATATACAGCTGGAGACCATGGGAAAATGAGGCTAAGCGTATGGCTATTGAGAGCTTACAAGGTGCAGAATTCTCCACCTGATGGCTATAATGACCTTAATTGTCCATCAATTTTTAGCTGGATGCTACTGTGGATGCCTTGCATAGATTAGTCTTTTGCTCCATGATATTAATGTTTCTTGCATTTTAGACACTTCACAAGCTACGCCAGAAAATATAAGAATGAGGCGACTATCTACTTTCATTTCTCACCGCACGTCCCATCCATGGAGCCAGCACAGAGGTTTTGTTTGGCTGGTATTCTCACGTCCTTCTCTGTCTCTGTCTCTGTCTTTCTTTCTCCTTGCCTAATTTAATCGCTACATGGTGATCTTGTTTCATTTTCTTTGTTGAGAAACAGATTTTTACTATTAAGATTTCCAGAACAGATAAATACCAGTTTCAACTTGTTCATCATATCTGAAACAACCAAATGACACAAACATACACTTCCTCTGGTTATGCCCAGTTACTTAAATCAATTTTCAGCTCCATGGATCTGACTGTCAACAAATACAAATTGAAGTTGCTGAAAAAGGAGAAAATAGGGGGTTTATAGTTGTAGATTTGTTCAATTTCTACCATTATAGCTTCTCCTCCATACATACTTGTGCATGTATATATGGGAAGATTCGGAAGAAGATAGCTAATAGTCAATAATTTAAGATGCTTAGAGAAAAGCTTATAATTTCTCATTCCATGTAGCTTGACAAATGATTCTCTTTTCATTCTTGGTTTCCTTGGCACTTGTATGGGTCAGCATTTGCACAAGTGATTTCAGACTTAAATTACCTAATTTTGCAGCTTTGTTTCACCCGCCAGTTCTGGAGTTCTATAAATCGAGCTGACTACATGGCCTTGCGTTTAGGCTTCATCACTGTACATTTTCTCTGCTCTAAAATGATTGTTTGAACTATATCTTTTGATCAAGGAAATCTGTTTGATGTGCAATACTTTTATGCTTGTATATATATTGCAAAAAATGAATATGGCAGTGACTGTCATGAGACCAAATTTGCTCCACTGACTTTGTTGCTTCTGTTTTTTGTTTCTTCCTTTGTAGACTCATCAACTTCCTCTATCATATGATTTTCATAATTATATGCTTCGAAGCATGGAGGAAGAGTTTCGTGATATTGTTGGAATTAAGTACGAGTTCCTTAACCCTGCTTTGAGAGTTGGAGTTTCTTTTGGAGTAATCCACATATTAAATTCTGCAACTTTACTCATGCCATCATCTCAACTATAAGGTTTACTTAAATCCTGGAAATGTTTGTATGCAATAAACATTTGCCAAAGATGATGAAAGTAAGATGATTAGGGATATATATTTTGATTTCATGGTGGGAATTCAAGCTGTTCACAACTTTTGGCGAAGATTCTAAACCAAGATGCTGTCTTACATTAAGTGGTATTGAAAACAATAATAAGAGATTAAGACAATCAATGCAAAGTTCATTGGCAAACCCTTCTTGCCTAAATATTCTAATGAATAATTCAATATACTTTATTGCTGCCACGAAGTATATGAATGTTCACAATTTGAAACTTCATTTATTTTCCAACTGATACATATAGACAAAAACACCAGTTGCACGATTCACCAAATAAGAAAATCACTGCAAAATCACCACACTGCAGTTGCACGTTTACTGATGAATGTACTTACCATATTAACTTCCTCTGAGTGGTAGTCAAAGAATTTATTTTTGTTTTGATTATTTAGAATTACAGACTTGATCAAAGTACAAAATTCAAGCAATTTTGGACAGCAACCTTATTATTGCAATGGTAGCAAAGTCGTACGAATTTTGTCATTGTATCTCTGCAAATTGACCTGATTACTTCTTTGCACTCCTTTTGCAGTGTGCCTCTCTGGATATATGCAATATGTTGCCTTCTTCTAGATTTTCATGGTAATTTCATTGAATCTTGATATGCTTCAAACCTAAAGTCGCCCAATTTTTAACATTTTAGTTTATCTGGTGTATAAACTGTATTGAAGTAAGCAAAACCATTTAAGTTTTATAGAATAGTGCATTTAGATTGCCATGTCCACAGGCAACAGGAGACATCTAATAGAAGGGCACAGCTATAAATACGTATTTCTTCTGAGCTTGTTTGGTCTCATCGGAATTGAACGGTTCCATCATTGTTTGCATAAGCATTTGGATGTACAAATTCACCATTGGCAGTATGCAATTAAATGAAATAGGCACAATGTTGGTATTGTATCAGTTCAGGCCTTCCAAAAAGATACAACTTTCCAGTAAGCTTGTGATAAAAGCTGTAATAGACTGTAGTGGCTCTGCTCAGAATGATTCAATATTTTGCATATAAAACACCAATCTAGCAACTAAATTTCCCTGGGACATTTAAAATGCCCTTATCTTTAAATAATATTAAAGCAGTTATTATTCATGGAAATATTTTGCTCATATTTAGTTATTGAGTTGATCTCTAGAGCATGAACTGTGACTTCTATCCAGGAACCAATATTTACTTTTGGCTTTCCTTCCTTCCAGCAATTGTAAGTCTCCATCATTAATCTCCTTCTTTCTTCTCCATGCTTTTTTAAACCAACTGTAACAATCTACTGATTCTTCGTTCCTTAATGCTTCTTTCTTTGTTGACTTATTTGTTAGTTGATCCTCCTAATGGGAACTAAACTGCATCGGGTGGTGGTAAAGTTGGCTGTGGAAATCATGGATAAAAGTCCATTAGAGGGATTCCATCAGTTTAAACTGAGGGATGAGCTGTTTTGGTTTGGGAAGCCCAAGCTTCTTTTGTGGTTAATACATCTAATATCCTTCCAGGTTGGTAAATCAAAAGCATTTTATATTTGCTTCTGAAATATTATTGTGGAATTGAATTCTTATTTATAAATTTATTTTGCAGAATGCATTCGAGATGGCAACATTTCTTTGGTCCCTGGTAAGAACTTGGTTATAGACTTATAGCGGTTGTTCTAAGCTAACACGTTTAATTTGAAAGGTGGAAAGATCACTTCAATACTATAAAGGTGAAAAGTACCAAATATAATCAGGAAGTCGGCCTCGATTGATTAAGAGCATATTTGATATTATGTTTGAGAAATAGAGCTTTTAAGTAAAAAAAAGAAGAAGAAAAGATCTTTTAGCCATTTTTTGACTCTTAAAAGTGCTTTCAACTTTTTTTTTTACTAAACGAGTATTTTTTTTTTTCAAACATATTTTTTGAGTGTTAAAGGCATTTTTTAGCCCCTCAAACGCACACCTAAACAGGCCTAAGTAGCATTCATAAGTTTGTTCATTAATTTGATCGTTTTTGCAGCATTTCAACTTAACCTTATATGATGATCTTAACAGTCCAATCCCTACCAACTTTCCCTTTATCATAAATATAGAACTTGTGTGTTGTGATGGTGCTAACTGTTACCTTTTTCTTTACAGTGGGAAATTAGGGAGCCTTCTTGTTTCATGGAGAACCGTACGTTCCTTGTGATCCGTTTGTCATTTGGGTAATAAATAATTTTTTTCCAACTTCTTTTTGAGCCAACAACCATTTACTCTTTCTTCTCCCAGCATTGTGATGCAACTTTGTTAATTATTGCATCAATTGCACAAAGGACTCATATTGTTGGTCACCATTTACTGCAGGATCATCTCCCAATTCTGGTGTAGCTTTATTACATTCCCCCTCTATGTTATCATTACACAGGTCTGGCTTTTCTTCCTCTTCATCTCTCTCTCTCTCTCTCTCTCATCATTATTGTTTATGTGGTTGTAGATGGGTTCGAGGTTCGGAAAGTCGGTCATTTCCGAAAATGTGAGAGAATCACTAACTGGGTGGCAGAGGAGAGTAAAGGCCAAGCATGGTTCCTCTGTTGGGCTCTTGAGTGCAACAGCAACTTTATCTTCAGGTTCTGTGGGTGATGAGATGGAGATAATTCATGATTTAGCCTCAGACAGCATGGAAGGAAGCTCCTCAAAAGATCACCATTCATCTTTCTCACGTCAACCAGCATCAATGTTGAAAAACCCATTATATGAAGTCTCTCTCGATGATAAGAAGTTAGAAACTGCGGTTTCTTCTGGTCCTGCCTGTGACAGTTCTGCCAGTGATGATGGTAATCATGATGACAGTGATAATGATGGTTGTGATGATGATGATAATGATAAAGATGACATCAAAGATGATTCATATCTCCTTCCAACGCCTTAAGCTTTTTATGTTTTTCTAAGTTCATGAACACTTGCATAGCATTGTAGTCATCAATGATCATATAGATTGTATTTTCATCAAATAGCTGTTGTCTTATTCTTCTTAGTAGATTGCTTCATATGGTGTCTTATTCTTCCTAATTCAAATCCTTGATGTAAAGGCTCGTGCCGTGCAGTGCTCAAGCATTACATTTGCGTTATTGCTTAAAAAGTACTTGTCGAGTTACAATTGAAGTTCTATATCACATAATAAGAAACCAATATGAAATTTAAGCACTTATATATACATTCATAATTTCTTCACTCAATGTAGACAATTCATCTTTCTAACATAATACTAACTTCCTATGATGTTACACTGCGACGAATGAAGTAGACGATAAATAGATGAGACCATGCAATCCAAAAAGTTAGGTTTTATGTTTGTTAATTTGATGTTCAAAACAATTTAGTATAAGATCAGATAGACCAAGTTTGGTACTTAGGCTAGTTTTCGGCTATTGGTTTGGTTGGAGAACGTCGGAATGAGGTGAAGATTGCAATCAAACATATAAGCTTTGTTCCAAAACCGAGAGAGAGAGAAATGTCATATAAAACACATGTTATTTTTTTTAAAAAAATAACATGTGAAAATCATATATTTTTTTAATAGAGTTTTTTCTAACTCTATTAATGTTATTAAAAAAAAAAAAATTTAGAGATACTATTTCTCCATCTTCCATCCATCTTAATCGATATTTTTTGTTTCAAATCTATCATTGGATCTATTTTTTTTCTTCAAATTAATATCGGGTCTATAAAAATCTCAAATCTTATAATTTAGTTATGTGTTATATATTTTGTAAGTAGTCATGGATTATTTTTGGACGTGAACAGTTTTTTGGCTTTTGGGTTAAGGATGATGAGTGGCATTGGGTTTTTTGCTCCCAGGCTCGAGGAATATGGGCTATTTATGCATTGAGTTGAATCTATATGAAACAAATTTGAAGATTAATGGGTTCGTGGTTATTTGATGTTATAGATAGGTCTTGAATGTTAGATTGTTATGTATTTATCTATGACTTATAACCTCGTAGATTTGGCTATAATTTTTTAAGAGCTTTATGTTGTAATCTTTTTTCAATTAATGAGACTAGAATGATTTTCCTTAAAAGAAAAAAAGTTATGGATTATTTGAGTATGAGATAAACAGATTTTGACAGATTTGGATGGAACAATGGATAATCCCCACGAATCTCGGTTCAGCCCAAAAGCTCTCTCAGGCCGGGCAAATATTTGGCCACGTCAGCCCAATCAAGTATAAGGTAAAACATAAGGTTAATTGGGTCGACTTCGTCTCCGCGACATCAAACGATCCCTTCACCTTCGTTCCAAAACCTCAAGAGAGAGACAGAGAGAGAAATGTCGTCGGGGGCGGTGCCGTTTTGGAGAGCAGCGGGGATGACGTACATAACCTACTCGAACATATGCGCGAATCTGGTGAGGAATTGCCTCAAGGAGCCGTTCAAGACCGAAGCCCTCACCCGCGAGAAGGTTCATTTCTCCATCTCCAAGTGGGCCGACGGCAAGCCCCAGAAACCCAGTACGTTCCTTCTCTTTCTCTCCCCTCAGATCTACGCTTTCTTTATCCGATTCTCTCATTTTGATCACATCTAGCCCAGTACCCCTAAATTTTGTGTTTTCACTAGATGGGATTGAGCTGATTATTGATGATGTAGATTTCAGAGTAAATTTAAGCAAATTAAATATGTTAGTGCACTTAAAAGAATCAGAAACAAACAATTCAAATCGAGTAATATGTTGAACACTTGTATCAGATTTTCTGATGAAATAGTTTATCTTTTTCTTATCAGCTGCCCGCTCGGACACGCCAGAAGTCTGAGTTATGGAGGAGGCAGAGCTTTTATTTGGTTGAAGCTTTCTTCTGTTTTAGTATTTTGATGCTCAAACCTTTCGGGTATGGAATGGATTTTTGGCCTTTCATGTCATTGCTCTTGAATAATGCAAGTGGCGTCTGCCACATCGTCCAAGCTTTTACTTTTACTTGCTATTTTGGAACAAATGTGGATGGAAATTCAATATTTTAGCACCACTGATTCTGAAGTCAAGCATACAGATAATCACCTCCTTTTTTAATCTATGGCATGCCTTCATTTCGTTTGCTATTGTTTAATCAGTGCAAATATTTCATTGGTTAAAAAAAGGTTTGCTAGTAAAATCTTTGAGGTACGACCCAAAATGCCCAAAACTTTGAGAAGATTCTAGGTTCGATGGAGATCAATGTGGTGTCCTTAAACTTCGATTGGAAAAACAGTTGTAAAGGACAATGTGTTAGATCCCTGTACATGAGGGCAAATATTTCACAACATAGGCACTGCCTTTAGCTATCTATGCAGATATGGGAGAACCAACAACGAAAGCAATAACAAGATTAGTGGAAGAAGGTTTGAACTCCACTTCATCTTGGAGGTTTGGGAATTAAGAGTTTGCTCACTCTCAATCAGAGGCTTTTTTATGGTTATGGAGGTATGTTGGGGAGAGGCTTTTTGGTGACAGGTAGTGGACAAACAATTATGGTAGTATGTTGGGTGGGTGGTGCTCTTATGTTGTTACTAGGCCATTTGCAGTGAGTCTTTGGAAACATATTAGGAAGGGTTGGGATGCTTTCGCTAGTTTTGTTTTCATTGAGGTGGGTGATGGCTCTCATACTAGGTTTTGGCAGGACGTTTGGTGTGGGGATCATTCTCCAAAGGAATTCTTTTTGGAGTTATTTTGCATTGCAAGGGATAGGGATGGTATGTTGGCTGACCATATGTTTGCTCATAATGGTGAGGTGCATTGGGACTTGAGTTTTATTAGATTGGTGTGCGATTGGGAGGGTGGATTGTGGTAGTTTTCTTTTTTTTTTTCAATGCATTGTATTCCGTTAGGAGGGGTCGGGTGGATGAAGATAAGTTATGTTGGATTCCTTTGAAAAGACGATAGTTTGAGGTCAAAACTTTTTACAAAGTTATCCTTCCTAATGTTGATTCCTCTTTTCTTTGAAAGAGCATGTGGAGGTTTAAGAACTTGTTTAAATGTGTGTTTGAAGGAGGAAAAAGAGCTTTTATCACATTAAAAGCTCTTTTCATCCAATATGGTGCCGTTTGATTAAAAAAAAAAGCTTTTACTATTTTAGAAAAGCTTAAAAGAAAATTGATGGGAGTGAAAAAGCGGTTATGGTTAGCGGTTATTGGCTAAAACCACTAACCATAACCGCCTAGATAGTTAGTAAAATCTATTAACTGCCTCCATTAACTCATGGCGGTTAGCGATTATTAACTTTAATAACCACTAACCACTTTTAAAAGGAAAAAAAGAAAAAAGAAAAACAATGTTATTTATATGGTAATACGATAATATTATACTATTTACGACATCATTTCTAGATTTTTATACATATTTATATATATTTAAAATTTTAAACAAAAACATCTTTTCATGTATATATATTTAAGTGATTAGCTGTTAGTGCGGAACTACTCGCATTTTCGCCACTAAAAATTGATATGAATTTTTCTTCTATGGGTTCATTGGCAATAGCTAGCTCCTGTGATTAGATCTTGGTGATTAACCTCCCACCAATTTGATTCAATGTACTCCAATTGGAACCCTCTATGTTTTTTGATGTTCAATAACTTTAGATTTATGTCAAGCATGCAATGATGGAAGTGGTTATGTAAAACAATTTCTTAAAGTATATATGCATACACATAAACAAAGATTTTGAGTTTGTATTTGTAACCCTTTGTTGCTATATCACTGCTTGAGAATACTTGGTTTTGTAGTGGCTAATTTTCATAAGAATTTGTTTATTTATCAAGAAAAATTATCTGCACTGCATGTTACAATACTGGGCTCTGTTTTTATGTTATGCTCTGATGGATTGTTAAAAGTGTACGAAAAATAAATGGAGTAGCGCTATTTTAGGTCCAAGAAATTATAGTTCTGAATGGAATAACGCTAGGGCCTATTTGAGAGGTCTAAAAGTGCGTTTAATACTCAAAAAGTCTATTTGAAAATATATATATTCGTTTGGTAAAAATAATTGAAAACATTTTTAAGGGTTAAAAAATGACTAAAATATATTTGTTGCAAAAGCTTGAAAATGAAGTTTTTGCAAAAAAATCTTTGACTTAAAAATTCTATTTTTCAAACGCAATTTCAAACATGTAATATAGTAATTATCATAATCAGTGTAGGAATTAGGAGTGGGAAAGACTTTCCGTGATTTCCTTTTCCCCTCTTTTTTTTTTCCTGTTGTTATCAAAAAAAAAAAAATCATGTAAGAAGCCCAAGGAGAGGCATGAATTACCCAAAAAGCACTTCAATTGTCAAATAATGTTTAATAATATGAGAAATGCTAGCCTCATTCTCCTAATCATTTTTTTTTTTTTTCAAATTTTAAAAAATTAACCATTGGATTTGGGTTTGGATCCTATATATTCGATGGAAGATTTAAATAGAGCTGATTGAGAGATGATTAGAAGAATGATACATAACATTTCTCTAATACTATCATCAATTTTTATTTTAAAAAACAAAATCCTCCGCACAATGAAGAGGATTGCAATGGAGAAGGGTGTATATTTTTTGGAGGGTCAATTGAAAATGGTGAAGGTGTTGGGAATGGAGGGAGGAGATGGACAAATTCACAAGCTTTTGAAAATAACTAGTCTAAGCAATTTTATTTAATTTTTAATTTTTAATTTTAATTTTTATGTGTATGCATTTATACTTTAAGAAATTGTTTTATGTAAAAAAAAAAAAAAAAAAAAAAATCTAAGCAATAAGTTTGTTGTTGACTTGAAAATTATTTTTTATTGATAAGAAATTACCCCATACCAAAGATTAAAAAGAAAAAGAACTCTTTTTTCTAAAAAAATAAAAAATGGTTGGTGTTCTATTAAAAAATAAGTAATTATAGATGTCATATTTGTGTCCATTTAAAATTGACGTGGCTTTTGAAATTAGCAATGTATCAAAATTCAATGCTAATTTATTGATAATTTTAAAAATTATATAATTTTGGATAAACACAAGAAAAGACAAATGTGATATATATATACTTGAGAATATATTGATATATATATTAAGAATATATTAATCAACATAAATAGATAAAAATGTAGTGAATTGCATTTACAATAAGTGATATTGTTTAATATAGCGATCTATGAAGTTCAATTTATTAGACAAAAGAGAGATTTATTTTATTATTATTATTTTTTTGATATGTCCACACAAGGGAAGGGAGAAGAGAGATTCGAACTTGTGACCTCCGCTTTATTAGGTATGATCGATTGAGCTACTCATTGAGAATAAAAGAGAGATTTATAAGTGTGAAATGAATTCCCTACTTTAAACGACAGCGTTTATATCTTCGTTCATTGCAATTGTCATAACTGTCGTATATAAGCAACCCTCCTCTGCAAGTAAGCCCCGGTTCTCTCCAATCTCACTTCCACATAAAGCACTCTGCAATCTCTCTCTCTCTCCGTGGATCTTTCATTTCTCCTTTCAATCTCAGAAACATGGTGCTCGAGGTAATAATCCCCAACTTTTTGTTCTTTTTTTTTTTAAAAAAAAAGAATGAAACCCTAATATCATCATCAATCCGTCAGCTCTAGGATACTGCAATTCAGAGATTTTCTTAAAATTCGATCTTAGTTTCTCCCTAATTAGGGTTTTTGTTATCGGTAATTGATGCGTTTATCGGATTTTATTTTTTCTTGATAGGCGACGATGATCTGCATCGACAACTCCGAGTGGATGCGGAACGGCGATTACGCGCCGTCGAGATTTCAAGCTCAATCCGACGCTGTCAATCTGATTTGCGGAGCTAAAACACAGGTTTTATTTTGGATTATTTTTCTTTCTCTTCATTGGTTCCCCGTATTTTTTGTTTGGTTGCTGAGAAAATCGAGCTAAAGAAAAGTAAACTGAGAACTTCAAGGCAATCTCACTTTTCTTTTCTGCGGTTTTCATCTATTGAAATTAGTGTTTGGTAGGTTGCATATGGGTTTGGAATTTGGATTAGAGTTGCATTCTAGAGTTCGTTGATTTTGGCGATAAGTTACTATTCTAATAATTTTCTTGGCCGAGTGGTTCAAATCCCTGTGTTTGAGAATTGTTTTTGCTCGTGTTCTGGAGAGGTCTTGTATACCAAAAGAGAAATGTTTTTCGTGTTTGGATTTTGCATGTGCTTTGGGGCATATGTTTGTTTATGATTCAAAGTTTTGAATGGATATGATGATTATGTTTACAGTCTAATCCGGAGAATACAGTGGGAGTTCTCACAATGGCAGGAAAAGGGGTTCGTGTTTTGGTCACTCCCACCAGTGATCTTGGCAAGATTCTGGCTTGCATGCACGGTGAGTGTTTCTTTCTTTCTTTTATCACTTGTTTATTTTCAGTCTTTCTATTTTTGAAGTTCAGGACTTGTTCAATTGCTATGTTTAGGACAATTAGATCCGGTGTTGTTGCCTCTACCCATGGTTGCAAACATTAGTCTCACTAGGATGTGAGTGTACTTTGTAATATCTATATAAAATGTGT
Organism: Carpinus fangiana; assembly: GCA_006937295.1. Taxonomy (NCBI): domain Eukaryota; kingdom Viridiplantae; phylum Streptophyta; class Magnoliopsida; order Fagales; family Betulaceae; genus Carpinus; species Carpinus fangiana. The sequence continues at coordinate 40,731,328 of CM017322.1, forward strand.
TGAATTACGTATTTTATCTCCCAATGTAGGTCTAGAAATCGGAGGTGAGATGAACCTGGCTGCTGGCATCCAGGTGGCACAGTTGGCCCTTAAGCATCGCCAAAACAAAAAACAGCAACAAAGGATTATTGTCTTTGCTGGAAGGTGCTTACAGTTATGCCTTATTATGTCTTTTCATTTTATTTTTCCGGTTCTTACACTTTCATCACTTGGATCATGTGCTTTTCAGTCCTATCAAACATGAAAAAAAGTTATTGGAGATGATTGGAAAAAAGTTAAAAAAGAACAGTGTTGCACTTGATATTGTCAATTTTGGTGAAGAAGATGAGGGGAAGACAGAGAAGCTGGAAGCGCTTCTTACTGCTGTGAACAATAATGACACTAGCCACATTGTTCATGTTCCATCGGGCCCTAGTGCTCTTTCTGATGTACTTATAAGGTTTGTTACTTTGATTTATTCACTATATTACAGATTAAAGTTTGGATTTTACAATATTTATGTGCTATACATTATCTTTCTCCCATGGCAGTACACCCATCTTCACTGGGGATGGGGAAGGTGGAAGTGGTTTCGCAGCAGCAGCAGCTGCAGCTGCAGCTGGTGGTCTCTCTGGTTTTGAGTTTGGTGTTGATCCCAACCTCGACCCGGAACTGGCCCTTGCTCTGAGAGTTTCGATGGAAGAAGAGAGGGCAAGACAAGAAGCGGCTGCTAAAAAGGCTGCAGAGGAAGCTGGTAAACAGGAAAAAGGAGAGGGGCAACCATCTGGCACACAGGAAGCAACAATGACTGAGCGTGCTAATGGTGCAACTTCTGAAGCTGAGAATAAGACAAGTGATTTAACGGTTGGTGTTTTTTGCTTTCAACCTCTCATGTTCACTCCTTGTGACATGTTGTGTTGAACACTTCCTTATTAAAACATATATCAACATTTTTATATTGCCTTCATCTGCAATTCCATTACTTTTAATACAACATTATTGTACAAGTTTGGTATGTGTTCTTTTATAAGCTTTCCCCCTTTTTTATTTTTTTNTCAGTAAAGATTCATGAATCCATGTCCTTTTAGGTTGGGATCACCAATTGGGAAGTCCTTAAATGCTGTTGTACTAATTGGACATATGCAATGCGTAAAATGTGTTGGTGTTCAGACATGCATTGAACATGCATACACGTCTCTGGAAAGCAAATCACTTTAGGTAACTGGTTTGCTAACCAATGTTCATTAAATAAAAGCAAGTTTTTCTTATTTCTTGCTTTTCTATGGCACACAGAATGTTCTTCTCTTAATAATATTTATCTGTAGTATAATATCGATTAAAAAAACATTTTTTCCTAATTGCTATCTCCTACCGTTGGTTCTTAAGTTTTCTTATCTTTTTTGTTGTTTGCTATTCACTGACCACCAATCTATCATTCATAATCTGACCTTGTATTTGCAACAGGATGATGAGAATGCTCTGCTACAGCAGGCCCTTGCAATGTCAATGGATGACCCTGCTCCTAGCCATGAAATGCGAGACGCGGATATGTCAGATGCAGCCACAGATGATCCAGAGTTGGCACTAGGTGAGTCCTTATTCATGCACTGAGCTTCTTTGGTAATGCTTGACAATTGTGCATTAGTAATATTTTAAAAAAATAACGAGCCATCTCAGAAACTGTATATTGACGTATGATAGTATCTTTTGTACTTGTTGGTTGTGTCATTTTATTTCACATGAAGTGCATAACTTCTCTCTCTTTTCGATTGGCCCCTAAACCAGTTAATAGTAGTCATTCAAGACCATGGCAAAAAAATTGTGTTTTCTAGAAGCATGATACTGAACATCAATGTGTGTGTGTGACACTTAACAGTGTACAAATTATTATTCTTTATCTGTATATGCGGGTTTAATTCTAAGCCATAGATTTTTATTTTTATTTATTTATTTTTACTTATCAAAAATAAATTCTATGCCATTTGGTTGTTGCAGCTCTTCAATTGTCTGTACAGGAAAGTGCAAAGGAGTCATCAAGCCAGTCAGATATGAGCAAGTTGTTGGCTGACCAGTCTTTTGTGTCTTCCATCCTTGCATCGGTATGTTTGCCACAGCTTGCACTATCATTTCGTTTCTTCCTTTCTTTCCTCTCCTGAGAAAGGAGGCATAAAATGATTTCCTTGAATTTTCAATATTATAACAATCTATTGATTCTGCAGCTTCCAGGGGTTGATCCAAATGACCAATCAGTTAAAGATTTGCTTGCTTCAATGCAAAGCCCTGCTGAGGTGAGTTCATAAAGCTTATTGGTCGGACAATTGGTAACTTGGATCAAATTTATTCACATATTATGCTTATTTTGATGTTATACGCTAACCTTATTATTCTTTTGAGATTATGCAACTGACTATCCTAATCTATCATTTTGTCCCTGATCTACTGTAATTATTCAGAATAGTGCCTTTTTGTTCACTAGAAATTGGCATTATTTTAGATCATTTAATGCTTTGTTGCCTATTTCAGTTCTTGGGTATGATTAGTGGGATTTGACAACCAATCTCAGTAGATTTGTGTTTTTCTTGTGCAGTTCCTATTTAATCGGGTAGTGTCTTATTTTACCTTTCCCTAAGAAGCTCTATAACTTGGAAAGAAATATGGTAAACTAGTTCTCTGATGACCAGTTAGTGTGAAATAGAAAAGCTCTAAGAATAACTATAACAAAAATAAATATCTTTTTAAGGGATGATGCAAGGGTTTTGGGCAGGGTTGGTCTGCGGTAATTGAAGGGATTATAAGTAATCACTCATATACTCTACTTAATAACATGTGATGTGTTCTAATAATATAGTGAAATGCCTAGAAGGCAGCGTGTGATGCTAGCATTGTGTAAGTTGTGTCCAACCAGATTAAGTTCTTTTACGTATTATCATGTGACCACCTCTGATATATAAGGTGTTAATTGTAGAGGCAGCAATGTAAATTCACTCATCTATGGTAGTTTTTTTGATTGGCACCGGGTGTCCGGAGCTTCGCTCCGACTAATCCCGGGGGTGCACAGGCCCTCGGCAAGGAGTTTCCTGCAAGTGCACCTCGGTTAAATTAAGGGGCGAACCCTCAGTCCGGTGGCCCAAGGAGCAGTTTGCACCCATGAGGTGTTGAACCTTGGACCTTGAAGGGAGCAAACCCTCAAGACCAAGGCCTTCACCATTTGGGCCAACCCCTTGGGGTTCACTCATCTATGGTAGTTACTTTTCTGATCTTCTACGCGAAGCCTTAATCCAACTGTAGGATCAGTACATAGCTTGAAGTCGGATATTTCTACTATATTGGATCAGTCACAAAGTTATGACTTCATATTTTTCATCTTCTTTGACACCATGTCTTTCAGCCTCAACCCTTCGTCAACTTAGCATTTTTCTTGTCTTTCTTTTAAGAGATATGCTAGCATAGGATATGATCTTCCTGCATCCACTCGTCTTCTTTCCTTTTGTGAGCTGTTAGTCAAATAAGGATAGTTCCAAATTTCATCAGGTAAGTTAGTTGTTGTCTTATACATCTCTTCATAGCATCTGGCCGAGTGTTTCTGCGCTTTCGTCCTTTTAATATTTAGCTGCGTGAAGAGATGGCTTAGAAATTTCAACTTGGCTATCTGGATTAAATAAATTGGTATGTGGTTGTCTTATCATGTTCCACCACATCTTTAGTTTTGGACTATGGTTAGTCAAATGCATAAACGCTCCTGGAACACAGGAGATGAGTTAGGTCATGCTTTTCACTTTAGGTGGAGTTCCGTTTTTAGTGGGGAAGGCGTTATACTGGCTCTTAAAAGACCCCTATTTTTGTTTTTTGTTATGATGTTGTTCTGATTTGTCAAGCTTTTTTCTGATCCTAATGGTTTCTGATTATGGTTTTGGCCCCAGCAGAAGGATGATGACAAGGAACCAAAGGAGGAAGAGGAGAAAAAATGATTCTCTGGAGTTGATTCTCCATGTGAGGTACTTAATATCTTTCAGGGAGAAATCCATGGGCGTTATATTTCTTGAATTCACGCAGTTCATGTTGTGTTGCCCGCTTCGTCGATTCTAGATTGGCAGCCATCTAGCTGCTTTTTTAAAGCTTGTCACTCAACCCATTGATTGGGATTTTCTAGCTTCTTGAGTAACATATGAACCAATATTCCTCTTGCAGGTCAAAAAAAGCTCTCTACTGCTGCGCCATAAGTGATCATCATAATGGTGCGCATATTGATGGTGGTAAGCCTTGAGAGGGCTTTAGAATGTGCGACATTGAACTGTATTTCTGCAATGTTTCAATATTTGTATTTTGTTGCTTCAAATTGATCATGTCTCAGTGTTTTTAGTTTATTCTTGGTGATTTTGCACCTAGAAGATAGTCATGGAATATGAAAAATCGTTTTTCTACCCAACTACCCCTCCACAGGTCACCTATTTCAATCCGTTGTGAATTTCAGAGGAATTAAAGACTTCGTCTAAACTTTTGCTACTTCCTAGCAAACCTCCAATAATTACTACTGTAAATGAAAGTGAACATTTTTTGGTCTCTTTTTTTATTTTTGGTTTTCAAACAAAAAACACAAAAACAGTTTTCACCTTTATCTCATATTATAACTTCTTTAAAAAAAAAAAAAAAACAAACAAAAAACAAAACGAAAAACGAAAAACAAAAACAAATAATTCTTCCATTTGATCAAAATCCTCTGCATGCCCCAACTTCAGCAGGGTGAAAATATTGCTTGGCCATGGGTGTAAATCGAGGTTGGAATCTCCAAGATGGTTGAATTCGACTGAGGGTCAGCGAAATGCTAATGATTCCAAACGTGTTCAATGACAACTGAGCTGAGGCCCAATAGAGGAGTTGATTGTGTTCGTTTGGTTTAGTGCTTTCCATTTTGAAAAAAATAAAGACTTCCAATTGCATTTAATGAAAAAGATTCTTTTGCATTTTTTTTGTCTATCTTTTTTTAAAATCTACTATTGAATATGTGGACTCATGGGCCTCATAAATTTAAGAGAAAAATTCACTTTTAATCCATGAAGTTTCAGTGATTTTGTAATGTTAACCCAAAAGTTTAAAAATTTGTAATCCACCCCATAAAGTTTCAAAAACTTGCAATGTTAACCCCAAGGTCAATTTGGCCGTCAAATTGGATGGTTTCCGTCCCAAGTGCACCTCACGTGACTGTTTAGGGTTTGGCCTTCCCGTTTTACCCTCAACCACACCCACACGGCCACACATCGTAGTTTTATCATGGCATATGTTTTTTTTTTTTTTTTTTCCTTCATCTTTTTGTTAAACAAAGGATAGAGAGAGGTGATGCCGCTGCGCGTAAGTGCACCCAGAGGCCGCCGGCGAGGGCGAGGTCCAACCGGTGAGGCGTGGTAGTCTAGCGGCCTTGGCAGGTTCGCAGCAAGTTCGATATTCGTCCAAAAAAAAAACTCATTTGATTATCGGCCTACGTCCTAAATTATCTACCTACGGCATCGTCGATGCCATTTTAAACGGTGTGGAAGTGTTCAAATTGAGCGACTATGACAAAAACCTTGCAGGTCCTAATCCTAAAAGTCTGGTCTCTCCACCACCGACTCAAAAACCTGCTTCAACAGCCAACGAATCCAAGGCAAAGAAAACAATAATTGTTGCCATGGGAAGTGGTGCGGGCAGCTTTTTGGTTGTGCTATGTTGCATGCTTCTTTGGAAACTGAAGAAGACCAAGCACTATGCTTCTAACTTTCCACTATCAAAGTGCAGGTGCTAGCCCGAGCCAGACAAAAGGAAAGTCAACGAGGACAAGCGCCTAATCACTGCCGGAAGAACTATGCTGCCACTTCTCTGATGTAGGAGAATCGGCAATTAAATTAATTGAAATATATTGCCGAGAAGATGAACACAAGACAGTGAAGAATAAGATGTAATATTTAAAAATTATTTTTAGAAAGAATTTTGAAAAGGACAGAAAACCATAGGATTCACTTCCTCTGTTTTAGAACATGAAAAACAGGGGTGAACAGAGCATAAGATTCCATTTTTCACTTTATGGGCAAAACGTTGCGTATTGAGTTAGATTGACGGACGTTAAAAAATTAACTTAAGGAGGTGAACCAGAGGTTGGCGTCGTTCCGAACTGCGTTGACACGTACCACTACCACTAATAGTGACATGTGACACGCATGACATCCCCACTACGACACACATAGCCCCTTTAACCACTAGCTAATGCCACATTCTCTATTGCTTTGATCTCTCATTCTCATAACAGCTCATTTCGTCCCCTGTTTCAACCTCCACAAACAGAGCATCACAGGGCCCACGTTTGGGAACTATCATTTGCCACCCCTTCGGCTGGAACACCCCGACGAGTCTTCGAAGAAGTTCATCAAATTGAGCTCACGGGGGCGTCCTGGCGACACGCGAGTTCACTTGGTGGTCTGGGAGTTTCACATAGTTCTGTGTTATGGCAAATTCATGCGCCATTGTCGGCCATTGAAGCGAGATATCCACGTCATGTGACTTTTATCTGCACGTGTCGAACTTGAAGTATTTGAGCTCATTCAAGCAAAACCAAAAAAAAAAAAGTTGTTCATGGGGATTGCTTTGCTTGCCCACCTTCATGGTTGCGAGGCTCATATGACACACAAAGTGTGGCTGAATAGAGAAGAAGAAGAAGAAGATGCCTAAGGAGAACGAAATTGGGAGCCATGGTCATAGGCTCATAGAATGATGATGATGAACATGTTCCACAAAGACCACGACAATGTTGAAAACAAAATTTCACTCTCTGTATCGACTCTGGCTCTCCCTCTCTCTCTCTCTCTCTTTCTTTCTTTCTTAGGTCTTTACACAGTGTCTCTTTTTCAGTCACCAACCTTTGCTTTACAAAAGAAGAGAAGAAAAAGAAGCTACATATAGTATACAGAAAGTAACAAAAATATATAACAAGTGTGTGTATTTTTTTGTATGATTTTAGAGAGGGAGAGAGAGAAAGAGAGGTGAATCAGGTAGGTGATACGACTTGTCAGGTGAGGGGTGTGTGTGAGTGTGTGCGAGCGCGCGTAGAAATTGAGAGGGACATGAGTGGGTTCTGGCTACTCAGATTGTACTACTACTGAGCCTGCTTCTCTGGCTGGCTTCTCTCTATCTCTCAGGATTTTTTTTTTTTGGCATTGGCCGTTGGGCAGCGACAGGTTGGACATGCCGAAGTCGGTGCGGTCGAATATTACGGCACAATCGTTTTTTAGGAGTTGCATGTGCATGGCTGTGATGCCTATGCAATAGGCCACTTCCTCTGTTTTAGTTCCCATAAACAGAGTGTAACAGAGTATAACTTCTTGTTGTTAAGTTGGATAGATTCAAGGAGATAACTGCTTAACAACCATGTATTCTCCTTTGGTGGAATCAGCAGCAAGCAGGATGTACCCATTTCTGTTGTTGATTCGTTTCATATGCTTTACTTGGCAGCTTTGCAGTTAAATAGTTAGTAGTAGATGGTTCTAGGTTCATGTAGAAGCTGGATGGTCCAACATCTGAGGCGGGGTGCAAATCGGACAGCTCATGGCCTTGCTAAAGAAGGGCTGAGTTATGCTACTGAAAGAAGTTGGATCAATGGATCACCTAATTATATTAGCTTCAAGCTCTTGTCGTTTAGATCCAAATGGGTTCTAGATATTTTCTCAATGATTAAAAGCAACGAAAGACAATTTTTTTTTTTTTTTTTTTTTTAAAAAGATTACTGTACACCAAGAATAATCAAAAGGCTTATCAGTGACAGCCCCCCAAGAAGATAAAACCAAGAATATGTATACCAGTTAACGAGCAGAATTCAAATATGTTACGATTCAGCTAAAAAATTAATAACCAAATCCTCAAGCCGACGGAAGGGAAAAAAAAAGACCCCACAAACCTGGTTTTTGCGTCGCCAGTCAGTGGTTGTTGGAGTTATCGACGAAAAACCCAGAAGCGAAACCCACTGCTCTATCATTTGTGTCTCCGACGGTGGTAAGAGAACGGACAGAGTCAGAAATGCCAGGTTGAGGAAGCAACGGGGAGGCTGTGTGTGAGGTCACTTTACGCAAGTTTGTGAGAAAAAGGCATTACCCTAAACTGAGGGTAAAATGGGAAGATTTAACCCTAAACAGTCACGTGAGGCGCACATGGGATGGAATCCATCCAATTTGACGGCCAAATTGACCTTGGGGTTAGCATTGCTAGTTTTTGAAACTTCATGGGGGTGAATTGCAAATTTTTAAACTTTAGGGTTAACATTGCAAAATCACTGAAACTTCATGGGTTAAAAGTGAATTTTTCCCTAAATTTAATGGTAGATTTTGTACTTGTACATCTCAGAGATGTATGGAGATGGACAAGATAACGTGTAAGAGAATGAAACCAAACGTTTCTCTACTTTTAATATCATGCATTTTTAAAAGAGAAATGCTTTGTATTTTTGCCATGTATTTCGCATACATCTTTCCTGAGTTAGCATGCTTAATTTACACTTAATTTATTTTTTTAGGGTTATACATTAAGCATGCTAATTCTAAAACCCTAAAATTTTAGGGTTTTAGGGTTAGCATGCTTAATTTATACTTAATTTGGGTATTCATTGGATGAAGTGGAGTAAAATGGGGATCTCCAAATCTCGTGGAGGAATGGGTTTTAGGGATCTTATATGCGTTAATAAGGCCCTTCTTGCTAAGCAATCTTGGCGTTTGTGGCAAATGCCGGATAGTTTAGTCTCCCGGATTATGCAAGGAAAATACTATGCAAATGGGTCCATTCTAGAAGCAAAAATGAGACATAACCCCTCTTAAGCGTGGAGGAGTATTTTGAACTCATGTGATCTTCTCAAGGAGGGCTTGTATTGGAGGATTGGGAATGGGGAAAAGACTAAAATTTGGGGCGATAAATGGGTCCCCCTCCCGACTACTTTTACTATCCATTCTCCACCTCAGGTCCTTCATGAGGCCAAGGTGGTTGAGCTTATGGATAGAGACATAAACAGATGGAACAGAGGCTTGTTGGATACCTTGTTTTTTCCGGATGAGGTGAGTACAATTCTGTCCATTGCCATCAGTCCACATCGAGAAGACACGTTGATTTGGAATGGTACGAAGAATGGCGTGTTCACTGTCAAAAGCGCTTACCATATGGCAAAAATGAAGAAAAATCAGGAGCAGGCCGAGAGTTCTAGTAGAGATTACTCCCTTAAAATGTGGGGTGCAATGTGGAGGCTCCCAATCCCAAATTATGAGAAAAACTTTTTGTGGAGAGCATGTCATGAAATCCTTCCCACCAAGGTAAGTTTATATAAGAGAAAGGTAGTTAGTGACAAGGGGAGGAGACTTGCTTCCATATCTTGTGGGACTAACCCTCTGCTAGGGATGTATGGAGTGGAAGTTTGAAAAAATTTCAAAAGAACTCCTTTCGTGGTCCAACCTTCAAGCAAGTAGTAGCCTAGATGTTCTAGATTTGTGAAGAGGAGGAATTGTGCCGGTTTGCTAGTATTGCACGGAGAATTTGGTTCAGGAGAAATGAGGTCATCCACGATGTCCCCTTCGTGCATCCGGAAATTCTGCTTCAACAGGCTGGAGAAGCATGGGATCTTTTTGTTGTAGCAAATAAAAAATCGCCTCAGCTAAATCTTAATCTCGAAAAACCTGATGGGGTTAGTAGCGGGTGTAGCCTGCAAGGGGGCGCTAGCTAGTAACTAATCCAAACCATCAAGGAGAGGTTGTAGTATGGTTGGGTGGGATGTAGATTGTTATCTGGAGAGTTGTTCTTACATGAGATGTACTTGGGGTTCTTTATTCCTCCTTTCTTGATTTATCTTTATGAAATGAAGAGTATTTTGAAAATAAAAAATAAAAAAAGTATGATATAACCATAATATAAAATCAATAAATGTCAAATTTCTCTTTTATATGTCATTTTTTTTAAAAACAAATAAAAAAATTATCTAAAATCCACGTCAATAGACTTAAAAACTTGCAAAATGTGGGTAGCTCCACGGGGTGGCCTGGCCATCCATGTTTGGCCTGGGATGGTTTCGGCCAACTTAGATCGGCCGACTGAGGTGGCTAAACCACCAGGCCAAACTCAGCCACCCCAAAACCAGGTCATGGAGCTTGGAGGCCGGAGCTACCCCTTTTCCAAATATTTTTATTTTAGTTTAATTTTAATTTTTAATGAGCATATGAACACGTGTCAAAATTTTAAGAGTGTTGACATGAATTTGTTGATTTTTAGGTAAAAATAAAAGGGAAAAATACAAAATTAGTCCCTATGGTTTACTTGATTTACAATTTACTCTCTGTGGTATCAAAATGAACTCAAAAGCCCCTGTGGTATGCAACAATAACATTTTAGTCCCTACAGTTAAATTCCATCCATTGAGTTAACGGANTACCACATGAAGTAAATTGTAAATCAAGTAAACTACAGGGACTAATTTTATATTTTTCCCAAAATAAAAATACCATCTTCGTTTTTAACCAAAGTAATATCTGGAATACAAAATAAAATAAAAAAACAACCACGAATAAAGAAAGTATGGTGAATAAGTAATGGCAACCCAACGATCACGTGAAAGGTTAGCTGCACACTGTCCCTCGATCTCGTCCCTGCATACCCCATCACATGTGAGAATCCTCCTGGGTCACGGGTTGAATTCAGAAAAGAAGGCCCACAGGCCACAAGAAACTGAAAAGAAAGATGTTTCATGGAAGAAGAACACTACGTGTCAGTAGTGGAATGGCTAGGATTTGGACTATTCTGTAAAACAAAAAAAAACCATGAAAAAATAGCTCTCCCAAGACGTTGTCGTTGTTTACAAAAAAAAAAGAAAAAAGAAAAGACGTTGTCGTTTATCCATCCCGACAAATGGACCAATATTCGAAGTAATTTCAGAACCTTAATGGTTTATTTATAATTTTTCGTTTTACTGTGGGTTAAAGTTATTGCCATCTTGTACAAAGCACATCTCCACCGTTGAGAAATGGCAAATCCAAGTAAGATGCCTGATAAGATAAATGTTCACCAGCTAAAGTTCCATGGTTTGCAGGTTGGATGCAGAAGGATCTACTCCTTCAAAATCCTCCACTGTCTCCTATGAAAACAGATTGCAAGCATCACTTGTATTACAAGGTTTTTTTTTTTTTTTTCCTTATGAACATCGTTGGATTGAGAGTAAGATATGTTGTTCTTATGAGGATTACTTGTCAACTTTTTATTTATTTATTTATTTTTACTTAGAACCGCGTGAATCGTTTTGTGATCTGAATGTGTTGACAATAAAGATGGACCCCCTCCTCTCTCTTTGTGTGTTTTTTTTTTTCCTGTTGGTTTTTCCTTTCTTTTTTCTTTTTCCGCCAAAGATCCTTGGTGTTCCTCCTTGCTTTCCGCCACAGATTACCCGCGCTCAGCCTTCGCTCCAACATCCGACTAGCCTCTCGCCACTTCCCGCACAGTCATCGCTGGATCAGCCAGATGGGTTTTTTTTTCATTCTAAAACCCATTCTACTTTCCTCGGGCCGACATGGATCTTCACAGGCCAGTCTACCATCACCGCCGGCCTCCCAGCTCCTCAACGCCTCCACCCGCTCCGCCATCAGCCTCTCACGCGCCGGAGCGCGAGATCCAAACGCACGAGCGTGGACCTTCCGCTCTGGCGCGTGTGAGGCACGCCCTGGTCCGTCTGCGCCTCCAACGCTTCCATAGCTTACCTTCGCTGCCCTCCTTGCTCCGGTGTCTGTCCCTATTGTTTGGGTTTTCTGTAGTTTTTTAGTTATCGGCTTTATTTTTATGCTATTATGTATAGTCTCCCTGATTTTGTGATCTATTATCTTTGGGTATAGACTTGGTTTTTGCTCTGTTTATATTTGTTTTGTTGCTGTGCGTTGCTATTGTAGTTAAGAGAGGTCTTTCCGTTGCTGTTGTGGTTATTAGATTCTCTAACACTAGTAAAGTTATCAATGCTGCCATATTTTTGTCTTTTTTGGTACTCTTTGGTTGTATTGAGAGTAAGATATCTTGTTCTTGTGAGTATTATTTGTTAACTTCTTCTTCTTCTTCTTTTTTTTTTTTTAATTTTAACTTTTTTTTTTTTAACTTAGAATCCTATGAATCGTTTTGTGATCTAAATGTGTTGTTTAAAAGCGACTATATTTTCTAATAATTTACTTTGATGTCAATTTAGTTCTAATGAAATTTGAGGTTTACGATGTTAATTGTTCCCATATTTAATTTGTTATTTTTATTTTGTTTGTTTGCGTTATCCTTTCACAGGATTCAATCTTTAGAGGCCCAGTGGAGAGGATCGAGAGATGCCGGATGCAGCTGAGTAAGTTATTTTCACCCACAGTCCACATTTATGAAACATATATCATGCTCATTATTTGATTATATTGATGATGTGGATGATTGCTCAATATTAGATTGTTAATGAAATTGTGTTATATTATGCAATTTTGTTTGTGTTCCTGCAGATGGTTGATGATCAAGACCTTGGGTTTTTTGCTAGTTTTCTTGGTGTTTTTATTTATGTTCTGGTGATTGCGTATCATTATGATTTCTTAGTCTCATGTTTGCCTCAATTAAGTGATTTCTTAAGAAGCAATGTAGTTGCATATGATATTATGCGTATGATACGTGTTTCCTATCAATCATTACCGTGGCAATTTTGTTGACGCTCTATGATTAATAATTTAATATGTTTCTTATAGTTAAACGACTCTCTCTATCTGTGGGTGAAGTTGCTATATTTTATAGATATTTTGGCTTGACTTGGCTTGGCTATATATGTAGGGTTAAGAGGGTGATCAAAATGACGGAGAAAGACTCACCCAGCGGAGAGGATGCTATTAGCCTTACTGACTCCGGCGATGCATTTACCTTTAGTGAATGACCACCTGCAATACTTTTCTTGTTTTCTATTTTCACTACAAGAAATTGCATTCCTGTTATGGGCGTGTGTTATGAGTGTGAATGTTTGATGGGTGATGATTTGAGAATAAAATTAACATGTTTTGTGACCTTGAAAGTTACATGTCAGAGTGTAATGTGTCGGTTATTATCTAACTCTATTTTAGTTGGAGTCCAGTAGTTCTTGTCTTGTGTTTCAGTTTAGTTGGGACCAATCTAGTTGAACTCATGTTCCATTTCAGTTACTTTATGCGCCAGTAGTCATGAGTTTACGTGGATTGAGCTAGATATGTCAGTTAAGTGTTGTGTAGTCGTGGGCTGTAGTTCGTACTCAGAGTCATGGGGGCAGTTGTCACTTTTCTTAGGAAAGTCAGTTTAGTCGTGTATCATTTAAATCATGAATTATTAATGAAAAGAGGCATCTGAGAGAATTTGCCAAGTTGCTTTGTTGGAGGAGTGGCCCCCTTGAAGTGGTTAGATAACTTTTATTTTGAGAATTACTGAAACACTCAACAGTTTGGCACTTCAAGGGGCCAATCTCTCCACTCTCTCTTTAACTCACGACTAGGAGAATAAAACACTTTTATGTAATTTTCTGGATAATTCATTCAAAATGTATTGCGGAACTTAAAATACAAGGGACAATACCAATTAACTTTTTGATAGGTAACCACTGGCTCACTCCACTTAAAACACAACTGATCACCCACTAACCCATGATACCTCACGGCCAACATGTACCAAATGTAGCGAAATAATGGAGGTACAACTGACCAAGTAATGGAAACCAACTGATGCATTGGATGACTTCTAACTTACTTTGACCTTTCTGTAAGCTAGGGGCACCTGATGCTTTTTTAATGCAATTTCTTTGATTACCTATAAAAAAAATAAAAAATAAAAAAAAAATTTCCTATCTTAACCGATCCCCTGACGTCCCTTAATGGCGCAAGACTTTAGACGCCACGATTTTTTCAGGTAACTTGGACGCATGCAGTAAGCCTTCACACGAATGCTCATAAAAAAATGTTCCCTTATGCTGAGCCCTCTTAATTAGGATTCTAATCCAACAATTGCTCCTGTACACCATCGAGTAAAATAACCGGCCACTACTGAGTAAACCTCCCACAAGGCACATAGCTGCTGCCCATTGTCCCCTATATCAAAATAACTATGTCATTTTGTAATAAGAGTACCAAAGACTTCCACTTCTTACAAACACGCATGGCACGTGGACAAGGCACATGACAATAACATATGCCTTGTTTGGTTGCTGACAACGTATTCACACTTCAAGAACCAAACTGACTGCAAATCTAAACTTGAAGAGTCAAAATGTATCTTACCCACAAATATTACATAAATAAATCTTGGAAGTTAGTGTCTGCTTGCTTGCTGAGAAGGGTTAGGAGGAGAAAAAGGACAATGGAAGGTGAATTTTGTGATTTTCAATTATAAATTATTTGGCAATTGGATAGTGGGTTTCCTCAATTCTTGATTAGAAATTCAGATGGCTGGATCCTTGGAAAAACTATGGTAAAAGAAACTGAAATTGTATCTTTCACTATAAATTTATCTGGGACTTTAGAATAGAAAAAAACTCCACTGAACTGAGTTCACCAGAGCCACTTTGTGTAGATGATTTTATTAATCAAATCTTCTCTTAGTTTTCTTACTAATCAACATCGGTTTAGTGGCTCATTTAGGCTTCATATGGTTTGTGATAAAATGTTGAGAAAGAAGAGAAATCATTTTGAATCCTAGTCTACTTGGATAATCAGGACACATAATTATTTGGTTTAGCTTGGTTGTTACTTATCAAAAAAAATTACTTGGTTTAGCTTGGTTGTAGTGTTACTTTTTTGTGCAGATCAAAACATTTCCAAAGTATAAATTAAAATTTTTGTTCTTTTTTTTTTTTTTTGTTCTTTTCTTTTCCAAGCAAATAGGGAAAGGGTTACAGGGAAGGATCTTTCCCACTTCTGATCAAAAGGAAGAAGAAGTGAGACATTTTATAAACGAAACTGGGGTGAATTCCCCAACAATAAACCCAAATGATAAAATGCAGTACAAAAGTAAGAACATATTCTGGATCCGGTCCAAAGGAACCGAACAGCAGGCAATGGTAATCACCAATAGTTCAAAAAGAACTATAAGCAAGCCGGGCCTATTCCAAGGCCGCACAAGGCGGTGTAAATTGCAAAGAAACTTCGTGAAGAGTCCGATGCGAGTAAAACAACCACCACTATAAAGTGATAGTTGCAAGGCGGGCACTGCAAAGAACCAAAGGGGCGTTGAAGTCTCCACTTCAAACATAAGCCATAACACTAGATGGAGACTAAAAGTCAAACAAAACAACAGGAAAATAAAACCAACAATAAACAACAGAAACACATAAACAAAAATACAAGTAGAAAAACAGCAAAAAACCAAACAACTAGCCGTGACTATGAAGAGGGTGGAGGAACGACTGGAAGGGTGCATAGTCCAGGGGAGGAGGTTGCATGAGGAGGCTGCTGCTTGGAGCGTGGGGGACACACGCCGGAGCGTGAGTTCCACTCTCAGGCACATGGAGCTCACGTTCCGGCGCGTGTAGTGCAGGGGGTGGAGCTCGAGGTGTTGGTGGAATGCTGAAAGGCCGGTGGAGACGATGGATTGGTGCGTGTAGGCCTGGGTAAACCTGAGGTAAGTAGATCGGATTTTTAACAAAACCCATCTAAGAACCAAGGTAGATCCGGGCTGCTTCATGGAGGACGATGAGCGGCGAGTGGCGAACGGCCAAAAGGGGAAGGAGGCGAGCAGCCTAGAGCAGCAGCACCTTTGGCGGAGGAGGGTGGAGCAAAAAAACAACAGGTGACAAAAAAACGCCAACAAGACGGAATAGTAAACCAATAACGGAAAAGAAGAAAAGTGAAAAAGTTTGTATTGATGTAAAACGAAGGGGTGCAGGTACAATTACAATCATATGATATTTATACTGCAATTTGACCTAGTGCAGCATACTACAAACAAAAAAAGGAAAAATTACACTTTACAACCAAGCAAATCTACTAGATACTTTCTTGATGCCAAAGCCAACCAATGAATGATCAGCTTTCCTTCAGAATATATCACCTTCACAATCTGGAAAACTTTCCCTATATGCTGTCATAGGCGGTCGTGGGATTCTCCAAGACTTTCCATATAGAGTTTCTGGTTTCCTGCGGCTACTAGGAGTTTCTGAGCAAGCGAACGATCCTGCGAACGATGGAGCGATCGTTCGCAGACGGGCCTTCCTTCTTCCTAAACTTTCTGAGCAAGCGAACGATCCTGCGAACGATGGAGCGATCGTTCGCAGACGGGCCTTCCTTCTTCCTAAACTTTCTGAGCAAGCGAACGATCTTACGAACGATGGAGCGATCGTTCGCTCTTCACTGGCAATCAATTTCTCTTCACTGAATCCCTTCTCACTGGCTTTGGCCTTGAACACTGCATTAGCTACATTCATGTTAACAAAAAGGGGGGAGGAGGAAAAGGATCCCTCCTCCCCGGAAAAACCACACAGACGGTGGTGGAGAACCTCACAAGGAGGTGGTGTATTTCTCTACCTAGAGAGAAGGAAGAGCTTCTCTCACTGAAATGAGAGAACAGATTTTTTAATTTTTTAATTGTTTCTTGCAACAAGGGGAGGGATTAGGTGTGTTTTCTGAAGCTTGTGATTTATCCCATGATATTTAGAAATGATCAATATTTTCAGTCCTCTTATATTTCATCATTTAGTAGCTGAATAAAACGATTCATAAGTCGTTGGCTTAGTTGAATTTAGCTTATTTTTTCTTCAAACATTAATACTTTCAAATATGTAACTTTTTTGCTATGATGTTGTTCTGATTTGTCAAGCTTTTTCTGATCCTAATAGTTTCTGATTATGGTTTTAGTCCCAGCAGAAGAATGACGACAAGGAACCAAAGGAGGAAGAGGAGAAAAAAATGATTCTCTGGAGTTGATGAGAAATCCTGGGGGTTATATTTCTTGAATTCACGCAGTTCATGTTGTGTTGCCCGCTTCGTCGATTCTGGATTGGCAGCCATCTAGCTGCTTTTTTAAAGCTTGTCACTCAAACCGTTGATTGGGATTTTCTAGCTTCTTGAGTAACATATGAACCAATATTCCTCTTGCAGGTCAAAAAAACCTCTCTACTGCTGCGCCATAAGTGATCATCATAATGGTGCGCATATTGATGGTAATGTGCAACACTGAACTGTATGGCGCACCATAATGTGCAACATTATGGCGCACCATTAATATGGTGCGCCATAATGTGAAACATTGAACTGTATTTCTGCAATGTTTCAATATTTGTAGTTTGTTGCTTCAAATTGATCATGTCTCAGTGTTTTTAGTTTATTCTTGGTGATTTTGCACCTAGAAGATAGTCATGGAATATCAAAAATCGTTTTTCTACCCAACTACCCCTCCACAGGTCACCTATTTCCATCCATTGTGAATTTCAAAGGAGTTAAAGACTCTTCGTCTAAACTTTTGCTACTTCCTAGCAAACCTCCAATAATTACTACTGTAAATGAAAGTGAAAATTTTTTGGTCTCTTTTTTTATTTTTTTTGTTTTCAAAACAAAAAAATACAAAAACAGTTTTCACCTTTATCTCATATTGTAACTTCTTCTTCTTCTTCCTTTTTTTTTTTTTTTTTTTTTTTNAAAAAAAAAACCAAAAACCAAAAACAAATAATTCTTCCATTTGATCAATATCCTCTACATACCCCAACTTCAGCAGGAGGGTGAAAATATTGCTTGGCCGTGGGTGTAAATCAAGGTTGGAATCTCTTGTTGTGGAAATTGACAATAAATTGGCAACAATTTTCCCATAGTCCTTTATGCGAAAGACAAGTTTGAAATGAAAACACAAAAGAAAACATACCAATGTGGTAAATAGTATTTTACCAAAGATACAGCTCGGTATGTTCCCAGGTAAGATTAGAGGAGTCACATTGGTCTCACTTAAAACCCAATCTTTCATAGATAGAACATACACGTGTACTTTTAGTACTATAAACACCCACAAATACACAAGATCACAAGACAAGAATTTATACGTGGTTCGGCCAATATTGCCTACATCCACTGAGCACACCAGATATATTCACTATATCACAAGAATGAACAAAATGCGAATCAGCCGATTCCACTCATACAGTGTACCTCCCATACTCTTAGAAAAATTACACTCTCAGTATTTTTGCTCACTCTTAGAAAAATATTACACTTGTACGTGCTCTCTAAAAAAACTTTCTTTTTCTCAAGTCTTTCTTCTCTTGCTCTCAAACTTTTTAGTGTGTTTCAGCAAATGAAAGACACGGCTATTTATAGCCATATGAGACCAACCAATATTAAATGTGCCATCCTCTTCCTACCCTCATTAAATGGGCATGCTGAAATTTTTCTCCCTCAAAGCTTTGTGGCCATCAACTTCCATTCACCAGCTTTCTTCTTTCATCCATTTTGTCAACAAAAATGGCTTACCTTAACCCATGTGGTGCCAGCTCCAAGGAGCTCTTTCGTTGGAGTGAATATGGCCATCAAATATTGACCTGTGGAATTCCAAGTCATCCACAACATCTCTAACATGGTTGAATTCGACTGAGGGTCTGCGAAATGCTAATTATTCCAAACGTGTTCGATGGCAACTGAGCTGAGGCGCAATAGCGGAGTAGATTGTGCTCATTTGGTTTAGTGCTTTCCATTTTGAAAAAATGAAGACTTCAAATTGCATTTAATGAAAAAGATTCTTTCGCATATTTTTTGTCCTTTTTTTTTTTTTTTTTTTTTTAAAATCTATTATTGAATACGTGGGATTCATGGGGCTATTCATGGGGCTCATAAATTTAATAATAGATTTGGTATTTATACATCTTTTAGGGTATTCACAATGGAATAGCTAATTTTTTTTTTTTTTTATGTAAAATAGCTCATCAAAACTCAATTTATTTAGTTTAGCTAATAACTTTTTAAGGACATCTTACATCCGACATCCGATTATTTATATTTTTATCTATATCATTTAATTTTTATTATTTTTATTTATTATAATGATTGTATTTTTCTTAAATATCTTATTTTTCAACTTTTGAGAAAAAAAGTGATGTTGAGAGAGAAATAATAGGAGAAAATTTTGAAAAAAATGAGATGCGAAAGAGAAATAGTAGGAGAAAATTTTGAAAAAAGAGAAAACAGGTTAGAGAAACAATAAAAAAAATATGGGAAGAAAATTTTGGGAGAGATAGTGGGAGAAAAAAAATACGTGGGAAGAAAATTTAGGAAAATAGCTCTTTGAATAGTGCCGCTACATATAGCTTTTTTTTTAGCTCATTTAATAAAATATCTATTCTACATTTTTTTTAGCTTCTCCAATGTAGATGGCATTTTATCAATTTAAGGAGCTATTTTAGATAAAAGTGTCATTAAGCTCTTCCATTGTGAATGCTCTTAGAGATGAAGATGGACAAGATAATATGTAAGAGAATGAAACCAAACGTTTATCTACTTTTAATATCATGCATATTTAAAAGAGAAATGCTTTGTATTTTCGCCATATATTTCGTGTGCATCTTTTCTGAGTTAGCATGCTTAATTTACACTTAATTTCTTTTTTTTATTAAAAAAAAAAAAATTCAATGGTGGATGGAACATATCAACTCAACAGAAATACATGCTAGATGAACGCCATAAACTCATAATTTAAATTTTTTCACATTTTTAAATTGCCATTTAAAAAAAAAAAAATGATACTTTCCTCAAGTTTGATTAAGAATACAGATTTGGTGTGATATTGCAAAATGCAAACATTAACCTCAGCAGTTAAGTTTGCATTCATACCGTCACCAACCTGACCTCTAAATCTCTAATAAATAAGCACACGTCCTACTCGGAGGCCAGCCACGCAAGAGGGACACATAAATTCGTGTTCACAATCCTCTTTAATTTAATAATCGAAGTTGGTAATAGGAACATTGAATATTAAATTCAAAGGAGTGAACACGCACGTACGTGTAAATGAGTAATAATAATTATCATGTCGGTTTGAATAAACAGTCATTTGCGACAATTTTTTTATAATAATTAAATATTATTAAAAATAATTTTAATAATATTTAATTATTATAAAAAGTCGGCGTGAGTGAACGGCATGACAATTATCATTATTCACGTAAATACTACTACTCAATTATTTATGGTTTACAAAATAAATAAACAAATCTAATTTTTATGACAGACTAGACAAATGGCACAAAAATTAAAAAAAAAAAAATCTAATTTTTATGACAGACAAGACAAATTGCACAAGGACAGTAGATACGTTGATCACAGATTATCTTCTCCTTAAAAACCTGCTTGTAAGTTCTACGATAATACAAAGGGAAACGACAAATCTACTTTGTCCAAGCAAGTTAAGAATTAATTTGAAACTTTTAAATGGTGTCTATTATGACTTATGAGACCTCAGAGAAGGTTATAATTCACGTGAATTCCCATTTTAAATTCCATTAGTAGACATATTGTCAAATAAATGAAGCTGTATACACTTATTTGATACTTGGAATTCTATGTGCGTCCAAAGTCCAAACAATGCTTATTGCTTTCTGTTTTGGCCGTTCAGAGTCTCTAATCAAGTGCATTTTGTACTACAATTACATTCATGCACCCTACACGACTTCACCATCTATTCACATTCAATTTCACTACAAAAGTTATTTACAAATTAATTAATGTGATACTTTATAATTAATGAAAGTTATTGTCATCTTAATTATTTTACTAATTATGAACGACCATATGAGTTAATGCTCCAAGCATTTTCTTTCAATATAATAGTGGATTAGAAATTATTAATCTCTTGTTCTCGTGAGTAAGAAGAAATAATTAAGCGTGAAAGATTATTTCTCAATAGTTTTTGGTGTGAGGAATTATCTCTTTGTCTCACGGTCAGTTTAAATAAATTTTGTTAAAAAATTTGACTATCCTTATCTTAGATCTAGTTTGTTCGGAGCAGATCTACTCTTTAATTGTATTTATACAAAGGATAAAAGAAATCATAAATTTTTGTTTGTATTTATGAATTTGTAATCTCATAACATATGGAAGCTTTTTAATCGTTATCTTTAATCATTCAAATCCTCAGATTTCCGTTAAATATATATATATATATATATATATATAACCCCCAAAGATGAATATCGGATAAGGCTGACTAGTCAGGTTAATCTCAGATTACTTTCATGTGGCATCGTACGGTCACAGTCCTTCCTTACTCTAAGCCCGACCTTACTGAATAACCGNTTTTGTTAAAAAATTTGACCATCCTTATCTTAGATCTAGTTTGTTCGGAGCACATCTGCTCTTTAATTATATTTATACAAAGGATAAAAGAAATCATAAATTTTTGTTTGTATTTATGAATTTGTAATCTCATAACATATGAAAGCTTTTTAATCGTTATCTTTAATCATTCAAATCCTCAGATTTCCCTTAAATATATATATATAACCCCCAAAGATGAATATCGGATAAGGCTGACTAGTCAGGTTAATCTCAGATTACTTTCATGTGGCATCGTACGGTCACAGTCCTTCCTTACTCTAAGCCCGACCTTACTGAATAACCGACTCGTTTAAACTTTTTAAGCAGCGCTGACAGAAAGTACGAACAGCCGTAACAAAATTTAACCATTGGCCATTGCACTTCACTGGCTCTTTGACCGGCCGGCAGGCCAATCGTCTTGTATAAACCGAGGCCTCATTTGTCCATATTCATCGGACTTCAATTTCACCGCCTTTGAGGATTCTTCTACAAATAAACCACCGACACATTGGCGAATTGTTTTGGAAAATGGCGAAGCTAACGAGTTTAGCTTCTGCTTTGCTATGTCTATGCGCTTCTCTTTTGCTTTGTTTCAATGGAAAAGTCGGTGGCGCGTACGTGAAGTACAACACTCGAGCCGGCGTTGTGGGCGGCAAACTCAACGTTCATTTGGTTCCTCATTCACACGACGACGTCGGATGGTTGAAGACTGTTGATCAGTACTATGTTGGATCAAATAACACTATCCAGGTCATAATCACACAGCATATTTGCTTCGTATCAGAGCTGCAGTGACTCTGAGTTATTCAAATGATTTGATTCACAAATTTTCTACGTGATTTATCTACAGGATGTGATTAAGGCTTATATGGAAGTGAATTTGTATGGTGTTTGGTGCAGGAGGCGTGTGTGGAGAATGTGCTGGATTCGGTTGTGGAAGCGTTGCTGCGTGATCCGAATAGGAAGTTTGTGTTTGCGGAGATGGTAAGCGCTCTTAATTGTGAGGTTGGATTTGATTCATTTGAATGTGAAGGAATTCGGTTTGGTTTGGTTTGGTTTGGCTTGGTTTTTTTTTTTTTTTTTTTTTAATTTTTAATTTTTAATTTTTAATTTTAATTTTAATTTTTTTTTTTAAATTTTCGAACAACTCAAAAAATTGACTAATATATGCGGATACCATGATGCTCTTAATTAAATTTAAGATTTGTCGATAAAACAATTGGAACATATAGATGTTGATTAATTTTGACTATGTGATTCATGAGTTATTTGAACTGTAAATTCATAGTTGGTAAATGTTTTCTATATCAAGATATTACTATTTTTGCATTTTTGTTTGCTAACAGAGTTTAACATGAATGATAGGCATTTTTCCAACGATGGTGGGTAGAACAAAGTGTGGAAACACAAGAAGTAGTGAGAAATCTTGTAGATGCTGGACAATTTGAATTCATGTAAGCTGTTAGCAAGCAGCACATATAGGGAATGTGCCTGCGAGAGAGGTTCAATTTTGATAAACATCTTTTGTGCTATCTGCAGAAATGGTGGTTGGTGTATGCATGATGAAGCAACATGCCATTACATAGACATGATTGACCAAACAACTCTAGGTCATCGTGCAATAAAGGAGCAATTCAACAAAGCTCCTCGTGCTGGATGGCAAATTGATCCATTTGGACACTCTGCTGTGCAAGCTTACCTACTTGGGGCCGAGGTAAGCTGTTTTATGACAGATGATTCACTGATGCAGAAATATGATATTGGCTAAGAACTGAGACATTTTGATTATTACATTTTCCCGTAGCTTGGGTTCGACTCTGTACATTTTGCAAGGATAGATTATCAAGACAGAGCAAAACGGAAGGGTGACAAATCTCTAGAAGTTATATGGCGTGCGTCTAAAAATTTCGGTTCTTCGTCTCAGGTTTGCAATTGCAATTACTTCACTTCTACCCTTCCTCTTTAAGTAGGTCTTTTGAGCTCACTATTTACATCTCTGGCCCTTTGCAGATTTTTGCCAATGCATTTCCTGTTCATTATAGTCCCCCTACTGGTTTCCATTTTGAAGTGAAGGATGACTTCGTGCCTGTTCAGGTTTTAATATTTCACAAAAAATTGCTTTTGCCAAGTATTCTCTGAACGTTTTATATTCTTATTGAGTGTTTTACCTTAATCTGGTACACATTCGAACTGCAGGATAATCCATCACTATTTGACTACAATGTTGAGCAGAGGGTTAAGGATTTTATTAATGCTGCTATAAACCAAGTAAACTCTTAGCTGCCTGATTTTTTCTTTTAAATTTATTATTGTGTCGCAGTTCAACTACTTATTTAGCTGAAAGAGACTGAAGCTTACATGTCTATTATGTTCAGGCAAATGTCACACGAACAAACCATATCATGTGGACAATGGGGGATGATTTTCGGTACCAATATGCTGAGTCTTGGTTCAAGCAAATGGACAAATTGATTCACTATGTTAACAAGGTAGAGTGTTAATGAAAAAATCAATGCCATTTACTGGCAGTATGGTTAGAAAGTTGCTGCATCTGAGCTTATTTTCCTTTTAAATTGATGCTTGAAAATAGCTGGGTTCAAACTAGAACTTGGGTATTTTCTTGTGGTTTAAATCAAATAGCTACTGATTTGTTTAGTCTTTCCCGCTCCCTATAGCATCAAATCTATACTAGATAGTCTCATGGCTTATGTGAAAACTTTGCTGATGAAATGGCCCATTTTGGACTCTGGCTTTCAAGAAAAGTTGACAGTTTATGCGTAATTTTTCTACAAATTTATATTTGATACTTGCAAAACCTGGATATATTACTAGATATTACCAGATAATGACTTTCAACATCAAATCCTATTACTAGATATACTACTACTATCAAAGTAGAGACTAGTGCAATTGGAAGTTAAAGTGTGATTTATCTTGTAAATCAAAATTTGATCATATTTACTCTCTGTTTAATAATCTTAATTAGTCATAATATAATCCACCATTTGAAAGGTATTTACTTTTTCTTATGCTTCTTATCAATAAATATATATGCTTCTATTCTTGATCTATGTTATTTGACTAATTTCCAAATAATAGTGGAGCTTTAGAACTTTTTTCTTTTTCTTTTTTCTGCCCTATTCTTTTTCAATTGTTCAATATGTTTTCTAAATAATGCATTGAAAAGTGTATCTAATGTTTTCAGGACGGTCAAGTTAATGCCTTGTATTCTACACCATCTATCTATACTGATGCAAAAAATGCAGCAAATGAATCATGGCCACTGAAAACTGATGATTATTTCCCGTAATTTCTTACTTTTACCTTTTGTTGTTGGAGCAACATTTATCGATCTCATCAATTTCATTGATAAGCTTGCACAGTACTTGCTGACAGGTATGCAGATGGGGCAAATTCTTATTGGACTGGCTTTTTCACTAGTCGCCCAGCCTTGAAGCGATATGTCCGAGTGCTGAGTGGATATTATTTGGTATGACATCAGTCTAAATCAACATTGGTTGTTTGTTGAATCAGAATTAGATAGGAAGTAGCGCTTTTCTCCAATTTTATTTGCTGGATGCAAAGGACCTAGCATCCCATGCAACCATCCTAGAACATCCTGGTTCTATATGCTTAGTATTTGTTAACTAAGATACCAGGAAATCCATGAGGGAATACAAAGATATGTGCCATGGAGAGAGAGAGAGGGTGACTTCTCTCTTTTTCCTTTTTTCTTAAACTTGTTTGGATTATAAACGTAAATGAAGCAAATTTCCTTGTGTAAAATAGGCAGCACGGCAACTTGAATTTTTGGCTGGAAAGAGATCCAATGGTCCCAACACTTTCAGCCTCGGAGATGCTTTAGGAATTGCACAGCACCATGATGCCGTCACTGGCACTGCTAAACAACATACAACGAATGACTATGCAAAACGATTGTCTATCGGAGCCTCTGAGGTAGGTAGCTAATTGTCATTTGATTTTGACCTTCTGAGTTTTGTTTTAGTCATTGCTCCATTGTTATTTTTATGATGAATCTCTCTAAGATATCATTAAAAACGCAATAAATTTTCATAGGCAGAAGGTGTTGTAAATGCTGCCCTGTCATGCCTTACTAACAACAAAACAAGAGAAAAATGTACGGAAACTGCATTTAAATTTAGTCAGGTAATGTTTCAATGTTTTTCCTAGCACTTTTAGGGCCAAATTGATGAGGTTGCTCCTCCTTACCTATTCCCAATTTTTTTTTTTTGGGTTGCTTTCCCCCCTTTTTATCCTTTGATTTTTGTGCAGTGTCCTTTACTCAACATCAGTTTCTGCCCACCAACAGAGGAAGATATTCCGGAAGGAAAGAGTTTGGTAATCTTTAATATCTTTCTTACTTTGGTTTGAGATATTACATTGTTGCGATTTCTACTCATCATGTATAAATGGTTACTTTCAGGTTATAGTAACGTATAATTCTCTTGGATGGAACCGTACAGACATTATTAAGATACCGGTGAGTACTCATCTTATTCTTCTCCCTCTTCTTTCATAAAAAAAAAAACCACCTAGGTTTACCACCCAAGTATACAAGAAGCACACAGAGAAAAAATCAATAACAAAACAAAACAGTAAATCCCCAAAGGACCTAGTTTAGAAGAATATGAATCTGATGCCCAAGTGTAAAGCATGCACCAAAAATTAACAAATGGCTAAACTTTACCTGATTCAGTTTGTCAGAAATATATGCTTTCCATCATTTTGAATTTTATCATTATTATGCACCGAGGATTTCAAGGAAATTTTGAACATTTGTACAGAAATAGTTGCTTTCCATCATTTTGTAGCGTGTTTGTTAAATATAATGCAGTTCTTATGTGGTTAAGTATCTGCAATGTTGGTATATCTCATTAGATGTTCTCATTCCTTTCCTTGGTAATTTTACTGTCAATTCGTGGTTTTCATTCATGCTTTATTGAAATGAAAATCTTGAATGTTTGGTACAGAACTTGGCTCCCTTTTTCATCCTGTGTATGTACAAATAGGTAGGATATTTACTCCAGTGTGATCTGTCAGTGTGATCTGAAAGTTACAATAACTACCAGGTAAACGATGCCAATCTTGTTGTCCAAGATTCTTCAGGCAATACCATTGAAGCACAATATGTAGGTTTAGATAATGTTACAGGCAACTTAAGAAACTTCTATACGAGGGCCTACTTGGGGCTGTCATCAAAGCAAGTCCCTAAATACTGGCTTCTCTTTCAAGCATCTGTGCCGCCTCTTGGTTGGAACACGTACTTCATTTCTAAAGCATCTGGCAAAGGTAGATGTCTGATTTCTTTTCCTTCTAGGCACTGCTCATTCTTGAATGCCATTTGACTTCTCTTTATTTGTATTGTCCAAGTATTAGTTATCTTAAGCTATCAACACTACTTAACCATTGTTGCTTCTTATAAAGGTTATTTGCTAAAATGAATTAGTGGCAAACCGTATGATACTGATGCTGAATAGTAACTTATTTTATTTTATGTTCTTTTATTTGCACTTCACAATGATGCAGGGAAAAGTAGAAGTGGATTTTTCTCCACGATGGACAGTCCACAGAATGAGACCATTGAAATTGGACCTGGAAATCTGAAGATGTCATTTTCTTCAACTTCTGGACAACTGATACGTATTTACAATGCTAAAACAGGGGTCAGTTTTTTCACATTTTACAGATGGTAGCCTTGTAATCGGATAGCATCGGTTGAACTAGTTGTTATATATTACAAACAACAGACCAAATGATCTAAACCATAGATTGTCACATAATTGTAAAGAATATTTATAATATTTTAGAAAGTCAATATAAAGGATTAATACAATGCGTGTGCATGTAGACTATTAATGTTGTCATGGACACAATCCTCATAGTGATCCAAATACATTTGAATGTGTTCGGTTGCAAAAAAAGGGTTTAGATCAGGACTTCAGTTTATCGAGGGGAGCATTTGGTTGAGATTTTGATCAGGCTGCCCCTTTGTTCAATTCATTTTATCAAACCTCATTACTGATTCGGGGTTAGTAACTTTTCCTCTCTGTCTTTCTAAAGAGTGGGATCGTCCTTTCCGGTCTAGTATGCTTTTTAATGTGAAGAGGTTTTGAAGGTTTTAACTATTTATCTTGCTGCAAAATTATTGTGTTTAGTAATTCCTACATTTGATTTTACATGATGGTCTATATATTCAATTTTCACATCACTGTCTTGGGAAGTTGGTATCTTGTATGGCTTGAGGAGAATATGCTTGTTTAGCTGTGATGGATTGTTCATTTATTTTGTTGTTCTGCCTTGTTCCACCTAAAGAGGTTTTGTGCGTTCGTTCCACTTACTGAGATGATTTGGAGGTCAGTTTAGTTAAAATTTCATCTTTAAATGTTTGTCATGGCTAGGTTGATGTACCAATACAGCAAAGCTATCTCTGGTATGGTTCAAACTCAGGCTTCGATGGCCAGGTGCACAATTTTTATCCTCCGATTAGGATGTAGATTATGACTTGGTGCAGTGCCTATTGACACCAATTATATGGTGTCTCTCGCAGGCTTCTGGTGCATATATTTTTCGGCCTAATGGGTCTCCTCCAAGTATTGTTTCAAGATCAGTAAGACTTCTTTTTCCATTGTCACTCAAGTGACCGTGATTAGTGAACTGTAAATATAATATAAAATAAAAAGAGTTACAAACTATAATCTACCAACTTAAATCAGCAATTTTTATCCCACCTATTGGGGTTTGCTACACTTTTCCCTTAATGCTATTCTAACTTATCTTGTGCACCATGTCTCTTCATATAGCTAATTGAGTTTCCGAACTTCTACTGATGATATTTGATACTTATAGTTTCCTCTTTTTCTAATAGTATTTAAAATATTGTGCAGGTGCCTTTGAAGGTCATTCGTGGACCACTGGTTGACGAGGTTCACCAACAGTTTAATTCATGGATCTACCAGGTCATCATTTTGTTTATATCTAGTTTTTTGGGTCAAATTGTTTTGTGTTTCAAGAGCTGAAAGTTGCTTATTTACTTGTTATGGTGCTTGTATTTCTTTCCATATTTTAGCAAGTTGCATGTTGGACTAGTACTTGTAGGCCCTGTAATTATAGCCCTTTTTAATTTTTTTTTTTTTATGTATTATCCCTCACGATTTGTGGACACTTACATGATTGTTGCAAATTGATAGGGGATATTGGATGTTAAACTCACCTGTCCATCATGAGCTCCATATTGAGTGTGCCACTAAAGAGAAACA
Source organism: Carpinus fangiana (assembly GCA_006937295.1). NCBI lineage: Eukaryota > Viridiplantae > Streptophyta > Magnoliopsida > Fagales > Betulaceae > Carpinus > Carpinus fangiana. Next base: position 40,759,874 of record CM017322.1, read on the forward strand.
TTTATAATAATTGACTCTTAATAGTGTTACCATTAATATTCTTTATTCATATGCGTCAATGGTTTATGTCTTACTCCACACATGACTTGCTTATTTGCTCGTCTTTGTTCCTTTTTCTCATTAGGTTACTAGACTTTACAGAGATAAAGAGCATGCAGAAGTTGAATTCACTGTGAGTCACAGTACTTGTCTTTTTTCCTTTTGCTTTTAATAAAAGAAACGTCCTACTTGTATATGTTTTAATTGTCTCAATTGTTACAAACATTGTGCAGGTAATGCTCTCTGTTCACTGCATATAAACTAAATATTAAGTCTAATCATTCTAAACTCAAATTGAGTGGTTCTACAAATTTTATTTGCAGATTGGTCCAATTCCCTTGGAAGATAGCGTTGGGAAGGAGGTCATCTCACAAATGACAGCTAATATGGTCACAGACAAGGTGTTTTATACTGATTCTAATGGAAGAGATTTTCTAAAGCGAGTAAGTCCCTCCCACAATTTTCCACTGAATTTAAACTTCAAGAAATCCTTCATGAATAATTATGTTGTTGTGCTACTTTAAGTTATAAGCTTCTGAATATCTCAACCTGGCCATATGTTAGGAGTCACAGGATGGTAGATCTATATCTTTTCCCTTTGTTTTTGCTAGGTAGGAAAATTTAAACAATAACTCTCATAGATTTTCTTTGATTATGGCACGTGTATGGGTTTAACCTTAATCCCATGAATAGAATAATAATTTTTTTTAAAGATTAAATGTTAGTCCTAGAAAATTTACTTTCTACAAATGCATTCATCTGTTTCTTGGTGCTCTGCACGAAAATCATGCAAAAATCTTAAACTATTCATTTCCAGTCCTCTTGGGTGGCTGATCCTGCTTCCTAATGAGTTGATTACTTAACTGATCCCATTAAGTATTTCAGAGGTTGGCAAATCGATATATGTGGCTCAAAACTATATCAACCAAGATGCATGGTTTTTTGAAGACCTGTATTATCATCATAATAACATCCATTCACAAAAAATCTGAGTGGTCTATTTGTCTCTTTTATATATAAAAATAGTTTCCTACACCAGTACATTGTAAAAATCACATGTATTGCCCCCTTAAATGGAGTCTTATGTCCCCAACAAGTCGATGATTATTGTAATCCTAACTTGAGATCTGTGAGCATGATTTTGCAGGTTCGTGACTATAGAGCAGACTGGTCGCTTCAAGTTACTCAACCTGTAGCAGGAAACTACTATCCTGTAATCCTCTTAATACTAATTTAACTTATATTAAGCTTGTACATGTAAAAATACTAGCAAGACTGGATAATTTCATGGGTGATCCATAAGAAAGAAACCATTATTAGGCCCAGGTTATTTGGCGGTTTAAACTGTTTCGAGCTTGCAAGGCACGATCTTATTTATGCTTTACTTGACAGTCTTCTTCTTCTTTGTTTCAGCTTAATCTTGGAATTTACACAAAGGATAAGAAATCTGAACTCTCAGTCTTGGTTGACCGTGCAACTGGTGGAGCCAGCATTAAAGATGGAGAAGTAGAACTGATGCTCCATAGGTTCAACTTCCACATTTGGGTTAAAAATATGTTTCAGTTTAGATGTCGACATGTTAAGCTGATCATCCTTTTCTTTTATACTCAAGGCGTATGCTCTTTGATGACTCTAGAGGAGTGGGTGAAGCATTGGACGAAAGCGTGTGCATTGACACTACATGTGAAGGATTAACGGTATGATACCACAAAAGTTCATGCTTTTGAAGTACCATTTTTTTCTTTATGCATCCTAAACCACTTTTTAGTTCTAAACAAAGATATAATATGTCTTATTTAACATCCATTATTACTCACGTGATATCTTTCATCTAGGTTAGGGGAAATTATTATGTAAGTGTTAACCAGCTAGGAGCTGGAGCACGCTGGCGCAGAACAACTGGCCAAGAAATCTATTCGCCTTTTCTTTTAGCTTTCACCCATGAGGTATGGCTTGATTTCAGTTCCATACTCTATCCTAAATAGACGTTAATATACTAATCCAATGAATTGTTCAGAATTCGGAGGACTGGAAAGCATCTCATTTGACAAAATCAACTGCCATAGATTCAAACTACAGCTTCCCTCTCAATGTTGCTTTGATTACTCTTCAAGTGGGTGACTCTCTTTACTCAATTGTCTGAATAAATAGTGTTTAATTCTCTCTCTCTCTCTCTCTAACACTAATGCTGCAGGAGTTGGATGATGGAAGTGTACTCCTCCGTTTGGCACATCTTTATGAGGTAAAAAATTACAAGTCCATCATGCTCTTCTTCATATTCCCCTCCTCCCAAATCTTATGAGGCCAAATAATTAGTTTTTGTATATTTGTTTGGTTTTGTGAATGTAATTAGGTAGGAGAAGATACCGAGTATTCAAAATTGGCCAAGGTTGAACTGAAGAAGATGTTTACTGGAAAAATGGTATGTTTGCCTTCTTCCCATTGTTACTGCAGTGGGTGCACACCAAATGCAGTAAAATCTCATTGTAATGATTGGTTTCTAAACTTTCAGATAAAAGAGGTGAAAGAAACGAGCTTGTCAACGAACCAAGAAAAGTCGATGATGAAGAAGATGGCATGGAAAGTTGAGGGGAACTCCAGCCAGGAACCTACCCCGATTAGAGGCGGTCCAGTCGATAATTCAACTCTCGTTGTCGAGCTTGGTCCAATGGAGATCCGCACTTTCGTGTTGAAATTTATTCTACCATCATTTTAATATAATTTGGACAGGACCAATCAATAATGTTTTCTTTTGGCAATGTTTTTGGACCATTGTCTATCTCTTCAAGCTGCTGTTAATTACAATTGAGTAATGCTACATCTTACACTCAATTTTACTAATTGATGTAATAGTGCTCACAAGTCTATGGATTTTTATAAAATAAAAATAAAAAATAAGGATTGATGAGCATTGCTATATCAGCCCGATAAAATGAAGATGAGACAAAAGTTATCAGTATATTTATATTTTTATGAGTAATGTTACACACACTTTCACTATCTTTGACGTGACGCTTAAAATCATTTAATTAAAATTTAATAGTAATTCATCCCAAATCTAAGAACGATTTTAAAAACTATGTCAGAAACAGAAAGTGAGTATGATGAAGCAACATGCCATTACATAGACATGATTGACCAAACAACTCCAGGTCATCGTGCAATAAAGGAACAATTCAACAAAGCTCCTCGTGCTGGATGGCAAATTGATCCATTTGGATACTCTGCTGTGCAAGCTTACCAACTTGGGGCCGAGGTAAGCTGTTTTATGAGTGATGATTTAGCTAGTAATGGAGAACTATGATATTGGACGGCAGGATAATCCTTCACTATTTGACTACAATGTTGAACAGAGGGTTAAGAATTTTATTAATGCTGCTATAAACCACGTAAACTCTTAGCTGCCTGATTTTTTCTTTTAAATTTATTATTTTGTCGCAGTTCAACAATTTATTTAGCTAAAAGAGACTGAAGCTTACATGTCTATTATGTTCAGGCAAATGTCACACGAACAAACCATATCATGTGGACAATGTGTGATGATTTTCAGTACCAATTTGCCGAGTCTTGGTTCAAGCAAATGGACAAATTGATGCTTGAAAATAGCTGGGTTCAAACTAGAACTAGGGTATTTTCTTGTGGTTTAAATCAAATAGCTCCTTATTTGTTTAATTAAAACATTCTCACCAAAAAAAAGAAAAAAAAACTTAAAACTCCATATCCTTTATATCACTTTATATTACGTAATATATATATATATATATATATATTTTACTGTAATAGGAATGACAATTTTGACACAACCTGCGAACCAACACAACATGAAAAATAGATATTGGGTTTGGCTTTATCGGGTTCGGGTCTTAACGGGATAAACACAAGGGAGTAAAAAATTAAATTGGAGGGACAAATTTATAAATTTAGGGAACAAATATATAAAATATTCCTATTTTAATGAAAATTTCAAAAACATTATTGTAAGTAGTTCCGCCCCCTGGTTAGACTTAGACAGGACTTGGCTCGTTTTTCTGGGCTATTTGGTTAATCATAGTTTACTGGTTATAGCCTCGTGGTTCGGTTATAGAACTCTGAGAGCAAACTATGTTTAACATAGAAGGGGTTTCTTATATATTTACCTGCGACGTGGAACTGCATTTTTTTTTGTGTAGGTGGGTTTTTTCTTTTTTCTTTTTTTCTTTTTTCTGGGGTAAGAGTAAGACTGTAAGAGCCATATAGGTGTATGTATCGACATATAGGCCTCTCTAGATGTGATTTTGTTTTGTAATGCATGGACTACAAAAATACACTTTTACCCTTAGTTTCATGATACATTCAGGTAACTTTTGTATCTCTACTTGTATAATACATACAGCGCAACAATGATGTATGGTTCTCAAAGGGATGTGCTTCATCATTGGGCATCTCGAGAACCATTTAAACTTCATCATATTAGAATGGTTCATTTTGAATTGTTTGGAACCATAACAATTCAAATTGCATATGTTTTACATTTAGGTTGTTGAGAGTGGGGGAAAGAACATAGAGGTTGCTGTGATGACAAAGGAGCATGGTCTGCGGCAACCTTGAGGAAGCTGAAATTGATGCTGTTGTTGCTGAAATTGAAGCGGAGAAAGCAACTGCTGAGACTGATGATGATGTTGTATGTATGAAGGGAAACCTCCCTTGGATCCAAGAGTTTCCCTCTTATATTAATCTGAAATTGGAATCAGATTAAATTGCTTTCTACTATCTGAAAAAGTGTTTGGGGCATTACTTGGGAGCCCCCACCTTTTTTTTTTCTTATCTTGAGCTAAGTTGCAGCTGATGGAGATCATGCTAGATGATGTCAACGATGACTTCTTAACTTTTTAGTTGGTAGAATTTGAATGTTTGGGCCTTCTTCCATCTTTCAGGTGAATGGAGGGCAATGAGTTGGGTGCTTTAAAATTTCAATTTCTAAATCACTTACGGAAGAAAAGAGTTGAAAAACTATAGAACTCGATTCAACTGAAAGATGAAAATAGTCATCAGTTCATGGCAAAAATAGTTCAAGTGAAGTCAGCTCTTTTTTTCTTTCAGCTTTAAGAATTAGGAGTGATAAAGACCCTTCTTATAATTTGTTTTTGTGTTTATTTGTTTTGTTTCCCTTTCCTTTTCCCGAAATTGAATTAAAAAAAAAAGGAGTATTTACGTCCAATTCAACAAATTCTCTCTAATTTAGTGTTGAATTCTCTCTAATTTAGTTTAAATATATATATATGTATATATTTTGACATGTCCGCATAAAAGAGGGGAGAAGAATTCGAACTAGTGACCTCCGCTTCATTAAAAGTGGTCCTAACTTATTGAAATATATATATTTTATATATATATATAAAAAAATATATATTTCTATTAACTCTATTTTATATAATTACTTTTAATATTTTATTTAAATATTATTTCTAAATAAAAAGACATAAAAGCTTTGGCCCAAGAAGGTCTCGAACCTGTGACCTTCGCGTTGTTAGCATAACGCTGTAACCAGCTGAGCTACTAGGCCACTTGCTGTGGGTCCTTGTGTTTTTCCAATTTAACGTGCTAAACCAGGGCTATCTTTCTCTTTTCTTCACTGATATACATGGACGAATTGAATAATAGAAGAATCATTGAATTTGAAAACACGGTCACCTTCGCAATCTGTAGGCAGTGTTGGAATCGTAGATGCATAGAGATTCGGCCATGGAAGAAGATTACGAGGTACTGTTATTTGTTAATATTCCTTGCATTCCTTTGTGGTATTATCTTTGTTCCGTTTCAATTTAATCGACAACAATAACTCTCTCAAAATTCAACCCTAACAAGAAATACCAGACATTTATGAAATTGGGTCGTTGAATTGTCGGTGAGATTTGGTTTTTATTATGAAAAAATAAAATAAAATAAAATAACACTTTCTATGTACACCTCCTTACGATTACATTTCTTAGCTTGAAAATTAGTTAGGCCATTTTTGGCAACATGAAATTGAAGCTTTGAATTAAATTGGGTACCTTTTACTTGCGCGTTTGTATGTCTAGAGGGCCTTCAAATCCATCTTGTGCTCGACGACGCTCCTGCTTGGTTCTCAGGGTGAATGAGGGAAAAGGAATGTGATTCCTTTAGCTAAGGACTTCATGGAATTTTGATTTCCTTTCCCTCGTAGATTCCTCTAAATTCTAGTGACTGTTTCGAAGTTATATGTGCGTTTTTGTTCAAGTTACATCGAAGTAAACCCATATTCGATAACAGAAATGAATGTGTTCCTCGTATTTAGTGGACACCCTCTTGCAGTATTTGATGTTTCCTTTAATTGCCGTTTGGTTGTTCTTTCAGAAATGATGAGTAGTCTCGTTAATATATGAACATTCAGACTCTCTTGCCATTTGTGTGCATCTGGGTACCAATTAGGGGTGTAATGAGGTTTAAATCCTGTACACAACATGTTACCATTTATGTGTTCTGTAAGCGTGCAAGAGGGATGTACATAGGAGCTCTTGTTGTAAAGAAGTGGACAAGAATTCCCTTTTGTTTGCTTGGCCTCTGTGCCTGGGTTTTGTCTTTCCTCCAGAAAAAGAGGAGGAAAGAAAAAAGAGTAAGATTTGAAGATCATCCTTGGTAGACCTATTCATGTGGTTTTGGATGTGTCCTTCCTTATATCTGTTGATTGGCATAGGAATACCTCGATGAGGGCATGGTGCACAGTCGAGCTCACTTAAAAGTGGGGAGCTATAATCAGTCATCTGCGATTTTAAGCATAAAAGAAAATAAGAAAATGTGCACATATACATATTAACAAAATGTGATTTTACTCACCAATGGCAAATCTATGTGCAAGAGCATTGGTCTATGCCATGTTTCATTGTTATTCTGTTGCTTAGTAGAAGTCAGAAATGGTAACTTAGGTAATTTTGACCATTTTCCATTTTATCAAAGCTTGAAAGACTAAGATGGTGACGAGATTGAGAAAGGAGTTTTACCTTTATAATCCGATAGTTCTGCATCTCATGAGCTATTTCATATATTTAACCAGCTATTATGCAGGAAAATGAGTCACCACAAAATCAAGTGAGTTACCTAAAGAAAGCCCTGCAAAACGGGTTTGATAAATGTAGACGCCGAGTGATAGACATTCAAAAATGGATAGAGGAAAACAAACTAAGGCTGCTGAAGCTTGGGGCTTTGTCAATAGATTTGCAGGTTTGTTACTAATATATATTATATATATATACATTACATTCAATAGTTATGATATTTTGGGCCCCTTTACAGGATGAGTGTGACGCGAAGATAAAGGAGAGAAGCAGACTGCAAGCAGCGAATGAAAAATTGAAGGTAATACTATAACACCCCCTTCCTGTAGGAAGTTGATATTATGGATTTCATAATCAGAAACGTGAGGATATAAGAATTCCATACATAATTACATGGGTGGTGTAACCACTAAGGTCAATGCACTCTATTATGTCTCTCCCAGAAGTTTGTTAGCAGCTATCTCTGATTCTGTTTTAGGATTCTTCTTATTCACACATCATTTGTAGCAATAAAGAGTTCTTGCAGCTGCAGCAGGATTTCAAAAACCAATGATAGTGTGAGTTTGAACCTCTTCTTTCCATGACTTTCCTCTCAACTGGGACAAATATCCAATGCTTAAAGTAGGAACCAATTTGCTTCTACCATAGATTTTGAATTTGCAGATCAGGTAATATTTATAAGAATTCCACATTGGTCCAAAAGAATCAAACAGAGATTTGATGATAGGTTGGTGAAGGGGAATCCCTCTCTGATTGTAACTTCTAAGCCATCAGCCAAGGGAACCTCAAATAATGCCAAGCTCCTTAAACGAACTTACCTAATACTAAGAAGCCCCTTGAAACAATTTGACCTTTAATTACCTCTAAGATTGGCCTGATCTTGGAAGCAGGATTATATACAGCCAAGATAAATGCTTTTCTCCCAACATCTTTAATACACATTATTTATAAAAACTCTCCCACAACATTTTAGGTTCCTTGTGTCACTTTAACGACCCACACCACCTCCAGTGACAAATCTTCACAAAGATTTCAAACTGGAATCATGCAAGAAACCTCTAACCAAGTTATTAACATATTAAAGATGGAAGCAACTATGATGTGATGATATCCTTCTGCCACTCGTCAAATCATAATATTGCCAAGAATCTAAATAACTAATATATAACTTTCTTGAAAGGAGAACAAGTTCCCAACAAGAAAGGTCCAAGAAGCATGATTACATTGGGGATCTGTCTACTCCTCACTGTGATGTCATCTGCTCACTATGTTTATGTAAGAAACAAGGCCTATTTAATGTTTGACTTTTTAAGCAAAACAAAATGGCAAATAAAAAACCATAATTTTGATTCAACAAAAATTTTAAGCATAAGTCCATGAACAGATTAAAATATTTTTGACAAATTTCTTGAGAAAGAAAAGGTCAAAGTTATATTTAAATAAATACTTTCAATAATCATAGTGTAGCAATGCTTGCATAGCAAACTTTTCATGCTGATTGAGACTGACTTCTAGATCTCTAATCTGAAAATTTGTAAAACCAATAAGATCAAGAACGTTGATCAGAAACTAAGGATATATATTCTTCAGTCAGTTATGCCATATTATTTCAATAAGAACAGAAAAGATATACAGATGACAAACAGACAGATCCTACGGAGAAATTCATTTAAGTTGAAAGAAAACTTCACTAAAACACTGAGAGGATGCTATGTGAATTAGTCACAAAACATGAGAAGCTTTGAGATGTACATGTCTAGAAATATCTCCAAAAACAAATCCATTGCAATCTTACTATTTTTTTTTCCCAATAGTGTGCATGTCTCTAATTTTTCTGAGTTTTTGGTTATGTTCTTCTTTTTCTATAATTTAGGAGTTCTCTTGTGTACTTCCTCTGTACTAAGATTGCACTCCTCGATGATTTGAATGAATATATTTTACTTCTAAATAAAAATAAGAATGATAAGCCGACTTCATAAAATATAACATAAAGCTAAATTTATGCACATTTTTGCGCCACAAAATAGCATAGGAGAGAATTAAAAGATAAAACATAGCTAAAAGCTTACTTCCCCACCAAAAGGGAAAAAGACCTGGTAAGTCTTACATCCAATAGATTAACTCTGACTTGAATAATTAACATGCACTATACCTGCTATAATAAAGATAGTCTGCATTTTTGAAATTTTGACGACGTTTTCATTGTAATTTAAAATTTAACGCAAATTTTAAAACATGTATGTCATATCACAGGCCATTGACAATGTCTTTGGCTTTTACCATTAAAAATCAGGTATTCAACTGTTTCTAACATATTTCAAAATCATATAACATGTCCATGTAAATCATTCAGCACTACATGTATTACAAACTAATACATGAATGGACCTACAAATGAATTTGTTTGTGAAAAATTAGTTCATTATCACCATTATCTATATTTATAAGTTCTACAGGTATTATAGTCATTGTATGCATTAGTTTAAACAAACTTTTATTAGCATCCTCTATAGCCACCTATTCTTCACTGGCATACTGACAGATCCATACTTACCAACAAAAATTATAGGTCTATTGACATGTTCAAGCCCTAGTTTCGTGCTCAATCATGCCACCTCTGGCTTCTCAAGAGCAATGCATTTCTAACATTGCCAATTCAGTTGTTACAGGAATAAGACAGATAAAAAAATAAATAAAAAAAGTGTCACAAATATAATCATAATCTTTTCAGCTTTTAGAAGTGAATGGATCCTCTTAAACCAATTCTTAGTTTCATTAATAGTATCTGAGAATCAATAAATGGATTTTAATAATGCTTGTACAGCATCCTGGATCAGCTTGACAATTAATCCCTGAAAATACATTTGCCTCAAATTCAATGGATGCCATATGTGTTTCTGCAAACCTCTGTTTGTAAGAAACAGCCTCAACGAGTGGGTCTGTCAAAAATAATTCTAGTTAGAAGTAATACAAACAAGGAATCCCTATAAACAAGCGATCATCAAAAAATTTATCCTAGGAGGCCCAGGGTGTTACAAATGCTGATTGTTTTCTCATGTTTTGCATAGGGCATCATTAGCATGCTTGTAGATACATGTATTTCAGATTTGATAAAGCTGACCCACAATAATGGTTTTTTTTTTTTTTTTTTCTTTCTTTCAGGTGACTGATTTATCATCATCTTCAAAAATATCAAAAATTCTACAAGATCAAATTTCAGAGATGGAGAGCAAACTTCGTGATTTAGAGGAGAGGGAAAAAAAAATATACAAAAATATTATGGTAAGTCTGAATTTCTCTCTTATTGTTCATTCAGTGTTTAGGAGGCTTCACTTTCATTAAATTGCCTCTTATTGCAGGAACTAAAAGGAACCATTCGTGTTTTTTGCCGTGTTCGTCCATTGTTACTCGTGGATGGTGTTGGAACCGAAGGCACAATCATTTCTTACCCTACATCCATGGAAGCTCGTCACCGGGGCATTGACTTGGTACAAAGTGGTATGCGATCCCAATGACATTTCATATTTGATGTATTTATTTTGTTTTACATTACAAGTTTGTTTATTACAAAAATCTGATTGTATTATTTAATGTACAGGGCAGAAACATTCTTTTACTTTTGACAGAGTTTTTGATGATAAAGCTCTTCAGAAAGATGTTTTTGAAGAAATATCAGATCTGGTGCGGAACGCACTTGATGGACATAAGGTAATGTTTAGCTAAAATTTAAGCTTGCTTTGGTTGCGTATCACCTGTTACAAACATTTGCTTTGCCTTTTATACTGAATTGTATTAATCTAATGTTGGTTGTTGTTTTGGCAGGTTTGTATATTTGCTTATGGCCAAACAGGCTCGGGTAAGACTTATACCATGATGGGTGGTCCAAAGCCAGAGGATAAAGGGCTGATACCGCACTCACTAGAACATATATTCAAGACCAGTCACGAAAGTGAGAAGCTCGGATGGGAATACAAAATGCAGGTAAACTATCCAGAATGAAGGGTTTTTTTTTTTTTTTTTTGAAATATTAGAAACTACCCAAAAGGCCCCTGCTCTTTATTGGATATTACATTTTTTGTTTCAATGTACTTACATTTTCTTCTAAAATTCTTAAGAATTTCTCATAAGCATTTGTAGGCTTCAATGTTGGAGATATACAATGAGACAATCCGCGATTTGTTATCAACAAATCCATCATATGCTTTGGACATGTTTTGGAGTCGAGGAAAAGGACATGTTTCTGCCATCACCACGGTTGATGTTTGCAATATTGAAGAGATTTTGTCTCTTTTGCAGCAGGCTACACGAAACAGGTAAACACCACATAAGACAAAAATTTAATGTCCTTAATGTCCATATTACTTGGATTTGTTTGATATTTCTACTTAATGTCCAAATTTCTTTTTTGTCTTTGTCCAAATTTCGTTGAGATTTGTACTTGATGTTCATATTACTTGGATGAGTAAAATTTAATGCAAGAAGGTTCTTACATTGACTTTTTTGTTTTTGTTTTTAGGTTTGTGGGAAGTACAAAAATGAATGAGCGGTCATCAAGAAGCCATTTTGTCTTCTCGTTAAAAATATTTGGTGAAAATAAGGTATATTTCTTCATGATGCTATATTTCATGTTTGTGCATAGAGCAGTGTTTACATCTTGCATGTTTTTATTGGTTGATAACTTGGTGTGCTTTTCTTGCTTTGCTAGATCAATGAGCAACAAGTACAAGGGGTTTTAAACGTCATTGATCTTGCTGGGAGTCAGCGAGTTTCAAGTACTTTGGCAATAGGAGACCGGTTGAAGGAAACTCAGGTGTCTATTTATTGAATTTCATCAATCCCCCAATTGTTTGAATTTGTTAGTAGTATTTATGTTATCAAATATGATTTATGCCATTTTTCTTTTTCCTTTTTATGTTTTTTGGCAATCAGGCTATCAATAGAAGTTTATCTGCTTTGGCTGCTGTAATATCTGCATTGGCAAAGAAGAAGAAACATGTTCCTTATAGGAACTCAAAGCTGACATATATTCTTGAGGTACAGTTGTGTTTGGCTTGAACTTCTCAACCATTCAATGGTATGCTTATAATACACTAATGAATGATTTATAATGCCATTTTTTCTTTGTGTTCAAATACATAAACAGCCATACCTCAGTGGGGATTCCAAGGTGTTGATGTTTGTAAACATCTCTCCTAATCCTTCTTCTGGTGGTGAGTCTCTCTGCTCTCTTCGGTTTGCTGCCAAAGTAAATGCTTGTGAAATTGGGATTCCTCGGGTCAGGGTCGACAATAGAAGAATTTTCTACCTATAATTCTAAATTCTACAAATTATTATGTATATATTGATGCAGTTCTAGCTTCTCGCACGTTTATTATCGAATTTTACTTTTGTTTTGCATTTAAAACTGTAAAGAGTGAAGAAATCAAATCAAGTTGGATGACCTGCATCTCTCACTGTTGCGAATGTTAGGTCTCCCTTAATACACTTCTGTGTAGCCACCAACTTGTGACACGGCAAAGGGAATCATTGAAGAAATGCAACATGCGTGTTAATTTTTGTTTGTAAGCTGAGAAAATTATGAAAAAAGCGTTAGCCACATTGTACTATCACTTTCAAATGGCTAGTTATTTTGAAGCTTTTCTGAATGATAGTGAAAATGTGACCAGTGTTTTTCTTGGATTGTTATAGGGTAGAAAAGATAATAGATGAGAGAAAATGTACCTCTCCCTTGAGGAACCAAGGATGCCAAGTAGTCTTCACAGGAAGGTGCATTTTGTTATTTTGTTTAGAGACTACTTTGTTGAAGTAATAGGAACCCTTCCATCAATGTCACCATTGGATTTCATCCAATAGACAATGTCATATTTCCATAAATATAACTATCATATATTGATCATAAGGACGATGATGAATTATGAACCACATAATTACGCACTAGAAATGCTATTTACAATGTATGATGTATTACCTTGGTTGTATAACAGTCGTATAAAAATCTACTAAAAAATTACTTAATTACGCACCCATGCGTGGCTTTTTTTACTGTAACAATGATCCCCCCTCCCCCCCCAAAAAAAAAACTAAGTGGGGACGTTGTTATAGTAAAATGACCCCTCTTTGTAGTGGGTTGTTTTGTTAAAACAACATCATTACAAAACGTCTCTAAACCCCGATTTTTTTGTAATGCACAAACCAATTATCAATAACAACAATTACAAAATAGAAATGATGATGAGAATGGAGTTTTTTTTTACCTAAAAACCCAAAATCTTAAGTCCATTGGCCATGAACTCCTGCAAAAGGGGAATGATGGTTGATGGACTATCTAACCACCTCGTTAGGACATCAATGCATGGCTCCCAGTGATGTGTAAGTTTTGTAACATTGGCATGCATGGCTTCTTGAAGTTGACATCGGGTCAGTTCAAATTAGCATACATATAGTAGTCGCTACAATGATCAAAATTTAGCATTTGCACAACAACAAAAATAATCCAACTTTTATTTTGATTAAAACTATTATCGAACAAATTTCAAAATAATTAAAATCATTTTATATTTATTTCATACCAATCATTTTTTGAACAAAAATTTCACATCCAAGCAATTTATCATCAAGATATTTATCCGAGACACCCAGACAAGTCAATGCTACTGACTTGACTCGGGCGGCGACAATTCGCCTTCTAGCCATAGAGGCTATTATGGTCCAAATGATTTCTGAAAATGGAATTCTCGCGGGAATGAGACCCGAGGCAGTTAAACTGTTCAATCATGGTCCGTTGTTTCGCCACGTGTCCTCATAGTTCTCATCTTCCTCGCGAAATGTCCCAAATTCGATCCCCTCTCTCTCTCTCTCCCTCTCCCTGATTCCAATCTAATCGAATCCTTACAAACCCTATCAATCAACAATGGCTTTGCAAGGCCCAAACCGCGGAAACCCTCTCTACCCGGAGGTGATCGAATCAAACCCCGACGCCTCCTCAAAGCCTAACTCTTCCTCAAATCTCTACCCCTCCATCGACATGCGGGACCTCGGCCAGAACCTCTTCCCTGACAACGACAATCTCCACAACCCTAACTCTAGTCACCCCACGGCCCCGCCGGTGGCCATTGAAGAGGTCCTGATTACGATCCCTGGAGCAATTCTCAACCTCATCGACAACCACTACAGCGTCGAGCTGGCCTGCGGCGACCTCAAAGTCGTCCGTATCCGGCAGGGCGACAATGTCGTCGCCGTCCTCGCCCGCGTCGCCGACGAGATCCAGTGGCCGCTCGCCAAGGACGAGGCAGCCGTCAAGCTCGACGACTCGCACTACTTCTTCTCCCTCCGCACCCCCAAGGAACACCGGTCCGGCTCCGATTCGAGCGACGAGGAAGACGAACCGGCCGACTCGGACGATTTGCTTAACTACGGATTGACGATTGCGTCCAAGGGCCAAGAGAACCTCGTCAAGGACCTGGACGGGATTTTGCAGAGTTACAGTAGTTTTTCGATCCATAAGGTTTCGGCGAATGTAAATATTAAGAAGGGGGAGGCGCTGGACGGGTCGGTGGCGAGGGAGATCTCGCCGGCGGAGTTGAAGTCGGAGAAGAAGAAGGAGCTGATGGAGAAGCGGTGCGCCGCGTACTGGACGACGCTAGCGCCGAATGTGGAGGACTACAGTGGAACCGCTGCGAGGCTGATCACTGCCGGATTGGGGAAGCTGATCAAGGGGATCTTGTGGTGCGGGGACGTCACGGTGGATAGGTTGAAGGTGGGGAATGAGGTTATGAAGAAGAGGATAAACCCGCGTTGTAGTTCCGAGATTGATCCTAAAACCCTGAAGCGGATTAAAAGGTACGGAAAACACAAAATCAACAACCACTGTGTTCGTGTATGTGTTGGTGTTTTTTTTTAAAAAAATAGATGTCATATATTGAGATTAAGAGGCTCTGTTGTGTTTTATGTAGCACCAAAAAAAACTGGAAATGAGAGTTTATGTGGCAACTAGGCGGTAAATTATGAAACAGTTTATTGAAGAATCTTTAAGTTGATAAGTTGATAAGAATCTTTAAGTTTATTTAAGAATCTTTACGTTGAAACAGTTTACCGTGGCAATTTAGTTGACGTTCTATGATTAATAATTTAATATGTTATTATTTTGTAGTTCTTATAGTTAAACGGTTCTATCTCTCTCTATCTGTGGGTGAAGTTGCTATATTTTATAGATATTTTGGCTTGACTTGGCTTGGCTATATATGTAGGGTTAAGAGGGTGACCAAAATGACGGAGAAAGTTGCAACTGGGGTTCTCTCTGGGGTTGTTAAAGTCTCTGGATTTTTTACAAGTTCCATAGCAAATTCAAAAGTCGGCAAGAAATTTTTTGGCCTCCTGCCTGGGGAGATTGTGCTTGCGTCCCTGGATGGATTTAGTATGTTGATCATCTCAAGCCCTTGATTTTATAAGTTAACAAATTAGCTGATGTTTTCTGAAATGCCTGTTTTTAATATATCCTCACATTGCTTCCTCATAATATGACTAAAATGGCACACATGATGCATGTGGAAAGGGAGCCAATGAATTTGTTTAGTAAACATCTATGTTCAAATCTCCTGTATAGAACATTTTTACTTCTTTTGGTTTTGCATTATATTTAAGTTTCTAATTTCTTATAAATAGGCAAAGTCTGCGATGCTGTTGAAATAGCTGGAAAAAATGTCATGTCAACATCATCCACTGTGACTACTGAACTTGTCACCCACAGGTAAATTCAGCATGCAGAAGCTCATATGCACGTCAAGAGATATCATCTTGTAGACATTTGACATTAGTAATGCTGTAACTTTAATGTTTGTTTCCTTGCATTCAAGCTTTAATGTTTGTTTCCTTCTTTCTTTTTATTTATTTTGGCATCTAATAATTTGGCTTTACAAATTCAAAACTAGTCTTTATGCTACTTCTCTAATCTGGATGGTGCTTGTCCTGCAGGTATGGGGAACAAGCCGGTGAGGCAACACGTGAGGGGCTTGATGCTGCTGGCCATGCTATAGGGACTGGATGGGCTGCTTTTAAGATCCGAAAGGCATTCAACCCTAAAAGTGTTCTTAAACCTACCACCTTGGCAAAGTCTGCTGCTAAAACTGCAGCTGCTGAGAAGAAGAAGGCTAAGAAGTCCAAATAATTGCTGATGGGAATTTTTCGAAAGTGCGGCAGAGGTTTTTATATAGCCTATTCCCCATTCTTATTCCTTATTTTAGATGAATAGAAATTGTCCATGCACTCCCAAGTATATATCTGACATGACAAAGAAAACCATCATTAGATTTTGGATGAGTTGCTATGGAATTTAAAGATGATTTTTACTGCCACGTTAGAAACATATTATTTAGGAGTGCATAAGACGAAACATTATGTAATTTGTTGCTGTCGATGTTATTGTATATAAACCAACTCACATTTGTAATTTATTGGTTCGAAAGGACTACGAAGCCGTGGTTTTTGTGTGACAAGGTCAAAATGTTTGCTGGGCTTGAATCAGCTGCCTAGGCCCTTCTAAGAAACTGGAAATAGACCGAAGTCCGGTTCAGCGACTTCAACAAAAAGGCCATCATTGAATCTCTATGGTATTTTCACCGTAGCCACTAGCCAGACAAACGAGGATATTGAAGGAAGCATGATTCCTTTCCTGCGGGGAGGAGGGTACTCTTACTGGCAATCTGGCATGATCTCAATTTTCTAACATCCCAAAAAGCAAAAGGAGAAAACTGTTTATCCTTTGGCTCTGTACGGTGTACTCGTCGGCGGTGGAAGGGGTTGTTGTAGGTTTGGTAACAAGAAAAATGAGAGAAGAGGAGGGAGAGGGGAGAGATGAATAATAAAGTATTTCCTAGTGCCAATTGCGGCTGTTAAATATTAATATTTTCACCCGTTATATGAGTAATTTTAATCTTATGGTATCTGATTCTTTGCGTCCGTTTGGGAATGCGTTTTTTAAAAAATAATTTGCGTTTTTAAATCAAATCACAATTTTGAAGTGTTTGGGATTGCAATTTTAAAAACGCAAATTTTAAAATTGTGGAAAAATCTTCGATTTCAATAAGCTTACTAGATGCTTATTTGAAGAAGTGCTAATTTAAACAAAAATCACGATTTTGCTTTAAAAAACATTTAAGGCAATATTTATCTATTTGGTTTGAAATCGCAATTATATGCTAATTTTACCCAAACACTCAAATGATAAAAAAAAAACTTTTTAACATGTTTTACCAAACGCTTGTATAATTTTAAAAAATGACGATTTTAAAAACGTAATTTTTAAAAACGCACTTATCTAATTTGGGTTAAGAATCAAATTTAGTTAAAGAAGCCCAATTGAGCTCAAGTCAATCGAGTACTCAATTGATGGATTGGTGGCTTGACGTATTGATTTCGAATAAGGCTCTAAAATTTGGCCCGAGTTTGGGCCAAGATTAATCATACATATGGTTCTGTCAACCCAAGTTCAAACAAACACTATTTGGCTTAGCTTGGCTCGAGAGCAACCTTAATGCTAATTTATGATTACATTAAAAAAAAAAAATATAGTCATAAATTGACACTAAGATTGCTCTCGAGCCAAGCTGAGCCATATAGTGCTTGTTTGAACTCGGGTTGACAGAACCATGTGTATGATTAATCTTGGCCAAATTTTAGAGCCTTATTCGAAATCAATACGTCGTCAAGCCACCAATTGATTTTGAATAAGGCTATAAAATTTGGCCCGAATGACTACATGTTAGTAAGACTATAAACGCATTAGTCTTGTTCTTTAGAATGTTACTATGCTTTTTCTTATATCAACAATAAAAAAAACAAAAAAAGAGCAACCTTAGTGCCAATTTATGACTACATGTTAGTAAGACTATAAACATTAAACACATTAGACTTGTTCTTTAGAATGTTACTATGCTTTTCCTTATATCAACATTAAAATTAAAAATTAAAAAAAAAAAAAAAAAAACCATCTAATACCACAACCGAGGGCATTAGTGAAGACTGGGTCCCATTCGATCATGAAATGTTTTTACAGGGAATCAAGTGATTCTTGGACCCTACAGCTCATGAAGATTGCCATTCTAGGCTCTAGCACAAGCACCAAGATGAGGTGCTACATGTGTGATGTGTTTTGTGTCCTTTAATTTGACACCACAGGCTCTCACCATCTTAAGCAAGAATCAAATGCTCCTTTAGTGTGAACTCTCACAATTATCAAAAGCCTAGGCATTTCCACCCCTACTTTTTAGTGATCTTAATTTGGCTGATAGATTCTTGTAGTCTCTTCAAATCAACATGACTCTCCACAATTAGGTATAACAAATCATACCTAAGATTTTCCAAGTTTTATTCACTTTCTTAAGGGGAAGGAAGTTCTTCGAGTATCAAAAGGATCCTTTGCAATTGCCTATTTGAAGCATCTAATTCGAGCAAGCTATTAAGAGAGGGTTCTGATGAGATTTATATTTCAAAATAGATATTGAGTTGTTCTATCACCTGCTCAGACGGATAAGCCTTTATTTAGATTTAAATCCTCTCTCACATGCAAGAGCCAGACAGGTTGGAATCAGGACAAACAATTGTACTAATCCTCGATCCAAAATTAAAAAAATATAGACTCCAATGGTTCATTATCAAATCGTTTAGCAAGCAACCAATATGGACATGACACGCAGCAAAAAACATCATGGTGAAGTTTTGGACTTTCGGTAAACATGGGCTTACTCCTCGATTCTCTCTTATAGAGGATTGATTGGCAAATCTTGCTGTTTTGACTTTTGCCTGTTTGTCTGTTTAATGGAGATGCTTTTGGACTAAAATTCTTCAAGTTGGAAGCCACATTTGATTCTCAAAATAAGTGTTCACGCACGCATGCATATCTAAAAGAAGGGAATAAAATTTTTCAAGAAAGAAAAAGAAGATCGAGGTGCACATTTGCAAAGGAAAAACTCTTGAAATTTGTAATCTTTACCTTGCCTTAGTATAAAATTCGGGAGGAAATATATATAACAAATAAAATGTCTTAAAAAAACCATGATTAAAAAATGGGTTAAATCTCAAAATTCTCTTTTCCGATCCTTGTGACTCCCGTTGTGGAGGGGGTCGCTGGGGTGGGAGGTCCCCTCAACCCACACTGTCTCATGCTAAGGTAAATCACATGGGACCAGCTGCATCCTCGCGACCACTTTTGGGTCGCGAGGGTGGGAGTGGGTCGTAAGAGGATGCTACTACCATCAGTGGTCCGTGGAGGGGAATTTATCCACCTCAACGTGTCATAGCTTGCTACTGATTTGGAAACTTGTGTTGATTTGACAAGGCGTATGTAGAGACATAAACATGCGTTGTAATGTGTTTGGACAAGCCAGTTCTTTGGTACAAGAGACAAACAACTTGCCGATCGACGAAAACCCAAAAACTGATTTGATATCATAAACTCTAGAAGTTAGGTCCTTAATATTTTAAAGCGGGAAACATGACCCATTAGGTGGTTCTTTTGGTGAGAACAAAGAAGATGGATAGAGATAGATAGATGATGATAATGTTTCTTTATTTTGTGTCATTAGTTGTATAGCTATGCAATAGGAAGGGGATAGCACTAACTGACTAAAGGTCACTAGCTTGCGCTTAAAGGCAAGATTAGGACCTCAGCAGCCTCGTGTTACATAAGCCCCATTGGCGCCCGTACACCATGGGGATTGTGGATTACTGAGGTGGAGCACAAAATCTGTGTTTGCAGAGGATTGGCCACGACAACTCTCAAGCTATCTTGTGCACCCAGCTAGCACCCCCAATACAATTCTTCACTCTATATATATATTAATATATATATTATAAGCCTTCCTTCTCACCCTAATCTTTATCTGCTATGGATTGGTATCAGCTACCACCACTAGCAAGAAAAAGACTATCACCACCGGCTTCCTTACTTTTGAGTCCGCATGCTTTGTTTGTTTTGCTTGTAGATCACTTTTCTGTGTTTTAATTATATTAATTAAAACATTGGAGGTTTTTTTTTTTTTTTTTTGGGGGGTTTAGGCCATTACTTTGTGAGCTAAGAGAGATCTTTTATGTATCTATGCCTTTAATTATCTTACATCTCTCTTAGAGTTTCTAGAAAACCTAGTTCTAACACCTTAAAGTCATCGGAGTTTCGGGTTAACGTTGGCGAGGAGATCAAATACAAGATTGCTTAGAGTTCTAGAGCTAATAGAAGACAAACAGATCATTTGTTGGGTACAAGTCATATTTTGAGTATAAACTAATTGTATATTTAACCTTTAAAGGGTTTTCACTTTGTCACTAAAATTGTGTGTTTAATCTTTCTATTGCCTTGATTAATTTTGGTGATTGTTCGTATGATTGAAGTATTTTAATTTGTTGGGTTTGCTGGAAAACGCCTATTCACCCCGTTTTTACAAACTAACATGTCACTTTCTGACACTTATTTTCTTAAAATATAAACCACTACATAAATTTGTAAAAAAAAAAAAAAAGTAAAAAAAAAATATTTTTCTTAATTATTTAATAACTAATTTAGATGAGATAAGGGTCTGACTCTTGTAGCACAAAAGTCTAGTACCCGCATAATCCCACGCGACCGACCAAATAACGTCGCATATATATGATTGCCACCCAAAGGGATTACAGATTTTCCACCAAGAGTGACCTTATAATAAAAAAGTGGTCGCTCCATCATCCCCCAAGTTTCTATCAATGAGCCAATTACTTGACTTCGTGGTGAGCATGGCAGTGCTTTTCTTTAAGATTCCTCTTCCCTTTCTCTACTTTTTGCTACTGCTGATCATACCCCATGTATGGAATTTAAGTCCTTTACCTAACTTTAGTTTTGGATCTGCTGCCTGCTCCTTAAAAGTGCACGGACACAAAGAAAACGCTAGTTATATATTTGTATTATCACTGAAAAATGATTTATTAAGTTGTAGTTAGAATTTTGTAAAATCACTTATAAAGTCCAATCTCACATATAATTGAGTGTAAAAGTATTGAGTCACACATTAGAAATTTGCAACAAGTGTAAGTCCTTACGCCTAACTTTTGTCCAAATTTGTGATGAAAACGGTCAAATGACACATTAACATGACCAATTATATTATGATATGTATCACTTAAAAAAAAAAAAAAAAAACAAACTTGATGGATGGTTGAGTCATCCCCTTTGGTGAAATTGGAGTTACTGAGGTTGTTTTGACCGCACTCAAATGATTAGAGGTGATTTCGACCACCCATCAAGTTTTTATTTTTTTTATTGTGAGAGACACGTGTCATAATATAATCGGTGGTGATGACAAGGCATTTGACAGTTTTATTCCAAACAAAAAAAAAAAAAAAGTAAAAAATTTAGAGAAAATTAAGTTGAGTGCAGATTCCAGGGAGATGTTACCCCCACGAAGCTTGATACCATATGGACTGGTTTTGAATTTTTCCAAAAGCTAAAGACATGATTGGCAAGAGAAGTGGTTCTAAGTAGGTCGACTGGTATATTAAAAAAATGAAAAGAAACAACGAAAATCCGAGTAGTCGGTCGATCCTTATTAGTGAGAATAAAGTTGAGTGAATTTTTGCTGCTGCTTCTTTATTTAAACTGTGGATTTGGCACTAATTACCAATTGCTTATCTTTTAAATAAGATGAGAAGTGCGAGCTCCACTGAAGTCATGGAATTTCCAAACAGCCCTTCCCTTGCTCTCCTCATTGCTTTGCCCCATCTGTTGGTGGCCTAAGCATTTACAACCCTTTTCATATGTTAGCCACCGATTTGTATTTCAACGGTCGAATTTTGAAAATGTGTCATGGATGTTGTGGATGAGGTATCACCCTCCCACCGTAGCAATTGCAGCCAGAGGTGCCTGATCTTGCCTTAGAGAAGTGGGAAATGACATAAGAAATGTATTAAAAACGTCCACCCAACAACCTCTCTCTCTCTCTTACACACACAGGTTCCTACTAATGCAGGAGGGAATATAATGGCAGAAAAGCTAGAAGAAATCGATTCCAGAAGCTGTGAATGTTCACCAACTCCAAGCACACCAATGGGTACTCCTCTGAGAAAGGTGTTGGATAGGATATCTGGTTTTGCCACTCCTTGGAAAAGGGGCGGCATAGCTCCACGCGGTCGAAGAATCTTTCACAGGGATGTTGAACGGGAAGAGTTCCAGCATGCTAGTACTCATTGTCTCTCCTCTTACTACAGTGTCTTCGTGGCTCGCCTTGCTATCATGGTTTGTGAAATTTTGACTAATACAAATGCATGTTATTATCAATATTCATGTTATATATACTGGTGGGTGATCATCTTGGTGGTGAAAATAACATGGGGGTAATTGATAGAGGAACATCACATGCCTCTTGATGAAATTCTGTGTAATCTTATTGGGAACTGCATAAACTCCCAAGAGGGTAGAAGTAGAACCATTTCTGCTAAAATGGTTGGAAGCCATTTCTTGGCTTAGCTTATTTAGATGCTACTAATGCTAATTTGGTCCCTGGCATCCCCTACCCTTCAGAAACTACCTGATGCATGTGCCTTTTTCCCTCTACCAAAGAGGGAAAATGATAAAAGCTTCAGGCAGAACTCACTCCTAAAACCTGCTTACAAAGAGAGGGAAGGGTGTCCAAAAACTTTTATGCACATAGTTAAGATTGCACTTAAGTCATGTAGAACACATAGGATCGTAACATACTACCACATTTCTGAATCCTGCGTCCATGGCAATCCACTCTATCCTATAGGTCGCTCCCTCTCAAACCTGTAATGTGGTGCCTAGTTCTGATACCAAATGATACACTTAAGCCATGTGAGATACTTAAAGATCATAATAGAGAGCTTGCATATTTGCTTCTTCTTTTTTTCCTTCATATTGTAATAGCTTGCATACACCCAAAAACTCCTCTTTGGTTCTTGAAAATGTTACTTTGTTTTATTAATTTTATGCAGGTCATGCTAGCCATTTTAATTGGGCTGCTAACCATATTGACATGGCATTTTACAAAGAGCTACACAACAAGGTCACTGAATGGATTAGCATATGGCCTTCGTAATGAGCTTCTACAGCGTCCGATTGTACGGATGTGGAACATCTTAAATTCAACTTCTGAGATAACAACAGCCCAGCTTAAGCTGTCAGAGTATGTGTTCAGACGGCACAACAACCCTGATACTCAAGCAGAACAAGTTGAGGTTGATTGTTAAGCTAGTCATTATAATCTTATTATGTTTTTTTGCTTGTAATTATATTTGAGATTGGCAATTTTGTTTATTAGTAATTGTTTAACTTCTTGGCAGCTGTATGAAGCAATGAGGGATGTCACATGGGCACTGTTTGCAAGTCGCAAAGCTCTCAATGCAATAACTATCAATTACAGAAATGGTTTTGTCCAAGCATTTCATAGAGATCACAGGAGTAACAATACATTCTATATCTACTCTGATCTTGTAAACTATTCAATCAGTGCAAGTGGGTCTTATGATATCAGTATGCTGTCAGCACATCAAGGTTGGAATGATCAATCCATACACGGTAACATTTCTGCAGTTTGGTATCAGGAACCCCTTGACCCCGTCACTGGTGAGAAGAAGGGAAAAGCAAAGCCAATCCCACCAGATGATCTAATCAATATTGCAGGCCTTTCACAAGTACCTGATGGTGTAGCTTCATGGCATGTGGCAGTAAGCAAATACACAGATTCACCCTTGCTTTCAGCAGCACTGCCAGTCTGGGACCCTTCAAATAAAAGTATAGTAGCTGTTGTGGGTGTTACTACAGCACTTTATAGTGTAGGCCAGCTTATGAAGGAGCTTGTTGAAGTCCACAGTGGGCATATATACTTGACATCTCAAGAGGGTTATTTACTTGCTACTTCCACAAATGCTTCACTTGTGACAAATTCAACAAAGGGACCCAAGCTTATGATGGCTGTTGATTCAGAGGATCATATAATACAAATGGGAGCTCGGTGGTTGCAGCAAGCCTATGGCAACAACTTTTCTCAAAGTCATGAGATTCATGCAGAGAGTGCCAGGCTTGGCCGCGAGCAGTATTACATAGACTCATTTTTCCTAAAACTAAAGAGGCTTCCTTTGGTAAGCCTTGAGCACATTTTTATTTCTTCCCTACCTTTGAAATTTTATGTCCTAGATTGTATTGTAAAAACTAATGTATGCTGTTCCTTTTCGTCTATTTGGCCTATACTAATGTACATTTATTAGCATTAAGCAAGAAATTGAATTGAACTTTGTGCAGGTGGGGGTCATCATCATTCCAAGAAAAAATATAATGGGGAAGGTAGATGAGAGAGCTTTCAAAACGCTGGTTATATTGATATCTGCATCTTTATGTATCCTATTCATTGGATGTATCTGCATTTTCATACTGACAAATGGGGTGTCTAAGGAAATGAAACTAAGAGCAGAACTGATAAGCCATCTTGATGCAAGAAGAAGGGCAGAGGCATCCAGCAACTATAAAAGCCAATTTCTAGCAAACATGAGGTCAGTGAATTCCAACTTTTAGAATTTACTGATATGTAATATTATATTTTGAGGCTAATGGATTCAATAATAAAATATGTGTCGCAGTCATGAACTGAGGACACCTATGGCTGCAGTAATTGGGCTGCTGGACATTCTCATATGTGATGATTGCCTCACAAATGAGCAATATGGGACTGTCACACAGATTAGAAAATGCTCAACAGCTCTACTCCGGCTTCTTAACAATATATTGGATTTGAGCAAGGTTAGATATAAACAAGCTAATTACTATGTTTTTATGCGAACTCTAATGGAAGACATCGACTGATTTTGACATAACATGTACAAAACAAGCTAGAGTATATGTTTGTACAATAATAAGTGGAGAGAATTATTTGATTGCCTTCCATGATTTACCAGACAATTAGAAGGAAAATTGGCCACCTAGATTTGCGCCAGAAGTTAAGAACCATAGTTGATCAGATGACGACTTGCTTAGTATATAAACATGATGTCTGTTGAGGAGGTTTACAACTATATCTACTCTTTAGTTTCAATTATTACATCAACATTATGAATTTGTTAGCACCAAGAACTCTAAATTATTGAAATTCATTCTACAGACTGCACTTCTGACAGTTAAGATAAAAATACTGTATAGGTTGAATCTGGAAAACTGGTGCTGGAAGAAGCTGAGTTTGACTTGGGGCGAGAACTCGAAGGACTTGTTGATATGTTCTCTGTGCAATGCATTAACCACAATGTGGAAACTGTTTTAGATCTCTCTGGTATGACTTTAAATCTCAAACTGTAAGACAACTCAAATTAATGCTCAAAGTTTATTATTTTAAGTTTAGCTATCTGCTTCTGATGTGCATTTTCACTATCTGTTTCCTGTTTAGATGATATGCCAAAATTAGTTCGAGGAGACTCTGCCAGAGTTGTTCAAATATTTGCAAATCTAATCAGCAATTCTCTCAAGTTTACAACATGTAAGTGCCAATCATTTGTAAAAAAAATTCTTGAGCCCTACTATGCTGCAGCTACAACAATGAAATGAAACAAAGAGAAAGAAAAACTGAGAAATAGTTAAGTTAAACAGTAGCTAATTGGAATGCTGCTGTAATAGTCCTAAGAAAACAAGAAAAAGGGAAACAAATAAAAAAAAAAAAAAAATTATTTGTTCCTAAAGAACCAACCAGCTGAGATGTCTATCTCAATAATTCAACCATTGGCTAGGTCCGTTGGTTCCTGACAAGCTTGAGGCTGAAGATAATAAAAGTCTCTTCTTTTCAGGTGGATATCATTTAGAAGTTGGAGCTACAAATGATTGGGACCATGTGATTGAGAATTAGTTTTAGTTGTTTTGTTTGTAGCTCACATATCTTGTAAGTTATCATTTGCTCTTGGGGCATCTGACTCCTGTTCTTTGTTCTCCAATGAATCTAATATTTTCAAAATTAAAAATCTCCTGTACTGATTTCGGTTCATCATTCAATTTTATGGATGTGTAAGAAGCAAGCATAGATGTTATTATTGATTGTATATTTATGAACTGTCTAAAAAACTATACTTATTAATTAAACCAATTGAGTCCTCGTGGAAGGTAATTAAGAAAGTCAAATGTTTTTTGAGATCTTGTAAGTTAATACTTCCACATCATGCTCAGTATCAATATGGAGAAACTTGATACAGTTTGTCGATGGATTCATAGGACAACAAATTCAATATGGTTAAGTAAGTTCATCCCATATTCCTTGTAGGATAATATACAAAGTGTATTAACTTACAAAATGATCATGTTCTGATGAGAAAGAAAGAGTAGGCTTGCATACTGAACTGTTCTGAATGGCTTTCAGCGGGCCATGTCATCCTCCGAGGATGGTGTGAGAACTCAAATAATTCTTTCATTGATACTGGGAAGTTTGCTCTCGATCATAAGAAATCATGGCCTACACATAAGGCAAAATTGAAGCAACAGGGAAGCCAATTGAAGAAGGCCTCCAAGAAAGAAAACAAAATGATACTTCAGTTTGAAGTTGATGACACTGGCTGTGGTAGGAATCTTTAAACTTTCTGAAAAATTATATAGAAAATTAGACAGTCTGTTTCTGAATACAAGTAACCATTATTTTATATTTTGTAGGAATTGATCCAAGCAAATGGGAGTCCGTATTTGAAAGCTTTGAGCAAGCTGACCCCTCCACAACACGAACGTAAGTAAAACAAACTTGCTTCACTGTCCATGGAGGAATCTGTCAAAGATTTTATCTTATGCAGCCTACTGTCTTTATGTCCAAAAGCATAAGAAATTGATCGAAAATTAAGAACTGAAATTTCCAGAAAGTAATCTCTGAAACCTTCTGCTAATTTCAGGCATGGTGGCACTGGTCTTGGACTATGCATCGTACGGACCTTGGTGAGTGAATTTTTGATAATAAGGTGCAATAGTTGCTATAGAAGAGTGGTAATCTCACATCGATAAGAAGAGAAGTAAAGAGATGTAAATGTATAAATTCTACTAGTTTGTGTTAGAATATTGATTAAATTATTAAATTCATCATTTTCTATCCGCTTAACCTTTTAGGATAAATGGTGATTTAACAGGGTAACTTAACTTCAAACCCTATCACCATAATTTTCTTCTCATTTCAATTGAATATTAAACCTTGCTTATTTTGGGTGAATCTATTTGTCCAATTTACAATTATACTGGTGATAACAGGTTAACAAGATGGGTGGAGAAATCAAGGTTGTAAAGAAGGATGGTCCAGGAACTCTAATGCGACTATACTTGCTTCTCAGTGCACCTGTAGATGGCATAGAACAATGTCAAGTAGATTTTTCGAAGCATAGTTTAGTAGTGAGTGGAATTTCTTTCTTCAGAATACTATTTCAAAACTCTTATGCAACTATCAAACAGAAGTGCTGATATAATTGAGTTATGTGAATGCAGGCACTGCTTGCATTACGCGGCAGCATGGGTAGATTGATTATGTCCCAGTGGTTACATAAAATTGGAGTGTTCACCATTGAAGCATCTGAATGGAATGAACTGACACAGATTCTTCGGGAACTCTTCAGTGCTAGAAGTTCAGTTCGTAATAATGGCTTTGATGCACAGTGTTCACTGAGTGAACCTTTGAAGACTTTAGTACAGAACATACAAGAAATGAGGAACCCAGTATTCGTGATAGTTGTTGATATAGGGCTACTTGACTTGAGCACAGATATATGGAAGGAACAGCTTAACTTTCTTGACAATTTCTTTGGGAAAGCAAAGTTTGCTTGGATGCTTAATCATGATACATGCAATGCCATAAAGATGGAGCTCCGAAGTAAAGGGCATATATTGATGGTGAATTTGCCACTCTACAAGGCAAAGATGGTTCACATACTGGAAGCTGTCATAAAGGAGAGAAATGTTGAACTGCAGAAAAAGAACTTAAATGGTATGAGAACTACCAAAGAAGGTGATCTGCATGAATGGCTTGAGATTGATGCCACCCACTTTGACATAATAGCCAGCTCTGATGATTCTGATATGTCTGAAATGGCTAGTTCTAATTCTGTGGGTGGATTTCATACTGCGGACAAACGAAGAGAGAGGACTAAAAAGCCTTGTTCTTCTGGATACCCGAAAATGAACGACTGCTTAGTTGAACTCACTTGCACACACTCAAAAGAAAACTGTCTAACAGAAAGAGATCCATGTCATGTCAGGCCCAATTCCCATGATGTTGAAGATGAAGAAGCATCCCTTTCTGCAGAACCTCAAGGTGAAAATGCTGAATGCCGGGAACGACATTTGGGTAGCAGCAGGCTTACACTGCAAGGTAATTTATATTCAAGTAAAGCTGTGAATGAACAGAAATCTCTTGAAGGCCTACGCATACTGCTTGCAGAAGATACCCCAGTGCTTCAGAGAGTTGCTACCATAATGCTGGAAAAAATGGGGGCTACAGTTATTGCTGTGGGAGATGGACTTCAGGCAGTAGATGCTTTGAATTGCATGCTTAGTGCAGAATATTCTGGAAGAGGATCTCTCTTTGAAGATAGAAACACAAGGTCACAAACAGAAATCAGGGATTCCCCTCCATATGACTTGATCCTAATGGATTGCCAAGTAAGTATCTAAGACATATAAAATAATCAATGCATAAGGGTTTTGGGGGTGCAGTTCATGCTTTTCAGATTAAAACTATAAGCGAATTAAAAATAAATGCTCATGAAATATCTCTATATCAGTTTGTTTCATTTGGCCATGAGTTTTAACTTACCAATGATCAGAATTTACTAGAGTGCATTTGACACAGCGTTTTCGTAGACCAAAAGTGTGATTTTAAGCCGAATCACAAACATTAAAAAAAAAAAAAAAGTGTTTTCAAATTGCAAGGGGGTGTGTTTTAAAAATGCACGATTTTCAAGGTCATTGTAATTTTATACATTTAACTAAATTTTTAAAACTTGAGTTTTCAAATTGCAAACCCAAGTGGAGTAGATTGACACATGGTGTGAAAGTTCTGAACCTTGATGTCTTTGTGAAAAACAGATGCCAAAGATGGATGGTTATGAAGCAACAAAAATAATCAGGAAATCAGAAGCAGGAACCGAATTGCACATTCCCATTGTTGCGCTGACAGCCCATGCAATGTCATCGGATGAAGCCAAATGCTTGGAGGTGGGCATGGATGCTTATCTAACAAAACCAATTGACTACAAGCTGATGGTGTCCACCATTCTTTCACTCACTAAAACAACTGCCTAACTCTCACACAGCTAACAATCCAATGGCTTATATATGCAGCCTTGGGGATGTAAGATTCGATAGCAGCACACAGAAAATGAAGTTTTATTTCCTGCATTACTATGAAAGAATATATATATATATATATAGAGAGAGAGAGAGAGAGAGAGAGAGTTTTCCTATAGAGTTTTATTGCCTGCATTATTGGATGCACTATGCTTGATTGCCTGACTCTACAATCAATGTAATTTGGAAAAATATGTCAGATAAGGTGTGTGAATGGATCAAGGAGCAGAAAAAGAAGGTGGTTTTATTTCTATGAAATATGGGTTGCTCGAATTTTGAATGTTTGATGCATGGTTCATTTTACAATATTTTTCATGTTCACTATGATTTAGCTCGTGCTTGAGCAATTATCTAGAGAATATGGTTCAGTATTTTTCATGTTCAGTAAATTAAACAAGTTTGAGCTTGCTACTATAATTATATCCTAATCGAGTCTAACCAAATCAAGTATTGAATGTTTAAGTTGCTTTATTTAATTTTTTTTTGAACATGAGTCGAGCTTATCACTAAACAAAATAATTTGTTTATTTATTTTTCAAACGAGCTCAAACTTGTTTACGAGCTACTCAATTAAAGTAAATATCATGTTTTTTTTTTTTTGTACACGCATACTAATTATTAGATATTTAATATGGTTACATCCATTATTTGAGCAATTATCTAGAGAAATGAACTAAAATCTTAAAAAATATAATCTCGAGTTTATATGTTTATCTTATAGTATGTATATGCATTCGTTGCACACACATACACATAAACTCACTCATATACACACATACACATTTTTTTATATTCAAACTCGCAATTAGAATCGATCAAGTTATATCTATTAACATTGCAAAGAAATGTTGTTTTATCTTTTTTAATATTGAACATGATCTCATTCAAAAGTTAAAAATAATAAAAATAAAGTTATACAAGACAAGCCGAACCTATATAAACTTTTGTTCAAATTCTGTTTGTTTGATAAATGAATCGAGCCTAAGCCTGTTCGTGAGTAACTTTGTTCATTTAGGCTCTACATCGAGAAATTTTAGAAGTTCATCTTGTGTTCATTTTAAATTCATTCAAGAATGATGTGACAATTAAAATTATTATTTGATACAAATTCAATAATGATTAATCACAAGTCCAATAGTAATTTTAATAGCCACATCATTCCTGGATGGACTTAAGATAAACATAAGATGGATTTGTAGTATTACTCTTCTACATCCTATGGTTGTCTCATCTATCCTTATTCTTATTACTAATTTTAAAAAAAGGTTAAATACCTAATATCCCATTGGGGTTTCACAACTTTATTTTTTCTACCTTAGGGTTTGATTTTTATCACAGGAAGTCCATGTGGTTTTGATAAATGACCAAATTGGTCATTTTGTTAGTTGACTTAATGGACTAACACGTGGACGAATGAAAATTTAACACTTGGCACAAGTGGCCACGTCATCACTGATAACGTGGCCACATAATTAAATTTTTTATTTTTTTAAAAAGAATTTTTTTTTTTAAAAAAAGACAAAATTTGAGCCACCCCCTTGGGCACCAAGGGGTGGCTCGGCCACCCCCTTGGCTCCATGGGGGTGGTTTCAACCACCCCCTTCACTCAATGGGGGTGGCTCCTTGGTACCTAAGGGGGTGGTCGTAGCCATCTAAAATTTTGTCTTTTTTTTTTTTTTTTTTAAAAAAAAAAATTTAATTAGGTGATCATGCCATTATTGATGATGTGGCTACTTGTGTCAAGTGTCAAATTTTCATTGGTTCACATGTTAGTTCGTTAAGTTAACTAACAATCAACTGACAGAATAACCAATTTGATTTTTTATCAAAACCATATAAGACTTTTTGTGATAAAAATCAAATCCTACGAAAAAAAAATAAAGTTGTTCAAAAAGGTATTAGGTATTTAACCATTAAAAAAAAAAAGTTACACGACAAAATGACTGTACTACCCCCCAGAAGTTAAAGTTCTATGATACGTAAGAGAGAGAGAGAGAGAGAGAGAGAAGTCTCAGTGGCTTGTCGCTTAAGAAGAAGAGGAGGAAGAAGAATAAGAAAGAGGAGCTAACAGTGTTCTAAGAGGGAAAGTAGAGAAGAAGAAGAAGATGGCGAGGTACGACAGGGCAATAACAGTGTTCTCACCAGATGGTCATCTCTTCCAGGTCGAGTACGCGCTCGAAGCTGTGCGCAAGGGCAACGCCGCAGTCGGCGTCCGCGGTACCGACACCATCGTTCTCGGCGTTGAGAAGAAGTCCACCGTCAAACTCCAAGACTCCAGGTCTCTCCCTATATCTCACTTGCAGTTTCTATTTCGTTAACACTGCCTATTGATCAGCGTAGATCAGTGTAGGGTTAGGGTTGGGGATCGGGTTTCCTATAATTTACTATTAATTTTCCATTAGAATTTTGGGAATAGATGTATTCCACAAATTTTACTGAAATGGTCTGTCTGTTAGTGGTGGTGTTATATGGTATTTTTGCTCATTCGATTGTCATATATAATTTCAATTGACAGTCACCAAAACATAAGATTAATATGTCGTTGTTTTTCGAGATCCCGGATGACCCATTTTTTGAAGTTGTTGGTTTTTATAGTTGAGAACCATGCTCAAAAAGATGGGGCTAATTAAAGCCCATCAAGTTTCTGATATATATCTAATCTTGGATATGAATTAAAGAAGATACGGATAGATAGATGTAAGATTTTTTTTAAAATTTTTTGGATTGTGGAACCAAATGTATCCTCTATATCAGTGTTGATATGAATAGCAGCTTTGGCTAAGTTTTTTTTTTTTTTTCGATGACTTAAAGAAATAGTGGCTGTGTTTTATCTTTTTGTTTGCTATAATTTGCAATCGGGTCTATGTTCAGCTGCCTTCTGATTTCTGACGAATCTGCTGCTTCTGTTTTGCAGATCAGTTAGGAAGATTGTAAACCTGGATGATCACATTGCACTAGCCTGTGCTGGACTCAAGGCGGATGCTCGTGTCCTGGTCAACAGGGCACGGATTGAATGTCAAAGCCATAGGCTTACAGTTGAGGACCCAGTGACTGTTGAGTACATTACTCGTTACATTGCTGGTCTTCAGCAAAAGTACACACAAAGCGGGGGTGTGAGACCATTTGGCCTTTCAACTTTGATTATTGGGTTTGATCCCTATACCAATTCACCATCACTCTATCAGACGGATCCTTCTGGGACATTTTCAGCTTGGAAGGCT
This sequence comes from Carpinus fangiana, assembly GCA_006937295.1. Classification (NCBI taxonomy): domain Eukaryota; kingdom Viridiplantae; phylum Streptophyta; class Magnoliopsida; order Fagales; family Betulaceae; genus Carpinus; species Carpinus fangiana. The sequence goes on from CM017322.1 coordinate 40,792,504, forward strand.
AATGCAACTGGAAGAAACTCTAATTCAATTCGCGAGTTTCTGGAGAAAAACTACAAAGAAACTTCTGGGCAAGAAACAGTGAAGCTTGCGATCCGTGCATTGCTTGAGGTAAAATCTTTTGGCTTGTTTCCTGAATTGTCTCTTTCTTGTTGCAGATTATCCCCCTCTTTTATACCTTTTATGGTGCTTATGGTATCACTTTTTTGTGTTCATGCAATTTCCAGCTCTAGTAATCATCCAGCATTCATTATTATTTGATATTCTGAAAGGTACTGTTCTCTGGGTTCTGCCTGTGTCCAATCCCAACATTTTGGGAGGACTTTGTGGGCAGTTGCCAGTTGGTATTAAATTAAGAATTTTATTTCTCATTGACAGAATAACTCCATTCTATAAGTGTTGAAGGCAGAACATGATACATTCATCTGCTTTATATAACATTGACTATTTTCAATTCATTGCCTCAAGGAACTTGATTTATCATAATGTGTACAATATTGCAAACTTATGTACCGAGAAGATTATTTTTTTTATTTTTTTTTATGACGGGGAACCTCTACAAGGCAGTGTCCTTTGGACCCACCCCTACAGAGTAAACCTTAGACCTGTGCACCACATTCTTGGAAGTTTCCCTACACGGATCAAGGTAAATTGCTGGTTTTTACACCAGGGAGTGTAGCGCCAAGGGGGAGTTTGCACCTAGCAAGTCTCGAACTTGGGATCTATGGGGTGATACTCCCTAAGACCAAAAGCCTCAACCACTAGGCCGAGGAGATAATTAGGGAAAGGTTAGACATGGCTTAGCTCGTTTTTCTGGGCCATTTGGTTAATCGTAGTTTACTGGTTATAGCCTCTTGGTTCAGTTATAGAACTCTGGGAGCAATCTATGATTAACATAGCAGTTTCTTATTTACCTGCAACGTGGAACTGCATTTTTCATGTAGGTGGGTTTTTTTTTTTTTTTTTTGTGGTTAAGAGCCATATAGGTGTATGTATCAACATATAGGCCTCTCTAGATGTGATTTTGCTTTGTAATGCCTGGACTAGAAAAATACACTTTTACCCTAGTTTCATAATACATTCAGGTAAATTTTGTATCTCTACTTGTATAATACATACAGCGCAACAATGATGTATGGTTCTCAAAGGGATGTGTTTCATCATTGGGCATCTCGAGAACCATTTAAACTTCATCATATTAGAATGGTTCATTTTGAATTGTTTGGAACCATAACAATTCAAATTACTTGTGTTTTACATTTAGGTTGTTGAGAGTGGGGGAAAGAACATAGAGGTTGCTGTGATGACTAAGGAGCATGGTCTGCGGCAACTTGAGGAAGCTGAAATTGATGCTGTTGTTGCTGAAATTGAAGCGGAGAAAGCAGCTGCTGAGGCTGCGAAGAAGGCCCCTCCAAAGGAAACATGATCTCATTTTTCCTTTTCTTGTTTTTCCCCGTTTTATATACTGCTCACAATGTTATTTGGAGTTGTGTTTGGTACTTTGGGTTAAACTAATTGCCATTGTTATCCATTTGGATACTATGGGAGCATTGAGTGACGAGCTTTAGAGCATAATTGCTTTATTTATGAAAATGGACGTGAGATTAATTAAAAATATATATGTAAGCAAGTGATAGTCACAAGGTATGAGTATTTTGTCTTAGTGTTAGGTCATGAATTTTTTCCTTAAAAACATGTAGAAAAATTCCTAATCTGCAGTTATCTTGCATTCACGAGGAATTGAACCATGGCTATCTGAGATGATGTTGTATATGAAGGGAAACCTCCCTTGGATCCAAGAGTTTCCCTCTTATATTAATCTGAAATTGGAATCAGATTAAATTGCTTTCTACTATCTGAAGGTGTTTGTGGGCATAACTTGAGAGCCCCGCGCCACCCNCCCCCCCCCCCCCTTTTCTCCTTATCTTGAGCTTAAAGTTGCAGCTGATGGGGATCATGCTAAATGATGTCAACAATGACTTCTTAACTTTTTAGTTGGTAGAATTTGAATGTTTGAGCCTTCTTCCATCTTTCAGGTGAATGGGTGTTAGCTCGGAGGTTTCCTCAAGGGCAAAGAGTTGGGTGCTTTAAAATTTCAATTTCTAAAACACTTGCCAAAGAAAAGAGAAGAAAAACTATCGAAATCGATTCAACTGAAAGATGAAAATAGTAATCAGTTCATGGCAAAAATAGTGAAATTCATGAGCAAAAACTCCAAACTTATCCCAAGAAAAGTCTGGCAAGTTAATCTTTAAGATGATTTAAGAGTATTTACATCCAATTCAACAAATTTCCTCTCTAATTTAGTTTTAAAAAAATTATATTTTTCTATTTTAGAAACCTACTACATTAACTCTAAGGTCCCGTTTCTTTCGACGTAAAATAATAGTCAACGGAAAATATTTTCCCTTTGACCGAAAATTCTTCTTTAATTTTCGGAAAATGTTTATGGTTTTCAATTTTGAGCATCTCATTCTCAAATTGACGTATCCTGCTAAGACTCGCCAAGGACCCTGCCGGGACTTGACCCGGACCTGCCCGGGACTTGTCCACGACTTGACCAAAACTCGTCCGGGACTTGCCTTGGACACGTCCAGGACTTGCCTTGGACACGTCCTGGACTTGACCGGGACCCGCCTGGGACTTGATCGAGACATGCCCGGGACCCGCCTGAGACTTGACCGGAACCTACCCAGGACTTGACTGAGACCTACTTGGGACTTTATCGGGACCCGTCCGAGACCAACCCGGGACTCGCCTGGGACTTGACCGGGAGCTGCCTAGGACCCGCCCGGGACCTAATCAGAACCTGTCAGGACTTTACCGGGACCCGCCGGGACTTTACTGAGACCTATCCGAGACCCGCCCGAGACCTGTCCGGGACCTGACAGAGACCTGTTCGGGACTTGATCGAGACCTATCTAGGATTTGATCGGGACCTGTCCGAGTCTCGGACGGGTCCCAGGCGGATCCTGGTCAGGACCCGGTCAAGTCTCTGGCGGGTCCCAGGCAGGTCTTGGTCAAGTCTCGGATGGGTCCCAGTCAAGTCCCGGGCAAGTCCCGATAAAGTCCCGGGCGGGTCCCGGTCAAGTCCCGAGCGAGTCACGTTAAAGTCTTAGGCAGGTTCTAGTCAAGTTAAGTCTGAAGACCGAACTTTTACTCATTTTGAAATACTCTCCATAAACTTAAAAAACTTTCAATTTAGTCCCTTGAATTTTCAATTTCTCTCAATTTAGACCTCTCCGTCAATTTTAGTCGTTAAAAATACTAAAAATACCAAAATATCCAAGATTTTCATTTTTTTAAAAATAAAAAAATGTTTTTGAAGTTAGAATTTTATACAAAGTCAGGGGTATAAACGTCATGTAATGTTTAAAATCTCAATTGAAACTTCATGGACTAAATTGAGAGTTTTTGAAGTTTAGGAGGGGTATTTCAAAATGGGTAGAAGTTCGGGGGTCTTCAGTGAGGTTTTCTCATATTAATATTAATTTATCTCTCCCAATCTAGGGATGACTCACCTATAATTGAGTTTCCTCTCAATCTCTTCCTTCTCTCTTAGAAACTGCATGTGTAGACAGTGCAGTTTCTGAGATAAGGATCACTAGCTAGATCGAGAAAAAGACAAGGTTTTTGTGTATTGTTGTGGTCAACGTGCGTGATCCTGATCATTTCATGTATTGTGTCAGATTTATACATGAAATGATAAATTAATTACTGCAATTTGATAAGATAAAGATACAACTGATGATCGAACATCAGGAGAACTTTCGAATTGTTCTTGACTTGATCTAAACTTATAATATATATATGTTGGAGTGAGTTTTTATCCTTTTGATTAGTTTCAACTTCAACTACTTGGATCAGTACTTGCGGGATTGTCTCTAGCACGCTCCCTCAAGTTTAACCCCCCATCAAGATTTATTAGGTGTTTGATTGAATGAATGATCCAAATCCAACCCTTTGGGTGAACGTACGGAGAACGTACACCACAAAGAGCGGTTAATTTACATACGTAGGCAATTAATATTCCTAAAATAAAACTACCTACACTACATAATAAGAATTGCAACAAGCGGAAAGACACTCCACAACACTATCCTTTAAACATTAATTCATGTCACATGCCAACAACAATTTATTTATTTTTCATTTCTACAAAGCATCATATATATATATATATATATATAGCACAACATGACCTCAAACAAACCACTAAGCAAATTAACCAATTTAGACCCATTATTCAAGCTGCAGCCAAATGGGATTATTTCAACCATTCGAAAACACACTATAGTAGTCATAGGACTTTATTGCCACACAAATTAAAAACATATGATCTTTTCATTTTCTATCATCATCAGGCAGTAGTGTTAGTGCTGTCTTCCTCATGAGTTTTGATTCTCATTTTCTCCAAGTGTGATTTCCCATTTAGGTTGCGGGAAAAGAAATCTTTCACATATTCTTCCATTCCAATCCTCTTAAACAATGGAGGGTTTTGTGGGGTTAACATGCTAGTTGCAGGCCCAATCTCTGCTTCGAATTTGGGGTTGAAGAACATAGCGATTGAGATCCTTTCTTTCTCAGAATTTACAGTTGCTCTGTGCTCAATGCTTTTATAGGCCCCATTGCTCAAGATCTGCAAAACCACACAATACCATGCATGCTCAACTCACACCAGTTTACTTGTGCATGCATATTTACGTTACAGTTAGCTTAAGGTTGCTGTTCTGTATGAATTCTCGTGAATATGTTCCCTAACAGTCGTTGCAAGGTAATTAATTAGGGTTGGATGATATTTGTAATTTAGTTAGGATGAGGTCTGCATGACCACCCTTGAAAATGTTTATGACATGGTTGGATTACCCCAAAATATCCACCCATGAAAAGTTATGGCTGCCATGATCGAGCTACGTACCACCAAAAATTATCAAGGGAGTAGTCGGGCCTCCTTCAAAAACTTCTCTAGCTAGGGTTGGCCCGAGTGAGGTTATGGTACAAAGTATTAATTACCAGAAAGAAGACGGAATTGGTTTTATCTAGGAGAAAATATATTTTAACTCCAAAGTATTACCACTTTTAACATTTTTACCTCTATTTGCCTTAAAATGTCTCGGTAAAGTATATTTTTTCCAAAACTTTGTGGGGGTGCTAATGCAACTCAAATGGTATACCTAACAAAAAATTAAAAATAAGCAAGAAAAAAACAACTTACAAGATAAAATTTCACTCAACCCCTTGAATTTAATTTTATTACTTTTAATCTTTTCATTCAAAGTTCAAAAATTTTCAATTTAATGTATTTAATTTTAAAAAATTTGCAATCTCACCCACCCGTTTAGAATTTTCTGGTAAAACTTAAGGGATGTGTGTGAAATTCCCAAAATGCATTATTTTTTTAAAAAAGAAAGGAAATGGTATGATTGGTCACCAGACCCACAAGGTGACCCACGTACGGACAAAGGTTAGTACCAGACCCCACTATGGGTCACAACCAGCAGTCATAGGTCATGCGACCCATGGTTTTCCCAACTCTTTGTTTTGGGTTTTTGTGTTTTTTAATTTTTAGTTAAGAGTAAATTTGGAATTTTATAAAATTTTTAGGGGTGTAAAGGTTATTTCACCCTTTGCCATATGGTTTAACCCCAAACCCTAACGGGAAGGATGACATTAATTACAAAAAATTAGAAATTGCATACACTAAATTGAGAGTTTTTAAACTTTCAAAAGGAAATTGCAAAAGCAATGAAAGTTCATGTGAGTTAGATGAAATTTTCCCAAACTTACAAAAATTAATTCAGCAAAGAGCTTCCGGGCCACTCCCCACCACTTGGAGGTGGTCAGATCACCCTGTCACTTAGGGTGGGGGTTCCGACCACTCTCGAAGACATTTATAGGGGTGGCTAGATCGGGTGACCAGATCAATCTCAAAAGGTTAGAGGTTGCACAAAGTCACTTTGAAAAACTCCCAAGGAGGTAGTCGGACGACCCCCACCCTCAGGTGAGTGGGTGGTCCAATCATCCCGAGGCCTCTCCACTATCTTTCATTTTTTAAGGGTTTTTTTTTTTTATAGTTTTTTTTTTTAAAAAAATTATTTGGTGTACATTAGTACC